>QGSO01000171.1:63517-260932 GCA_011037825.1 Carya cathayensis
TTCCTTGACTGATAGTGAGTCTGAGTCAAGTGACTCACAAGAGAATTCTTCCATGAAGAAAAATCTCAATTACATGGCTTTCACTTCCTCTGTTGTAGGCAAAAGTCATAGTAATGAATCTAGGTTTGAAATTGAGAGCGTTTCTGAAAACGACTCTGTAAATGAAGATGAGTTGCAGGAAATCTATGAGAAATTGTATAAAGAATGTGTGAAATTGAGGAAACTCAATAAAGCACATACTGAGGAAATAGATTTATGCAAAAGGGAAAATGAAGAACTCAAAGACAAACTAGGAGAAGCCATTGGTCTGACGGATGAGTTACAAAAGAGGAATGTGACTTTGGAAGATAAAGTGACAACTCATGAATAGTGAGCTGACTTTGTTAAATACTAAGTTGCAGAAATTCTCCATTGGGACAAATCAGCTTGACAAACTCCTAAGTTTAGGAAAGTCCCCCAGTGATAAGAGTGGTCTAGGCTACTGTGAAGAGAATCCTGATGCTCCTTCAACCTCGAAAGCCTCCTATAAAAATGCAAGAAAAACAACGTTTGTTCCTGCAATGACTGAGAATAGGAAGACACATCCATCTGGAAAGGGTAAGAAGCCTGTGCAAGTGCAAAAGTCTGTTCCACCTCCCAAACGACAAAGAGCTCGCAACACGAGCCCCATATGTCATCATTGCGGACAGATTGGCCATATTAGACCAAACTGCTTTAAATTAATGAGACACTTTGTGCATGCTCCTACTTTTGTTAATAGTAGAGCTGCTTATCCTTCTAGAAGGGATAAGAATTCATTAATGGCTCTATGAATGTCTCAACTTCTTGAGACGGAGAGTTCACAAAGCAAGCCCCGTGTGTCACTCATTGTGGTAAGATTGGTCACATCCGACCAAATCTGTTTTGAGCTAAGGAGGCAAATTAATGAATTGAAAAGCCCTACTCAAGAAAAGGGGTACCAAGGTGGATCGTCAAAAAGGGGAAGACGCAAGCCACACATGGTTTTTGTGCGTAGACTAATAGTCATGCATTACACATACATATTACATGCATTTTTGTTTTATTTTGTTGTTAGGTGTTTATTTTGTGATTTGTTAGTTGTCGTTTCCTTGTTGTTGATTGCTGTCTATACATGCACTTCCATGATGTGCTATATAATGGTGGGGCTGTTAATTCTAAAATCTAAGGGCATGCATCTTTTGAGATCTGTATCATATACTTATGGTTCACAAAGGTTTGGAACATGAGTATCCTGTGTAATTTATGACTAGCATCACACACTTCACTCCTGGCTCAGTTAATTGACATTTCGCCACTTGTGAGTATTGGGGAGGCAATCAAAGGTGGTAGGAAGCTCTACTTGCACACAGAATTGACCACGGGCTAGATGACCTCATCATGATTCTCTGTGAATTGGCATCAGAAGTATTGGATAAAAAAGGAAACAGAATATGAAAGTACTCAAACAGTTAGGTCCAGCACATTGTTGATTTGTTTGGAGAGCCAAGTAGATTTCTTGTTCAGCAACGTGCTATCGTTGACTTGATTGACAAGACCGTTACGCAGCAATATGAAATTACCGCGGTTTGTGAGAATATATTCTCATTGATATGTTAACCTAGTTCGTTGAATATAAACAGATTGATGATAACAATAATTCAGAGAGAGCCAACCAAGGTCACACAATGGTCAGTTCAGACCAGCATAGCGAAGGAAGTCCTTAAGTCAAGGTATATTGAACTAAATTCGAATTAGGATGGCAAATATATTTATCATAGATTAAAAATTCCAGCATATTATTATAAAATTGAAAGTATTGATGTCTCTTTACTGGACAGATAAGTGACTGATATGATGATGTCTCTCAAGTGCTTATTTATTTATGATTGAGCTTTCTTGACATGAAGAATGCCTGTTGTTTGAAGTAAGTTGCTCCTCTCAAAATAATGTTATGAAGCATGGCCCTTGCTCAAAAAAAGATTTTATTTGAAAGAATGATGTTACTGGATCTTTTTTGATATAATCTATGCTAGATTTTGAGCTACATCACAAGCATCAATTCTTCAAGCTTCCTCTACATTGAGCTAATTCATTGAGTATAGTTTTGTTGTTTAACTCAAGAGGCTGATTTACCAATATCGATTAAGGTTGACACCGTGCGGTGAATTCTAACGGGATCGGTACCAGTTGACATGTAGTGTCCACGGATTGTAGCGTGTCAAGTGTATGTTTTTTACCTGAGGAGTGTGATCGGCCTCAGGGGTCTTACGACGTAGAGTGGCGAACCGTTAAACTATTGCTCCTACCTTATTATGCTTCTGATTTATTGTTATGTTTGTATTTTTAATAACTCTTCCCCTCTTGGATCTCTGAAAGATATGTATTCTTAGGTTGAAAATTGACTTTCCTAGTGTTGTAAGTCATTGAGTCATGTGAGTGGTGTGTGTTTCAAAATCTGGGCAAAACTTGCAAAATCTGGAGGTCTCGCTCGACACTCCGCTCGACTCCGCTCGAGCGATTTCGCTCGACTAGGCCGCTCGAGGGTTTAAGTTCGCTCGAGCGAATATCTGGTATAAAGCCAGCGCCGCTCGAGCTCACACGCACGTTTTCTCCCAAACACTCCTCCCGTACGATTTCTCTTTTTTTCACTCAAATCTCTTCATTTTCAACCATTTTCTCTGCCGAAATCATTTCAAATCAAGGTAAAAACATTTCTCTTGAGTTTTATTTCGGATTCTTGCAATTTTTTTTTTGGTTTTTCTTGGTTATTTTCGTTGGTTTCGGTTTGGGTCTATTTGGAGTATTTTTCTTGAAAAATCTCCATTGTTTTTTGGTTATTTGAGACTCCTATGGAGTTTTGTTGGTTATGTGGTTGTATTAAGGAGGTTTTTGAACCTCCCATGGGATGTTGCCCGTATTGTTCACTTGGATGCACTCCAAGTGTTTGATAAAATGCCCCAATGAAGTTTATTTACTCTTTTTCATCATGCATTGGCATAGAATTGTTCATATACCTATTTCATGCATATCCAAGTGTTGGGTAGTCAATTGACTTGTGCAGTTTATGTTAGAAGGCATTGGGTCACTTGAATTGAATTTGCATTTGGTTTGAGGTTTATCATGGTCGGCATGATTGGCATTGTCGTGTTAGCATGTTTATCACATGGTTAGTTAGGATTGGCATGATTGGCATTGTCGTGTTAGCATGTTCATCACATGGTTAGTTGGGATTGGCATGATTTGGCATTGGTGTTTTATCATGGTTGGGCATGAAGGTCAAGGTTTTGAGTTTTATCATCATATCATGCATTTGACATTTTAGACATGCATCCATCAAGTTGTCCTAGATTCATTACTATGACTTTTGCCTACAACAGAGGAAGTGAAAGCCATGTAATTGAGATTTTTCTTCATGGAAGAATTCTCTTGTGAGTCACTTGACTCAGACTCACTATCAGTCAAGGAAGCAACCTTAGCTTGCTCTTTTGCTTTCTTGTAATTTGCACACTCAAATCGAATGTGACCAAAACCGTGACATTCATGGCACTGAATACTGTCCTTGTCAGCTCCAGTATCTCGCTTATTTCTCTTTTCTCGGTTTTCAGAACTTGAACCCCTGTTAAACCCTTTGAACCTTCTCCTCTCCTGTCCCGGGTTTTTCTTAATAAACATCTTCCTGAATTTTTTAGCATAAAAAGCTATTTCCTTGTCACTCATGGCAAGTTCATCGGAAGATTCATCAAACTCCTCTCTCATAGCTTTTAGGGCTATGGACTTGTTTTTCTTATCCAAGGGAAGAGTATGTTCATAGGTTTGGAGGGAGCCTACCAACTCTTCAATTCTCATAGCATCCACATCCTTGCTCTCTTCAATAGCCGTGACCTTAGGGCGAAATCTCTCAGGAAGGGATCTGAGAACTTTTCTCACAACTCTATTCTCAGGAATTCTGTCCCCTAGATTAAAGCGAGAGTTGACGATATCATTTAGTTTGGCATAGAAGACATCAAACATTTCATCATCCCTCATTTTCAATTCTTCAAAACTAGTGGTCAACATTTGAAGCTTAGAGTTCTTGACAGCCTTGGTACCTTCATGAGTGATTTCAAGAATATCCCAAACTTCTTTGCAATTTGACACATTGATATCCGTTTGAACTCTTCTTGGGACACAGCCATGAAGATCGCATTCAGCCCTTTGCTATTCCAACCACATTCACTTATTTCATCCCTAGAATAATTTTCTACAATTTTGGGAGTTTGAACTCCATCAACAATAACCTTTGGTTCTGTCCAACCATTTGTTATAGAAAACCACACTCGTTCATCCACAGATTTTAAGAATGCTCTCATTCGAACTTTCCAATAAGCGTAGTTGTTTCCATCAAAATATGGTGGAGATGTGAGTGATTGAGACCTATCCATTTTAAACCACTACAGCAGGATCACACTCAGGAACTGAATCCTAGCGGAGTGGACCCTCTCTGATACCAATTGAAAAATCAGTGGTTCTACACAACACTACACCTAGAGGGGGGTGAATAGGTATAAACCGATTTTTCTGGTCTTTTAAAATGATTGTTAAACAACAATTAATCAAAGCAATAAATCACACAAAAATCAACACAAGATTTTGTTCACGGAGTGGAAACTCATTTGAAGAACGTCTTCAAAATCTAAAACCACTCCGGGTGTAAGACACCACCTCAAATCCACTATAAAAAATTTAGTTTGTTACAACCAATTTAGAGACACTCACAAAACCTTTGTAGTAGCTAAACTTGGCTTGCAACACAACGAGTGACCCACTCGATCTCTACACGCATGTAGTGTCGGAACTCCGACCTTTCTATAGCTTCCCACGAGAACCTCTCGATCTCTGCATCACCAGCAGCTCCGGACTCTTCCGGCCAACGAACTTGTCCACTCCAATGGACTCAACTGAAGTTTGATGTTGAATGTAGTGTGGTGGAGATGTGTTTATCCAAGAGAGAATCAACCAAGTGGGGGAGAGGTTGCTCTAAAATATCTTGGAGGCCCTTAGGGTTTTTGCTCTGATTCTCCACACTTAGAACAGCAGAGAAGCTGTTCTATTTATAGTACAACTCAAAGGAGGCGCATGAAAACCCTAGGTTTTAAGTCATCTGGAACATTCGCTCGAGCGCAGTGTCGAGCGAAGGTCGAGCGCCGAAATCTGTCTGAGTTCGCTCGAGCCAAGTGTCGAGCGAGGGTCGAGCGGTACAATCTGCTTGAGTTCGCTCGAGCCAAGTGTCGAGCGAGGGTCGAGCGGTCCAATCTGCTTGAGTTCGCTCGAGCCATGTGTCGAGCGAGTGTCGAGCGGTGACACCTGTTTTGACCAGTGATCAGCACACTTCAATCCTTTCGCTTCAACACTTGTTACAACACTATTTTATACAGGTTTTCACAAGAATATGCCAATCAACTCATTTTTACCACAACAGTAAGGAAGCAGCATGACCGTCGGACTTATGTATAAGGAACGAGAAGAATGGTAAGGAAGCAACATGACCATTGGACTTATGGGTAAGGAAGCAGAAGGATGGTAAGAAAGCAACAGAAGGATGCGAACCAACACATAAGGTTGGCAACGGGTGTAATACATATAACTATTTTGAACATATTTGAAAAAATTTGGTTATTTATAAATAAACTTATTGACTTAAGAATTTAACAATAACATAAGGTAATTTCGAAATTCTCTCTCTCAAAAATTTTCATTTATTCAAAACTTGTTATTAGGATATGTTTATTTTGCAGAGAACAGATTTATAATATCTTAGTTGAATAGAAAAATTTGAGAGTATTCAGGATTTAATTTCGTGTGTGCATAATGCAGTTAGACAAATAGACTTGTTCTAGGCTTGGTTGTATCTTGGAGGCAAATTTACTTGGAACCCGTGTACATACCATTATTGATAGAGGCGAATATTATCTTAAGAAATTGACATTGTAACACGTTTTGAAACAAACATTTCTCTCGCTATTTTTTGTTATGTAGCCCCTTTTGCACCAACACAAATCCCATTAGACAAATATATAGTTAATAATACAAATTACGACTCATGTACATGTTCCATACATTTTATTCATTGAGTTGAATGTGATCAGTACTACTACACAAGGCAGTAAGTTGATCAACAAGGCCAAACTTTGACTGAATTTTTGTCGCCGATGTTACATTCTATTTCAGCAGTAGTTTTCTGATCATTTGCTTTCAGAAAGGCAAGCCATGAACATCAGGATCAATGACAGGAAGAGTTGCGGTCTTTATTCTCTTTGGTTAAAAATGCTTCTCATGTGTTGCTTAAGCTGCATGGAAAGTAATTTCATATATTGCACAAATGAAAGTTATATATCTTTCTAGTAAAGATGAAGCTTCCTGACAGGATTAGAGAAAAAAGACAGCACGATTGCTGCCGAGTACCAATAATTGAATTGAAATAGCATCAACTACATTTTAGATTCTCATGAGATGGATGGATATTTTTACTCTTTCTGAGCATGCCACTTCACCAATACAGATAGATCGAAAAGTTTTTTTTTTTTTTTTGTGAGAAAATAGAAAGGTGTAAACTCTTAATACATTATATATTTACTTGCCAGAGTGATTGGAGAATAATATTGAATGCTATTTGGAAAGTAAGAGACTTATAAATTAAGACCATGACTAGCTTCCGGGATATTTCACCTCTCAACATGGTTAATGTTTTATTCATTCGAATTCTACTACATATAATCATTTTTGTGTACTCTTTGCGCACTCTACTAAGATGATTCGTCAAAACATTTGTTTTAAATTAAAAAAGTGATACAGTTAATCACATTAGTAGAGTGCACAAAGAGTAAGAAAAAATGATTACACATAAAATTTTTATATGCATAAAACATGTTTCTATCAAATTATCAATTCTATAAGCTCTTGTAATCAAATAATTAATTAATTTTTTTTTTTAATCTTATCGTTGGTTGACACATTTTCCTTATTACCGACACAATTTCCATTACCGACACAATTTCTAGTTGGTTGACATGCACAAGAAAAGGGATATCATGAATTAATGCAGTTTGGTTAGAGGTCGTTACTCGTTAGAGCTTGGGTCGTGGTCGATATAATGTTTCCTTATCACCACAAAAGATACTTGCGTTAAAGTTTTTGGTCATGTGAACGTGATATACAACGTTTATTTAAGTTGATTGTTTACCAATTTGTTGATCATTTCGTGGCATTAGGATATTATTGGTTCTTAATTTCAAGTTATTAGTATATTTTAAATTTTATTTTCGAAATTTAAGACTTAAGGATAAAGTAAACATATAAATGGAGTGTTATTTATTAAGAAACCCTATAAAAGAGTTTTAATACATTCGGGAATATCTTCAAATTTCAAATTTTCAACTATGATATCTGAAATAGTAAAGCATGTTTCCCAAGAGCATGAGCAACACCATTGGATTCTTTTCTTACATGCCTAACAGACCAACTAGAAAATTGATTAAGAGTTTTTCAAAAATTTGAAATGATCATGCCTATACTATTCCATCCTGATTGGTATCCTTAATAGTTTTGATAATTCGGGTATGAGTAAAGATTATGATAGAATTGAATGACTTTTTGAAAAATAGACTTTACAACAGATGGATTGAACTGATTATGAAGTGTTATAATATTTATTTATGTTTATATGAGGTTTTTAAAGTGTATTGAGATTTGATAAATATTTTATAATTTATTTCGGGTATCTAAAGGTTAGGATTTTTATTTTTTTAATATATAGTCGAAAATAAATAAATAAATTTACGTAAAAAAAATATTTTTTAACGAAAACTTTTTTTTTTTATTTTTTATAAATGCGTACGTAAGATTTTGGACAGTACTGATTACTACTGAAAGCTAGTTGACGTCCATCCATGTAGCGAAACATCCGAGCCTGTCTCTCGTCGCGTGGTACCGCGGTCGCCTGATCCAGTTTCGAAACAAATAAAAAAACCCAACGTCATTGAAATGAAATCTAACCATCGATACCAAAGATCCCAATATAATCTTAAATCTTCCTGTGAGAAAGATTATAGCTTGTGTTTGTAGTTTTTTTTTTGTTTTTTCCTTTTTAAATTAATAGCAGTATAAAAAATTAATCAATTATTTGTTTAGTTTGTTCTTTCTTAATCAGCCATCTTCCTGCTCGTTCAAGCAACGACTCTGATACACTGTTAGCTTTCATTGCAATCCATGGTCCCACTCTGAACCTTCCCCCTCTGTTTTAAAGCTTCAAAATGGCCACCACGAACCAGAACAAGCCTCCATTTCCCTAAAACAACCTCACAACCACAAGCCTTCTTTAAATGTAAGCTTTCATTTGCTCTCTTATGTTTCATAATCCTCCCAACTACGAAACCTGTGTTTCAAGTTTAATCCATTTTTCATTAATGGGCTGTCTTCTCTAGGTTAGATTTTTCATTCTTAAAATTTTCAATTTGTGGGTTTTTTTTTTTTTCTTTAGTTTGTTAAGAAGAAGTGCATTGGTGATGAGAAAATGGTTGGGACGGCAAACAATGGGAGGAGCAGGCAAGCGTTTTCTGTCGTAAATGAAGGACAAGATCTCGGCCCTAATAGTGCTCCCACTAGCAATGCGGGCTTGGAGTGCGGATGGATGGAGTTTACCAGAGAGGATGTTGAAGTACTGCTGAATGAGAAACCAAAAAGGAAAGACAAATTCAATCTTAAGGTTAGTGAGTTTGTTAGTATTTTGAGGTTGTTGATTTTGAACCTTTTATTAAATTTGAATTTTTGTAATTGTTGATAGGAAAAATTTGATATCATGGTGGAGTACATTAGAAGGCTCAAACTATGCATCAAATGGTTCCAAGAGCTTGAGGGAAACTACTTAATTGAGCAAAAGAAGCTGCTGAATGCGTTGGAATCAGCCAAGCAAAAATGCAATGAAATGGGTACGACTGATTTCTTTTGTATAATCATGTTCTTCTTTAACATGCTTAGTGACGTGAACATCTTTGTTTGATTCTAGAGGTGCTAATGAAAAACAAGGAAGAAGAGCTGAATTCAATTATTATGGAGCTAAGAAAGAATTACGCTTCTTTACAAGAGAAATTTATGAAGGAAGATTTGGATAAGTTGGTAAGGACAGTCAATAGGGTATAGTCAGGAAGTTATCGTTTGAATGATTTTTGTTTGTGAATTACTCAATGCTTTCTAATGTCAAAATCAGGCTGCAATGGAATCTCTCGCTAGAGAGAAAGAGGCTAGACTTAGTATTGAGAGAACACAGGCTTCTCTATCAGAAGAACTTGCCAGAGCTCAACAAGAGCTTTTAAGTTCTAATCAGAAGGTAAAGCAAAAAACGTTACTCCAATTCATGGGCCTCGTCCTATATTGCTCTTATTCTTCCATTTTAGTAATTTTATATTAAACTCTCTCACAGATGTTCGGATCTGCATTTGCTGAATTCTGCAGATATCGTCGCTTAATGATATGTATAAGCGATTACAGGATTACAACACAAGCTTACAGCAGTACAACGGTAAACTTCATACGGACCTTTCTACAGCTGAGGATGAGCTAAAGCGTGTAGAGAAAGAGAAGGCTACTATAGTTGAAAACCTCAGTATGTTAAGGGGTCAACTTACTTTATCAAGAGTGAGTTTCTCTTTTCCTGTGGACCATTTCCCATTGCGACATATCACTTATGCCAAGTACTTCATAAGATTGTCAAAGAAGGCGGGGTGACAATTGTTTAATCAAGGAAATGGTGCATTCTTCTAGTGGGGGGGAAAACACTAATGTAACAATACTGATACAGGGTATGTGTTCAAAATTTCAAAGACCTCATAGACAACTAGGCTCCTATTTTAAGTCCCAAAAGTTCAAGCTATTAGGAAGTTGGCCAACAAAGCACATATCCAGATCATGAATATATGAACAATAACTGTGATTTTATAAAAGCCTGCTCTAGGAAAATATTTGGATATTACCTGTGCCATGTTAGTTTATAAATACAACAAATATCTAGAGGAAATTTTTCCTGGAAACTATTGAGATTGTTTTTTATACATAAAGGTTTTTACCATGAAACATTAGATGAAAAATAAATGAGCACGTAACCTCAGAAATTTTGGTTTGAAGATTGGCATTTTTATTTCCTTTTTATTTCTATCTTTATTTTTCACAGTTGCTTTTATAATTTCAGTTCTATAAATTCAATTTGATGTTATTAGGCTTCTCAAGATGAGGCTATAAAGCAAAAAGATGCTTTAGTGAATGAAGTTGCTCGTCTTCGGGCAGAGTTAAACCAAGTGAGAGATGATCATGACCGCTTGCTATCACAAGTGCTCATTTTAACAACTGATGTGATGAAATATAAAGAGTCTACAGAAAAATATAGTGCTGAGATGGACATCCTGACAGCTAAAGCAAATCAACTAGAGGTTGATTTTCCTGTTTCAGTAATGTTGATTGCTTTATGGTCTTCTTAAATTCTTATCGCTTTACTCTTAAAATGAAAAGCTTGTGAGATGCCGGGTTTCTTTTACAGTTAACCTTTTCGTCACAAAATACTCAAATAGTGGTGCTGAAGAACCAGTTAGCAACTGCAGAGGAGAAATTGCAGGTAATGACATATAGTCACGGCAATTTGTCATAGTATATATATGGTCCTTTTATTCTTGGAATTTAAGGCATGAATCATTAGGTCCTGTTGATAGATCTATAATTATGATCAAATATCCTCTCTTTATAGGTTTATAATTCATCTGCATTGGAGACAAAAACTGAATTTGAAGGGCAAAAGAAGCTTATAAATGAATTACAAAGGCGCCTGGCAGATGCAGATTCCAAACTTGTGGAAGGAGAGACACTTCGCAAAAAGTTACATAATACAATATTGGTAATGTTCTTTTCCCACAATCTTTATATTAGCAGCAAATATGTACTAGTCACTAAACTACTAATGCTATAGGAGCTAAAAGGCAACATTCGAGTATTCTGCAGAGTACGACCTATTTTGCCTGATGATGGTATTACCACAGAAGTAAAGGTTATCTCTTATCCCACGTCAATAGAGGTTCTTGGACGGGGAATTGATGTGGTGCAAAATGGTACATTCTTGAAGAAAAAATATTGGTCTATTAGTTTCTTTTCTGCCCAATATAGAAGTATTCAAAAGTGTCTTAAAAATTAAGTACTCGGCTAAGTTTATATTGTAATCAGGGCAAAAGCATTCCTTCACATTTGATAAAGTTTTTATGCCTGATGCAACACAAGACGATGTTTTCACAGAAATCTCACAGCTTACACAAAGTGCTCTTGATGGTTATAAGGTGATCTATTAAATTCCAAATCTTGTTTTCTGTTGAAGTCAATTTATGTACTTGTAACAAAAACAGTACATCTAGCATTTATTTAATCAATTATTCATGTTTTAAACATCAAGCTTGATAATCAATTATGGAAAAGCATCAAGGTTCTCCATTATGTGTGTGTTGTTTGTGTTTGTGCATGTATGGCTAGACTTTTGCGAACTAACAAGGTCATTTTGTGAACTAACAAGATCACTAAAACTCTTTTGAAATCATTATAAATCTATTATGCTTACAGAATTTTACTTATAAAGTAAATAAGAGCGTCTTGTAATTGAATCTTTGTTAGTCAATGTGACTGGCAGTTGGTTAATTAAAGTAAATAAGTGGGTCTTGTAATTGAAGCTTTTCCAAACAGGCATATCTCTTTAAATTCCAGTTGACTTTGCTAGTATCATATATGCTAGATATAATTTTCATCATACTTGTTTAAGTAATGGTGGTGCTTTACTGTTCCAGGTTTGCATTTTCGCCTATGGTCAAACAGGTTCTGGTAAAACTTATACTATGATGGGTAGGCCAGGATATCCTGAGCAAAAAGGTTTGATACCACGTTCGCTAGAACAAATCTTTCAAACTAGGCAATCTCTTCAGCCTCAAGGTTGGCAATATGAAATGCAGGTAAGTAAGAATGGATTTCCATTGGCTTAATAAATGAATGAATTCTCACATATCATCATTGAAAATTTGACTCTAAATAACATCTGCAGGTATCTATGTTAGAAATATATAATGAAACAGTTCATGATTTGTTATCAACAAATCAATCACCTTCAACAGAAAATGGCGCTTCTGCAAAGCAATATTCAATTAAACATGATGCAAATGGAAACACGCACGTCTCTGATCTTACAATTGTGGATGTCCACAGTGCTAAAGAGGTCGCATTTCTTCTGGATCAGGCTGCAGAGAGCAGGTATAATTCAAATAATGTTTTTTAAGCTTAATTTCATTTGTGCCTTTTTTTCCACTCAAGAATTTTATTTTGTTTTATGAAGAGTTTTAACTTTACTTGTAATGTTTTGTTTAATGATCTGTTTTGAATGTTTTTTTGTCCTGTATATAACAAATACTTATTAAATGTGATTCAAATTGACATGGAAAATGTTGTTTAAAGTATACATGTAAATTACAATGCAATATTCCTGTTTTTGCTTTTCCCTACAATTTTGTCCCAAAGTTCCCCATACTTCGATTAAAGGTATGTTGTCTTGAATAAAATACTTGTATACTTTTAGGTCTGTAGGCAAGACCCAGATGAATGAGCAATCATCAAGAAGTCATTTTGTTTTCACCCTACGAATATTTGGAGTAAACGAGGTACAAACATTTACTTGCTTCTTATAAGCTCTGCTAACATGTATGCTCAGGAAGAGGGAAAAAAAACTCCAATAGTATGTCTCATACCTCCCTTCTGTTTCTCAGATTTTGTATTGCAACTTATTGTTCTTAATTTCCGCTTGATGTACTAGAGCACTGAACAGCAAATACAAGGAGTTCTGAATCTTATTGATCTTGCTGGGAGTGAGCGTCTTTCTAAGAGTGGATCAAGTGGGGACCGATTGAAAGAAAATCAAGTATTATACTCAAACTAATATTTTTTATGGATAGTTGTTATGGTCAAACTATATCTGATTTCTCTTTTTTTGAAATTTAGTGGAAGGTACTGCAACTAAAAAAAAAGTATTCAACTATACCAGTGTTGAGCACTGACAAACTCACAACATCCATTTCCAACAGTATTTGGTTATGTAGTTTCGTAATCAAAAGTTTCTTTTATGCAATTGGAACAGGCAAATAATAAAAGCTTGTCATCCCTAAGTGATGTTATATATGCATTGGCAAAGAAGGAGGACCACATACCCTTTAGGAGCTCTAAGCTTACACATCTTCTTCAGGTAATTTATTTAAAGGGTAATGAAGTTGATCTAATTTCAATTATTAAGGTCATCTATAACTCCTACCTTCACTAGATGTCCTGGAATGTCTCTCTTCATGTGATAGAAGCAATTCAGGGACCGTCCTCGAAATGGTGAAGACAAAATAAAGAAGCATTTACAATTTAGTGCTGCCCCTATTGGCAACATTATTTGCTTTATTTACTTCATTTGTTTCAAGACATGGCAACGTATTTGTTTTTTATAGCACAAGTAGTCACTGAATGGGAAATCAATAGTTGGATTTTGCAGTACAAAAGATTACAAAAATATATGTTATCACTTTGAACAAAGACTTTCAACCTTCGTTCAAACAAGTATGTCAGGGAAAAGGCAAATAAACAAACTATGGTTCTTCAACATTAATTTCTTGGTATTTTCTGCATAGATATGATCAATCAAGATGTTCTAATCTTTTATAATCACTGGTGAACCAGCCTTGTTTAGGTGGGCAATCAAAGACGCTGATGTTTGTAAACATCTCTCCTGATCCCGCCTCAGTGAGCGAGTCACTTTGCTCACTCCGTTTTGCAGCCCGGGTAAATGCTTGTGAGATTGGGATTCCTCGCCGCCAAACCAACACGCGGCCTTCGGATCCACGCTTAAGCTATGGCTGAACTTTTGATAGATTAACGATCCTTTTTCTTTTCAAGACAAGGAAGTTTTCTGTATCATTGTTACCCATATCAGAATACAAAAGGAATGGTCCTAATGTAGTTTAGTATTTTGTATAGGAAAGGATAAGTTTGTTTCAGTTCAAGAAAATGCATTTCTGATGATCAGATTTCTAATTGTGCTGCTGATTTGGGATGATATGCCCTCTAGTTAATAGCTCAAATGAATCCCAAAACACTGCAATGTTGAATTATAAGCACATATAGAGTTATACTAGTGGCTTCTGTATTGTTTCAACATAAATCTGAGTAGGAAACCAAAATAAGAGCGTGGAAACATGCACACTTTTGACTCTTTTGTCATTCATCTACAAAAGGTCATTTATTCGAAGGAACCCGACTGTTTAAATGTAAATTTGACTAATAGTTTTAATTGAAAAAAAATCGTCAATTCAAAAATCAAAATAATAAAATTAAAAATCCTGATGAGAAAAAAATAAAAAAAAAACATGTAAAAATTTATAAACGGATTAATCGATTACCGACTTATCCCATATTTTGTTAACAACATAATACAAATAATTAATTTTTATTAAGAATATAATATAAATTAGATAAGTGGTGATACCTAATAAAATTATCATTTGTTAAAAAGGTTAAATTGATAAGAAAATGTAGATTTAATTATCTGTTTTACGTTTTTAACCCTCCCCTCCATATGAGCCAAACTCATTGTGATTTCACAATTTTCAATACAAAATAATGCTACAATTTTTTTTTTCTCTTACCAAATGTGTATATGGATGATAAGTAGAATAATTTAATTAGTTTAGGAATAATGAAATAAAATAAAAAGAATTAAAAAAAAGTGTGGTGTGTGTAGATTGTGAGGAGCAAAACCCTCTCTTTGTTGCAAAATGGCAAACTTAGATAACTTGAGTATTTCTCTATTTTAATTTTTTTTTTCATTTTTTCTATAACAATTATATGATGTTTAAATGATAAGTATACAATTTAATTATTTTAATAAGATTAAAATAAAATAAAAAAATAATAAAAATATAAAATATATAATATGGGATGAGTACCATCGTGTTTCTTTCATGGTTGAGACTTGAGAGCGTGGGCTTTGGAGGAAAAAACAGAGACGAGGCAATACTGCTTACCAAGGTTGAAGCCCAAACCCAAGAAAATCTGTCCACTCGGTGAACGATGACGAGTCCCAACACCATCAGCATCAACATCAGCCACCAATCAACCCCCACTCATTTCCCCGCACCTTGACCTCACTCAGATTCTCTTTTTCCGAGAGAAAAAGGATCGTACTGAGACTCCTGTTTCTTTCCTATCTTTTTCTCTGTCCCCAAACGCCCGAGCCCTCACCTACCTCCACCCTCGCTTCCATCCTGACAGTTTTCCAGGATAACCGAGTCTACGCCGGGAAATCTGAATTTTCCGGCGAACCCAACCAACAACCAAGATGGTCTCTCCTGAAAACACCAACTGGCTCTTCGATTACGACTTGATCGACGATATTCCTGTTACAGATGGGAATTTCCCTGCTCCCAACACGGGATTCTCCTGGCCTGCGCAGGCCTTGAATGGTTCTTCTAGTGCCAGGTACTAAATTAGGGTTTTTGACTTCGTTTGATTGCACAAGTTAGGGCTTTTCTGCAAAATTTTTCTTTAATTGGGTTTTGCTCCCTAGATTTGTATTGTGTTTAATTTGATTCTTGCGGCTTGGTTATTGTTTTGAAACTTTTTGATTCAAAGTTCATGGGTGATGAGGCAATTGTAATCTGTATCTTTTTGTGGGTTTTCTTTTTCTTTCTTTTTTGTAACTGTATCCTTTAGTTTTGGTTTTGTTATTTGATGTGATTGAGAATTTGATAATTGTGTGGGAAAAGTATCCTTTTTGGGCTTATAAATGTCTGCTTGTGCTTGAGTCTTTTTGGCTTCGGATAATTGGCACTCGGCAGGTTGAAAGAAGTTTTGTAATTGTATATAGGCTTGACCATTTTATTTAAATGCATTATTGATTCAAGTGGTTGCTGGTTTTGGAACAAGATACATATCCTCCGACACAATATACTATTTTTGGGATATCATTTTTATGTATATGTAGATCGATATTGCTTTGTTGAACTTTATTTTCTTTTCTGTGCGAATATATATTTTTTTTTGACCTTTTGCTGTACGAATGTTATGTAAGCAAAACTCTTGACTTATCCATTGTTTGAATTACTCTATTTTAATGTATAATTTTTTTTTTCACTTGCAACTTGAGCCTGTATTGTTATAATTGCTTTCTGGGTTTGCGCCTGTGTGGTTACTGACTGACTTTTATTCTTTTTTGATGAAATGATCTGTATGTCTAGTGTGGAAGTTGATGTCTCATTGGGGGATTCAGATGGCGTCAAGGACTCTGGCCTAAAGAAAAGGTACACAAACAATTTCTTCTTTTCTATTTCAGTTTGATAAAAGGGGCCTCACAATAGCGTTCAACTGGCTGCAGTGTGGCGGATGATACCGTTTTGTTTAATGTGGTGTCTATGGTCGGAAAGGAATGATAGGTGTTTTAACAACAAGGAGCGTGTAGTGGGGGATATTTGGATTTTTTTTGCATTCTCTCGTTTCCAATGGTTTTCTGCTATTGTATTGAAGGGCGGGAATGTTCATGAGTTTTTATCTTCTTTCCAGCTCACTAGAATGTAATTAGGTGTCTCACTTTGTATACTTCCTGTGTACTTGGGCATTGCCTAGTTTCTTTCTATTCAATAAAGATTATTATTTATCAAAAAAAAAGTTTGATAAAAGGAACAAGATTCTTTGCTATTCGGAAAACTGTGTTCACCACTTCTTGCTAAGGGCTATGTAGTATTTTCCCTCACGCCTTTTATTATCAGAAGATTTTGAGCAAAGTTTTTGCTTGTAGATGATTTTTGGTGATTAATATTCACCAATAGATGCCCATTTGGCTCGGGCACTAAAATGTCCTTGAAATTGAGCATAACGATGTCTAGATTCCTGAGCTAGTATAATAATAGGTCCAAATTTGATTTTCTGACAGTGCAATACATAAATCAAATTTAGATTTAGGCGTTGATTTATAATTTTCATAAAAGTAGAATGCAGCCTATGAGTTTGCTATGGGGTCCTACATTTTTATTTAGATCTATGTCTCTTGTATCTCCTGCAGGGGTAGATCTGAGTCATGCTGTGCATCTAGTTCCAAAGCTTCCCGGGAGAAGCTGCGGAGGGATAGGCTGAATGACAAGTATTCTCTTGTTTCATTTTCCTCTCTCTCTCTCTCTCTTCTCTCTCTCTCTCATGTTTTTATCTTTATCATAATCAGGTTTGTGGAACTGGGTGCCATTCTGGAGCCTGGAAGGCCTCCAAAAACAGACAAGGCTGCTATTTTAATTGATGCAGTCCGAATGGTGACTCAGTTACGGGGTGAAGCCCAGAAGCTGAAGGACTCAAATTCAAGTCTCCAGGAGAAGATTAAAGAGTTGAAGGTGAATTTGTGTTTATTTGAAATTTTCGAGGAGTTTGAGTACTTCTGTAAGGTTTATATGCTGTATGATTTTATTCCATTCCACATTACCTTTTGCATCCTCGAAAGTGCTGATAAGTTCAGCAGATGGAGAAGACTTATAAAAAAAAAAGTTCAGCAGATGGAGAAGGAAACATGTGGGGTTTTATAAGGCCAGTTATATTAAACTGCTTCCATACCTTGTATAGGTTGAGAAGAACGAGCTTCGTGATGAGAAGCAGAGGCTGAAGGTGGAGAAAGAAAAGTTGGAGCAGCAACTAAAGGCCATGAATGCACAGCCTAGCTTCTTGCCAGCCCCACCAGCAATCCCTGCCGCATTTGCTTCTCAGGGCCAGGCCCCTGGCAACAAGTTGGTGCCTTTTATTGGTTACCCAGGAGTCGCAATGTGGCAGTTCATGCCACCTGCTGCAGTGGATACCTCACAGGATCATGTTCTCCGCCCACCTGTCGCTTAAGTTGGTAGTCATGATGATTTGGGTTCGAAGCCCAAACCAGTGTATTCGTTTGCCATTGTTATTGCCTGTAATAGTTCTTGCTGAAGTCTTCTAAGTTGCAACTGGATTTGGTGGGTAACTTCATTTGCTGTCCAAGGTACTTTTATGAATTGATGCGGATTTTCACATGTAAATTGTTAATAAGTTTGTCTGGCAACCTTTGATTCCGTTTTGACTGCTTTTGAAGTTTGATAGAGGCTTCATGATTAGTGCGCCTTTTGGGTTTTCCGTAGACCCCACAACTTGAAGTGGATTTTGGCTCCACTTTAAGAGCGAAGGGTACATATTACTCCTTCTAAAAGAAACTGTTTTTTTTTTACCTTTTTCTTTTCACTTCTGAGCATTTGGATTGGCTATCTTATTAGCTACATTTTGCCTAATTAGTAATATCACACTTTTTCGTCTTTACCTATCTCCCTCAAAACATAATCCCACATTGAATTATCCATATAAATTTCATATAATAATAAGTATTATTTCCTTTTAAATTATTTCTTACGTTTGTAAAAAAAATTTCATATTTTGCAGATTCATCTCCCAACACACTTTCCCCTTCCTTTTGATCACTCGCTATCTCCGAAATCCCATCTCCCAATAGACCTTCTGCTAGCTCGTGGTAGACCACGAGGGCAGCCAGTAAAATCTACCCATTCATGGTGGACCTCAGCCGGACATGCAGCGAGGTTGAATTTCTTCTGGTAATGGGTGATGAATTGGGGGAAACTAGGGATCTTTGCAAGAGAAAAATTTGAAAAAGCTCCGCACTTTAGGTTTTACAAGAACATGGAGAAAATCCACGAAGAGGAGGGGATTCACCCAGAAGTGTTCATGGGACTTGGGAGATGTATTATACTATGGAGATAACCATTATACAGTGGAGCAAAATTAAGCACAAACGAAGAAAGTCGAGAGATGCTGTTGAAGGAGCTGGAGCAGTGCCAACGTGACTGGATGGTGGAGTTGCGTCGGTGATGGGACACAATCACAAGAAAAAGTACCAAGAACGAGGTATGAAGAACAAATGGGGAGAATAAATTTTGGGACTTGGAGAAGAAATCGAGAGAGGGGAGACGTTACCTTTTGGGGTGGAGAAGAAAGAGAAAATAATATTTAAAAATAAGATAATTTTGGAACAGTTCACTCCAAATATGTTGATGAACTGTAGCTAAAAGCTCATATGCCTGCCTTTGTGACGGCTAAGCTGAAATTTACCTCACATTCGCGTAATTATACATTTGCAGTGCTTAATAAGCAAGCTTGGGAGGACAGAATTTTTGGTACTCCGTTGTTTCGCAAGCCATCAGGCATTTTTACTCGGTTGGAAGCTGCTTCCAATCTTCTCAAGCTTCATTCATGAATGATGTTAAAAGGTGTTCTTTCGCCGCAAGCGACTATTTAGCATAATTATTTCATCCACTCCACGAAATTCACGTTTCATTCTCAAGATCCCTCCTCTTCCACCGACACCGTTCCCATTCCGATGTTTCCTATTATGCTTCACTTCTGCCACACCAATCTGTACCCATTGGGTCCTCCCTATCCTCTTCCACCCACCCAGCTACACTCCAGCCAAAGTCTGCCTTTCGCCCTTTTTGGAAAAGACCCTCAACAATCCCAACTTGTCGGCAAACAAATCGCTTTCCCAACTGGCTCCAATTATTTCAGGACTTACACATTAAAGGAAAAGGCTCTCCTTTTAAGGTGCTACTCCTATGGCCGAACGATATCTCAACAGAAGCTGCTTGGTGCATTCGGAACTCAGGTACCAACTGAACATATGCACATTCCTCCGTCACCAAAGGTGATATAAGATATTTGAATCCTGGTGATATAGCAGTCTTTTTGGCGCCAGAGGCTTCACCATTGTCGGTTCTAAAAGTCGTTACTGAGTACTGACGGTTGGTATCCAAAGCATGTGGCTATTTTCAACTCAAAAAGTGTGCTCGAGGAGGAGAGCAATTTAGGTTGGTGAGCTGGATTGCGCTGTTGGGTCATTTGAAGTGATACATTCATTCAAGGGGTTGGAGGTTGGTGGGATGTTTTGAGTGGGAGGAAGAGGTGATATTCAAATACGTGAGAGATGAGGTTGTGACTAGTGAACGGACGGTTCTTGTTGAAGAAGAGAATGGAGAATCGAAAGTGATCTCGAGATTCAAGGCACGACCATCGATTGCCGAAGTTGAGAGTGTTCTGTATAATTCGGTGCGATCAAATTGGCCCATCACGAAATCTGCAAGGTTCTCGAGGGATTTGGTGTCAAATGTAAGTGGGAAAAGTAAGTTAAAACAACAATGGTTTGATTTTGGATTTTAAGATTTATTTGGTTATGATTCGAGCTCTTTTAGAAGGTTCTCGTTGAGTTGCCTGAACGAATTCTATTTTGTACTCTTTACTGACACCTGATATGTTAAGTCTGTGCTGTACTTAAACTCCAACTGGTTGTATGAAAAAGAGGAGGAGAAGAAAACATGTGTCTGATGCTGTTATCATGGCTCATTCTCGTTCAGTTATCTAGGCCCTGAATTTGCAAAGAACTGACTCATTTTCTTCTTCATATACAAATGGATATTGTTTTTATCAAGATGGTCAGCACATTCTTCTTCTCAAAAATCTAGACTAAGAAGATGCCCTTATATGACAGCTCTTGATGAATTTATCGGTGAAGTTCACATACTTAGCCCACAATGGCCTGAGTTGAGGGAATGCTATCTCTAGCCACGGCTTTGCTCTTCCGTTAAAATGGATGACACCAGCACTCTCAGCATCAGCAAGGCTCGTATTTTCCTGGTAACCAAGCCCCAGCATGTGCCAAAAGGGATCGATGATATGGACATGACCATGGAAAGCTATTAGTCCAGGGGGTAATGTCCCAAGTTGCCACAAGCTCAGGTCCGACTTCAAGTTCTGCATAGAGGTAAAAACAGAATAAAATGGGGGATCCTTGAACATTATTTGTCTTGTTCTTCTTTAAACCAAGGCGGTGTATTATGGAGTCATGGAGATATACCTGCTCCAGCCAGTAATGATATGCAAGGCTAATGTTTGTCTTCCTCCATGCCTCTAGATCAAAGATGTTCATGCCATAAGCCCATGCACATTCATTGGGATTGAAACTCTTTGATATCAGAGGATGGGAGAAGTTCAGATAGCTCCTGAACCGCTTTGACATGACAAACTTGTCTTCTCCCCTGCATGTTTCCACTGCTCCATTCACTTTTCCATTCATATCAACGTCCCATAGTGGTGAAAGATCTGTTTGGATCACAATGTCGTCGTCCAGAAAAACCACCTTGCTTAGGCTTGGGAACAACTGCAAAGGAAATCAAAGAACCTTTAGCGGGGCAAGACTAGCGATGTTGCTTTCTTAAATAATTTATTAAATCTACTAAGTTGATAACCTCTGGTAGATGTATTCTAATGTGATTCATCATAGAGTTGTATTTAGGACTCAATGCTTGTAACTTTGCTGCAATGACTTGAGGCTTCTCAGTATTATTTGCCACAATGGCCGATGACCCGCCTCGAAATTGCGATCTCACATGTTGATCCTTTTCCATTGCCTCCAAAACCGGCACCTTCCCCTTCAAGAACCAATCAAAATGGTGCAATGCCTTGACTTCAATTATTGCAGGGGATAACGGGTGCAACGAGAACCATGCCTGCATGGGATGATACGTCTTTCTATCCGTGATTATATGCAGGACAACCTTCTGGGGGCGCAACGAGTTGCGGACAAGTGACGTTGCAACAACAGAGGCGGCGAGCACATTGTCGGAGGCAAGGACAAAGTGGAAGTAAGAGTGATCAACGAGGGCAGGGACGAATTCAGCAGAAGGGAGCTGGAGGCGGGCAGCAGCATTGGTAGAGTGCTCGTTTGCTAGCTTTAGCGCAAAGCAGTGGAGCTGTTTGGGTATGCTACTTGATGCTACATGACGGTACAAGTATTCTTGAATTTTGGCTGTCCGGGTTCTTTGTTCAAGAAGGGTAACCTGATTATTTTAAAATATATTCTTAGTTGAGACCATAGTTGAGTTTTGTAAACATACCAATTAGTGCAAAGGGGATGAAAATAATTAAGGTAGGAAGTACCATCTCTCTAAGCTTGACAGCAAAGGTCTTGGCGTCTGATTTGGTTTTCTTAATCTCAGCCATGAAGTCTTCCAAAGTCTGAGGAACATCAGATCTTCCTTTTAATTCATCTTTGCCAATCGGCTCTTCTAGTATTCGGTGTATCACTTCTGGGACCTTTCACACACCAAAATTGTTTAGAACTCAAACAAAATTAGCACGAGGATATAAAAAAGATATGGATTTGGAAATGGATAGAACAATTTTAAACCAAAAGTAGGAGTCCAGAGATTATTACATTTGAGTCGAGCCTTCTTCCAAAAACACTTGGTCTTAATCTTTTTCCCAGGCAACCTATACCATTAACATATAAGTCAGCAACTATATATAATAATTGAACACAACATTTTAATTAATAAGCACCCAAAAGAGACATGATATCAATTTTATTATTGTTATTATTATTGTTCTTATTACTATGATCTTCCTCACTTTAAGGCTGGAGGTGGACCGACCATGTACTACTTCTGTATGGTTACTATTTTTTTCCCTGTATGGTTACTGTACCCATCAATCATATCAGTAAACAATTAATAGCTGGGTGTTTTCCAATAATTACGTACCAAAATCAGAATTTCAAAGTGAATGTTTCCAATTCTACAGGAAAAATGCATCTGGCGGCAAAAATCAGCAGGCTCAACAGTATTGGATATGGAATTTTCGCTTCAGTATTTCAACTTTAGTACGTAGATATTACTAAATTGATAATTAATTAATGGACAATCATTATATCCTTAATGGTTACGTAGATGATTGAGGCTTTATTCCCAATAGGGTGTTTGTGTGTCATGCATGAAAGAGGGAGGGAGAATGAAAGAGAATGCCTTAGAATCATGTACCTATGGAAGAGCACTTGCTTTGATCTCCATCAATGGTGTCGTCCACCGCAGTAAATACGAAGACAAATCGGAGAATAAACGTAAAGAACAAAAGCGAATAGAACAGCACTCGATATGAAACCCGCCTTGATCCAACCTTCACTTTGATAAACTCTTTAAAACCTTTCCCCGGAAACACGGATATGTGCTTCAAACTCGGTGATATGTAGAGCTGCATTTTGATATACACACGTACGTACAGTACCAGAACGCACGTAAAGTTTCTAATTCGTAAGGCGAGGACTGCTTATTATTTCATTCGGCCATCACCCAAAAGCTAGAAAGAATAATTTAGTTGAGAACCCCCCTCCCCTTGTGTTGGTCACTGGTTATGCTGTAAAAGTAAGCATTTGATCATTGTGTTTAAGGTAGCTATCTCAATCTGTTACCTAAACTTGCTTAGCATTTGGGCTAGAGAGACGTCAAGGTTCTGGGGACTCAATATTATTATGTTGGGCGAGCAGGTGGTTGTTAAAGAGAGAGAGACAAGCGACTGAAAGAAGAAACTGTCTTTGTTTTTGTTGGGCTCATTGTAATTTGGCTTGAGCTTAAAGGAGAAAAGTTGAGGAAAAAGGAGAAAGGAACTAAAAATTATATATATAATATGAGATTGGGATCCTTTGGTCTTTGCCTGGCTTTGCCTCCACATGAAGTTTTCGAGGCATTCAACAGAGTTTGAACTTTGACAGAACAGGGCTTCTACATGGAAAATGACTCTCTCTCTCTATGGAGTGAGTTGGGAGTAAAAGTACTACAGGCACCTCTATATATTTCCATTTCTCTAACAAATAAATGAAGAGAAATTCAAGGAAGCTTTTGTTTATATGTACATTTGTTGACTTTATGACTAAACTTGTCTTTAACAAAAGATTAATTTCTCAAGTTAGCGTTAATTAATGTTGCCTTAAAACAAAGAAAAAACGGTATGGTTATTTTTTTTAAAAAAATTTTAGGATGGAAATGCGGTGGTTTTAGCAAGTTGTGATCCAAGAAATTATTGATTTATTTGCTTTTATGGAACCTCTAGAGATGAGAACCAGAGTCATGAGCCACATGTGATGGAAAACAAATTAAGCCAACATCTATGCCTTTGACATGGGTGGGTTAGGTGAACACAGATCATAAATCAGGTGGGTTTTTGATAGGTGCTTGCAACCTTTTTGTCCCAATCTGTCTGACCTGTTTCAAGTTTTCCCCAATGATTTCCTTGTGACCAATATTGCAACTCGGCCTGAAGTAGAAGTTTGGCTTTAGTCAATTGGGTCAGGCAAAACATCCAAACCTGATTCAAATTAGACCAGATTTAAGATTTGTTCTTAGTGTTGGCAAAGTTGGAGCCAAGTAGATCGAGCCCAATTCAGACCCAAATGTTTTAGAAAATAATTAAATTATTAAAGCTCATTTATTTACATGAAACAAAATCCCAATTTTTATATCCTATACAGCAAGTTTGTATTTTTATTTTAGTTGTATTTGCAGTTCTTATTTATATTTTGCATCAGTTCCTGTCAGCATAGAGTTGGTATTTCAGCATCATATTTTGAAGTGAGACCAGAATTAGGGCCACAAGGTGGTTGTGGACAAAAGGTGGTCTTAATAGTCATATCTCTGATACATTTGAAGTTGCTCGAGTTAGGAGGATCAGAAGAGACATGCAGTGAATATGGCAATTCTAATTCAAGTCACTATCAATTAAAACTGACTTGTATTTATGAAAGCTCTTGAGGAGAGGCAAATCAATCACTAAAGGCCTCAGACCCGAATTGTTGTGCTCTTTGAATCATTGTAATCTCTACAAAACGCATAGTTTATCACAACTGAACCACACCTCTTCTTCCTTTAGCTAGTAGGAAGAGCAGTACAACTTTTTTTCTTTGCTTTTACGAACAAAAAATCTAAGTTTACATTAAAATCAGAAGAATGATATTCGTAAACATATGTATCATTATCAAAAAGTTTATGAATTACATTTTTGTTCAATTTAAAGTACTGTGATTTAGGGTTGAATTGCAGCAAACATTTAAAACTTGTGGAGGTGGAGAGAGCAAAATGTTCATCCCTTCAAAATCAGAATCCAAATCCACCATACTTCCAAGGGAATTTTCCCAAAAAAGATCCACCTTATTGAGCGAACATTGATCAAATACATGTTAAACTTTGCTGTGGGGCCCAAATATGTTCCCAAAGCATATGATAATCCAGGAGATTTCTTAGTATACGAGCTGCCGTTCTCGTAGTCTTCTCCAGAGAGAACATGTTAAACTTAGTTTTGGGATCCTAATATGTTCCCAAAGCAGTTAAATATATGATAACCCAGGAAACTTCTTAATATTCGAGCTGCCGTTCTTGTAGTTTTCTGCAGAGAGAATATGCCAAGTAATAACTGACAAGGTAAGAATCTATTCTCGTAGTATGATGTTATGAAAAGTCTCCATAAGGGTTTCATAATTGTTTTTCATGATATTATTTCCCCGTGGCTGGGAAAACTTGTGATTTTCTGTAGTTATTTGGGCTGAGAATTTCTTAAGCTTCTAGCATGGAAGTGGTGGCTTCGATTGTTGCCGAAGCAGTGGTAACAATAGGCTGGCTTCTCCGTGGTTCTAACTATTCTATGATCGTGAACACTTTCAAATACCAATCAAAACTTGATGCTCTGGACAAGGTGATGAAACCACTTATGGCTCTCAGAGATGATGTCAAAAATGAAATGGAAGGAGATGAGATTGCAGGAAAAGTGCCAAGGACTCAAGTCATAGAGTGGCTTAAGGAGGTCGATGAGCTTCTGCTTAAAGTCGATCAGATTCAAGCAGTAAAGCTTTCTCGACTTCCCTTAAATTGCAGTAAGCGGTATAGAATAAGCAGGGAAATGGCAGAAAACCTCAGAGAGATACAAAGGCTTCTAAAAGCTGGAAGGTTCCACACTGGTAGTGTGACTGTCAGTTATTCAGCACCCAGTCCAGTAGAGCATATTCCAGGACATTCAATTCAAGATCAAACAACAGCATCGACAACTTTATCCCAAGCTATGATGCTATTGTCTGACCCTACAGTATTAAGGATTGGTATTTGGAGAATGGGAGGTGTAGGCAAGACTACTCTGATAAGGAACTTGAACAATAAGCTCAAGGGTACTTCTTCAATCCAGCCTTTCAGCATTGTCATCTGGGCTACTACTGTCTCCAAGAATTTTGACATGAAAAAAGTCCAAATACAAATAGCCGAGAGATTGAACTTGAAAGCAAAGAAGGAAGAAAGTACGGAGAGATTGTCTATTCTACTTTATGAAAGACTTGAGAAGGAGAAGAATTTTCTACTGATTCTAGATGATATTTGAGCGAAAATTGATTTGCATAGGTTGGGCATCCCGGAGCCTGAAGTTGAAAAGGGTTCTAAGATCATATTAACAACTCGATCTCTAGATATCTGTAGGTACATGATGACTGATGTTGAAGTTAAAGTGAATGGTTTAAATGATGAAGAAGCTTGGCAATTATTCAGTCGATATACGGGGAGTGTGGTTAGTTCAGAACATATTAGACCCTTCGCAGAAGCAATTGCCAGAGAATGCTGTGGATTGCCATTGGCTATAACCATCGTGGGAGCTGCTATGAGAGGAAAGACAATGGTGCGGCTGTGGGAGGATGCCTTAAACGAGTTGTAAAGATCAAGGCCTAATATAGGAGGCGTTGAGGATGAGGTCTATAAGCCTTTGAAGTGGAGTTACGACTCACTACAAGGTAAAAGAATAAAAAGTTGTTTCCTGTATTGTTCTTTGTTTGCCGAGGACTTCGCAATTGGAAAAAGTGAATTAGTAAAGTGCTAATTCACCTTGTAAAGTGCTAATTCACCTAATTAGTAAAGTGCTAATTAGGCGGCAGGTTGCTAGATGAACAAGAAAATTACGAGGTTTCACTCAACAGAGGAATTGCCATGATTGAAAGTTGAAAGACTCTTGTTTGTTGGAAGAGGGTATCCGAGAGTGCACTGTGAAGATGCATGACGTAGTTCGTGATGTTGCCATATGGATTGCATCCTCAACTGAGGATGAGTGTAAATCCCTTGTCCGTTCAGGTATGGGCTTGACTGAGATTTCAGCCGTTGAGTTATTAAATTCTCTCAGAAGAGTTTCTTTCATGAATAACGAGATAAAAATGCTACCTGATCGTGTGATACAATGCCCAGAGGCCACGACTTTGCTACTGCAAAGTAATAGTCGCCTTGACGGAATTCCAGAGAGATTCCTGCAAGGATTTGGAGCACTCAGAGTCCTGAATCTGAGTAGGACAAACATTCATTCATTGCCTCTTTCTTTCCTTCAACTTGATGACCTCCGTGCTCTCCTTTTAAAGGACTACCTTACTAACCTCGCTGGAGAGGCTTAGTAGACTTGAAGTGCTAGATCTCTCTGCCATTCCTATCAGAGAATTGCCAAGAGGGATGGAAAACTTGAGCAACTTAAGGCAACTGATCTTATCCCACACTCGACACCTAAAAACCATTCAAACTGGAATTATATCGAGGTTGTCTTGTTTAGAGTACCTAGATATGACACACAGTGGTTACCTATTGAGGGTGAAGAGGGAAGTAGAAGAGGAACAGACATCTTTTGAAGAGCTCCTATGCCTTGAGAGGCTACTTGTCTTATTCATCCATTTGGAGAGGATCCCATGTCTCAGCTCTGAACCTCTTCCCTCGGTATATAGATTAAGCAGATTCCAGTTTTTAATTGGCCCACATGCGCACCACTTGAAAGGTAGGCATGTGCATGACAAAAGAACGGTAACTGTAAGGACTCTTGATCTTTCTGCAGAACCGATTTGGTGCTTGTTGAGCATTGCCCGTTCCCTACTCTTGAATCATTGTTGGGGACTGAATGAGATGCTAGAAAACTTGGTCATTAACAGCGTTGTCAGCTTCACTGTTTTAAAATCTCTTACCATCAGACGATCTGATTGCAGTTTTCGGCCAGGAAGAGGATGTGCAGGTACGACTCTCTGTGACCTCCTACCAAATTTGGAGGAACTTCATCTTGAATATCTGTCATCCATAGAAAGCATTTCAGAACTGGTTTCCCACCTAAGGCTGAGATTTCTGAGACTAAAATCAATAGTAGTGGCCAATTGTCCTAAACTGAAGTATCTTCTCTCATGTGGTATCTTCATTCATGACCTGCCAAACCTAGAAGTAATCAAGGTAAGCTTCTGTGACGAGTTAGACGAACTCTTTAATTGTTTTCCTTTGCAGAATATGGATCTATGTCCTGTTGTTCCAAATCTACGGGTACTGAAATTGAAGGAGGTTCCCAAATTACGGGCTGTTTGCAGAAACAGAGACATGGCCATGTCTAAAGCAGGTAGATGTGATCGATTGCAATCTTCTCAAGAAGCTGCCTCTTACAAACCGAAATGCAGAAAACATTAAGAAAATAAGAGGAGCATAACAATGGTGGAATGCATTGGAGTGGGATGCTGACATAACCAAATCAAACCTGCAACCTTATTTTCATCCAGCCGAGGCCTCTAGGAGCCGCAAGGAGTGTGAGTGAATTGGGACATGAATGTTAACCAGCGACCCTTCACTATCTCCGCACCCCTCTTTGCTCAACCCCCTTTCTTTCTCTGCCTCAACCAGCCAGCCTCCTTTCTTCCCAAGACAGTGGAATGTCAATGTAGGCTAAAGGAACAATGTTTTTCCTCTCTCTCTCTCTCTCTCTCTCTCTCTATATATATATATATAGATATATTCAGAGGGCATGTTCCTGGATTTGGAGCATCATATTCACCTTTCATTTCCTTTGCCAAATACATATAATAGCTTTATAAACTTTATAGAGAGCTCCTGATTGCATTCAACAAAACAATCTCCAGTAAAGACAAGGGGTCAACCATGTATTTGTACGTGAATAATACAACCAACGCATTACCAAAAAGAGATCATGAATAAACACGCTTTCCATTAACTTCAACATCAAACCCTAAAATGGATCCAAATTCACCATGCTTGAAGAGAATTTCCCAAAAAGATCGACCAAATTCACCTTATATAACACCCAAAATAGGACGCAGCCTCCAAAGGCCTCACCTTCTCCAATACAAAGTGGTCATGGAAAAAATTTTAATCGATAGAATAAAGAAACAGAGGAATTACATGATGCCAATATTTACATAGGAGAAATATTTTAACCTATAAATTGTAAAAGGATTATATAAAAGTAAACTTATAAGTGACGTGACTTAATATGGTACGTCAAATTATAAAGTTACTTTTATCGTAAAGTAGATCTAACGAATTAATGAAGACACATCAGTTTGTGAGTTTACTTTTGTGTAATCACTTTGTGTCTATAGTACTTCTTCATACATATTGTTACAACTAATTATTGGAAATATAACAATTGTTATTTACAAAGTCATCAGTAGATAAAAGCCAAACAACACAATATCAACAATTCTGTTCCACAACAATCTCTTTTAAGTTTCCATCCATTCTATTTAACTGTTAGTCAACCCCAAAGGAGAAAAAAAGAATATCTGCACACCTGAGAGAAAAGGAACAGAGTAACTCAGTGCTGCAAGAAACAAAGAGCGAAACTAATCCAAATACAAGCAAATCAATTTTTGCAGAAAGAATGTAGAATGGAATTCAATATTTGCCAAACCCAATACTTGTGTTAGAATACATAGTTGTAACTAAATGTATAGTATGAGGGTATAATGGTCACTACTCTATGTATATGTATAGTTGGATATTCATCAATAAAAACACAACAAAGTATTTCTGTCTCTCTTGTTTATCGACTACAACTTGAAACCCAAACCCAAAAGTTTGGCAACTTAGGTCTCACAAGCAAATGAAATTTCGTGGTATAATCAACCATAGACTAAAAGGTTCTCCATTAATTTATTAACCTCTCCCCATTTCAGAATGCAGTAGCTCAAAATAGAATAATCTCTTGACCTATAGAGACCAAGTTGTCTAAGTCATGTATTACATTCATGTTTTACTTAGGCCTCGAATTCAGACCAAATTAATACTACGTGCAAAATTAGCATTGCCATGGAATGAAAAGCACACATCTAACATGTTCTAATAGCCAGTGTGGTGACCAAGAAGATGACAAGGCACAGGAATCCGCTAAATCATGAAGTTCAATTAAATACAAGTACTTGGGAGGAAAACAAGACGCAGGTGAAAAAAATCCCAATCTAGTCAGCATCTTATAACACGTGGGCATGATTACAACACATGATCATTACAGAAGAAACCAACATAAGAACTAATGTATGTAACAGACTTGTTACTATTTTATGCCAAAAAACCATTTATCCACTAATAAATAATAATGAAATAAAGAAGCATACATCTAATCAAACTCATCAACTTCATCTTCAAAATTATTCTCCCTTTTTACGCTTCCATTATTAGTATTTACAAACTTGAGTTGAGCCTCCATTTTGAAGCTCTCCCTATTATTTACCATCTCATGCTGAGTTTTTGTTTTTGGGCTGTCATTATTACTTACAAAGCTGTTGGTTTCTACCGGCATCCGAGGACCATCTGACTCAGTTTCTTCAATGGCATTGTGAAATTCTCCTAGTGAAGCATCACTGTCAGTCACAGAATCATGAAAGCTGGAACTGCTTCCGAATGAAAGCCCACTGTTCGCCAACAGACCAGACCTCTTTTATTTTTCTTTCTTCTTCTTTTTTTTTTTTTTCAAAATGGAGTAAATTTTATTGCAAGACCAGACCTCTGATGCTGGATTCGCCCATTAACATTGCTGTCCAGGGCAAGGTTACTGTATGACAAGGAAATTGGTACTTCATAAATGACAATTTGACTTCTTACTGTTGTGCACAAAAAGATATTACACAAGTGAACAGAAGCGAAAGATATTAATATGCACATCAAGCAAAACATACAGTTTTATTTGATTGATAAGCAGCACACCACCCAGTGGATCTTAATTTCACAACATCCCACTCTTATGGAAGGAAAGGAGTTATGTTAGCTAGAGCCCAGTGGAACATTAAGCAAAACACACGATCCACAGATGTCAAGTTTTGTCTAAGATATTTTTGGATAAATAATTTTTATCCAAGATATAACTTCAAGAATGGAAATATAAAGAATCAGGTACCCATACACCTAAAACATAATCCATATTGATATAAGTAAGCATTCGCATCCCCAGAAAAATGTAATATCTAAGGACTCACAAAGTTAGTGCACCTTGTTTGCTAGATTTTGGGAGTTGGAAGATATTCAAAAGCTGGAAACAAGCCTTTTGACCTTGCTTCAATTGTGTGAGTTGGAATCCTTTCTGTTTCAAATTCCCCCCCAGAAGCATTTTCTTCATCCATTTTGGAGCCTTCCACCATCATTGACTGAAAGTATATCTGGCAAGCAAACGTACAAGCATAAAAAAATCAATGTGGTTGACATAAAACACACACGCACGCACACTTCATCAAAGCAGAATGCAGAAATACTTCAGGTTTTGCCCACAACGGGGCTCGAGTTTCATGCATCTGCAGTTCAGCTTCTGATATATACAAATGATGTTTCTCCTTAGAACTGGTCTTTGCTTTTGTAAATATATCCCCAGCTTCAGGATAAATGCTATTTCCCTTCCTCACTCCTTTAAAATATATTCTAGTGCCGTCTGAATTTTGATTCTCACCATATATGTCAGTATTATCTTCTCTCTCTTTTCGGTTATGTTCCAGACATATATTCCACTTCTGGACAGCCTCAATGACTAATCTTGCATCACATTCTGGTGCTGACTCAGCAGAACTGCTTAATCCAGGCACAACAGACATTGGACCAAGACAAGTTGATGTTTGCAACATATATTGTGTCAAACAACTGGATGGAAAAAATACCATCAAGTGGTATGTTGCCTTTGAAGAGCTGCAATCCACATATAAAGCATTGCCTCCGCAATTGAGGAAAGAAGAAGCAATAGCCCCAGAAAGAAAACTCTTCCTGCCTGTTGCAGCTGCTGCTGCACCACTTACTGTTCCTCTCCATCCATTATTTCCGTTCCTTATCCTACTGACAACAGAAAGTGTAATTGGAGGACCAGCTGCACAAAGGCTCTGTTGATTAGGTGACCAACTAACTGATGGCTTAGTCAAATTTCTATTCCCGGTAGTAGGACTAACATCAGCAGACTGAAATTTTACTGATCCTCCTACAGGATTAATAGCAAACAGATGGCTAGTCCCCCTTGATGAACTGATCATAATCCAGTTACTGTCGTCACTGAAACTGATATCCTGTATGACCTGAAAAGGTTACCCAAAAAACAGATAAGTGCGAGATGAAAACAATGACATAATCAATAAGGAACCTTGAAACATGTATACTGCACTTACTGCATTTGTGAAGCCGCGTTGCAGCCTGTAAAGATGTACATGAGATGCACCAGCAGCAGATGTAGAACAGCTTCTATGGAGTCCAGGCATTATTTTGAAAACATTTATGATGTGCCCCTTGACCGATGCGGTAACTAAAAGGGTGCCGCTAAGGTCAAAACATAATGCTGAAATATCACTATGGTGTGCCCTGAACTGGGCAATCACAACTTTGCTGACAATATCTCTGACAATGACCTGATAATCACAAGAAAACAATAAGAAACATAGGGAAAAATAACTGAGACAAAAAAAAAAAAAAAAAAGGATCAAGCCAGTGTCAGTTCATGAATAGCTTCATTTGTGAATACCACAAAAGTAAGATCTTGCACATAATAAATTGATACCACAGGAAATGCAAGCCTCACAACAAATTATAAGTATCCATATGACAGGCCACACTTAACAACATCTGTCATACAGCTTTTATTGTGCAATAGAATGCATTCACCTAGGGAAAGAAGCAAAATCAAGTAAAAGTACATGAACTCTAGCCAATTTTCTTTTGAAAAAAAAAAAAACATAAGAGAAATGGAGCAGGCATATACATGTGGTTTCAGTAACAAGTAAACACAAAGTTGAGAAATGCATGTACCATTCCGGCATTTTCTGCATCTGTTAATTGGATATTAACAGTCCCATTGATTTGCGAGGCAGGATTCCCTGATTGCATTGAAGTATTACTATCAGGCAGAAGCTCAGAGCAGTACCTGGACAACTTCTTAAATCCCAGGTCTCCAAGGGTCACAATCCCAGCAGCAAGTTGCTTGCTTGATTCTTTTGCATAGTGAGCCACCATACTCCCATTTGAAGGGAAATCAGGAAAGCTTGCAGAACACATTAAATGTTGTGGACCGACACGACCTGAATTTGAGGCTAAAACCGGACTTCCACTATAAGCAAGCCATCGGGACCCCACAGCAAGGGGTCCATAACCTATGCCACCAGAACCAGGGCACACCGAAACTATAGGGTTCGTAAGAATGGTATATTCCCTCTCTAAAGTTTCAGTATCAAAGCAGTGTATCTGCAATTTGTACCACTTAACTTGTCACCTGATTAGACAGAAGAAAAGGGTGCTTGAAAACACACATAAGAAATGTACCTGAGCTGCTTGAGCAATAGCGACAACTCGGGAGCTGCACCGTACAGAATAAACAACTGACCTGAACTTTAGCACATGAACATAAGATTGAGATTTAAAGGAATAAAACTGAACAGCAGTAGGCAAAAAACTGCAATCCACTGGATCCTCGCCATTTGGGATGTTCCCATTGCAAGGAGTGGCTACACCATCCTGAATGCTACTACCTGTATAAAGGGACCCATCAGTACAAACTACCAGTAGTGGGTGGCTGTCTGCAAACTTGCCCTGCAACTTCTTTTTGGTGATTGGTTTCGGGAGCATTTGCATAAATGAAACCGGACCGTCATGTCTGGAAACTAGGCCTCGAACATTATCTGCATCTTCAACATCCCAAACTTGGAAACCAGACCAGTAAGCCAGTAGGAGAACGTGCCGAATGACATCTCCTTCATCCTCTAACTTGTCAAACCCGGCCCAGTTCACCTACATAAATTTTACATGAAAATATGATACCAGTTGTCTCCATGACTAAAACTACTATGATGGAGTAATTAATATTGAAGCTCCATGACTAACACCACCACTTCACACAAAATATACAAGAGTGAGAGAACATACAATAATGTAAAGAAGCATGACTAATCCACATCAATGCAACACAAGATTCAACCATATAATGCATGTCGTGTCCACCATCAATATGAATTTATCAAAGAAAAATAAAATATTGAGTCAGAAATTTCCAACTGAATGGCCATGCATTATTATGGCATAATAACACCTCACTCACACCCTGTATGTGCTCATTCAAGCACATCTGACTTCAAGTAATTATGTATTTAGATTCAAATTCCCTGTAATCATACAACTACTTTCATTAGTATTCCAGACGGTTTTTTCTCAGTTCTGTATAAAAATTTTAAAAAAAAGGTGGGGAAAAAAGTCTCCATTAGTGGGGCTTTATTAACATTTTCCCCTTGATTTATGGTTACATGATATAAGGGTGCTACCATAAGATCTTCTATGAGTTATCTTGTGAACACTCTCCTAGGGATATAAGACCAAATAGGGCAATATTGATCATATCCTTCAATAATATCAAACACCAGCACTTAATTACCAAGTTTCCATTGTAGAAGCTGAAGTCTACAAGTTTAATTGCACATGAACTACTAGAGAAGCAGCAAGTCATTTTTTAATAAAAGAATAAATTTTAAATAGCAGAAGCAACAAACAAGTTGTATAAGACTTAAATCATGGCTTATTAAAAATTAAAAATAAAAAGCTTTCATGGCGGTCCAAATCTATTAGAAACTCTGGCCTCGTTTGTGTACTTAAAATTCTAAGTTTTCTGAAAAGATTTTTATTTTCTATCCAAGCAATCTTTAACGACCCAATAAGAAAGTCTTTTTTTTTTAAGTGGTTTTTCTATCCACAGCGGGCGTTATGCAATCAAATTAACCCGAAAATAAAACAAACAAATACTCATTGCATATACACCATAAATGAACTGATATAGTGTAACAAGGACTCCACTTTTTTTATAACAACTCCCACTTGGGAAAAGCTAAAAATGTTTTATATATCTTGAATTGAAAATACTTAAACGGAAACAAACAAACCCATTACACCTCATACCTGATCATGGCTGGCATCATGATCCCTATCCACAATTGATGACGCCGCCGAGGCCGCAGAGCGCGCCACTGTCGATGCCCCCGATGACACGATCCTCAGGTAGCTGGAAATGGCACGAAAAGAGCTCGGCATAAAGCTGTTGGGCCGCCCTGGCTTTGGCACACCACCCTGCTGTTGTTTCTGGCCTTCATTCCTCATTCCAAAAACTAAAGAGAGCAAAATAACCAATGTCCAGAAAACCAAAATCAACGATACTCCGATAGTCCGTAATCATAACCCAAGAATGTTTTTGTTTTCTCTTCGAAGCAAAACCCAAGAAGCAAAGAAACAGTCACAACTTATTAGCTTAAATTACAAGTGTCTCGGTCTCCATTCCGCCCCTTCGCCTCAAACAAGAGCATCCAATCCAAATTCAGATAGACCCACAAAGCACACAACCAACATCCACTAATGAATTACAAAAAATATACCCACAATTTGTTTTTCTTTTTTCTTTAAAAAAAAAAAACTCTTTGATTTCTGTTGGCGTTTGCACCTCCAATTCGGTAATAAAACACAATGAAACGACGGAAGTGCTTCGAGATAACGAAGTTCAGAATAAAGTGACAGCTGTAATAGCAACAGCAACAGCAGCAGCGATCTTTAGTGGCTGATCACAACAAAATAATCAACGGAAAAAAAAAAAAGGAATTTTGTTTGAAATGTGGGCGGTTTTTTTATTTTTTAATCAATAATAAGAGTTATTGAAGAGCACTAAGCACACAGCTTACGTATACGGAACAAATAATAGAGTAACACTAGGCCTGATTGACTGGGGAACAGGGATTTGTGAACGTTTGAAAAAACAAAGATTGCGAGATCGGAGGGGAGAGTGAGAGAGTGGATTTGGGTAATGGAAGAAGGAAAATTAAAAAGAATAGTTCGAGGAAATAGGTACGTTTATGTCCCCGTCTTTTCCAGTCGCAATCTGTCAAACGGTTTTCACTTCCTTTCACCTCTGCATAGACTTGCTGCTTGCACACAAAAACAGCTCTTGCTCTGGTGGATTATGGTTTGATGAAAGTAGAATCCGATGGAATTTATAAAGGCTTGCCAATGAAGCAGGGTTTTCTTGTCAACCAAGCCGGTGAATCCGATGGAGTTAATATCTCGTCATATATAAAACACCTCCCGAGATTTTAGCGGTTTCTTGCCATTTAAGTTATTTAACGCCTTTTACGCCTTATTTATTTTTATAATATATCTCATTTTATTTCATTTAATTTAATTATTATAATTTTTTTAAATTTTATATAAAATAAAATAAATAATTTAATTTTTTTAAAAATTTTAAAACATATTAAAAAAAATATTTTAATAATATTTTATTTAATTTTAAAATTTTATCTCAACTCATTTTATCTTTAATCAGTTTTTACTATTTTCATTCTATTCTTTTTGTTGATCTTATATAACTATTTCTTCACGTCTGCTACTAATTTTATTTTCACGGTATAATTAAAAAGATCAAATAAATGGCATTAAAGATAATATATATATATAATTAGTAATGAATTAATCTAAATAAAATTATGTATTTTACATTCAACTAATAAATAAAATCATCAAAATATCTATATTTTATATTTTAAATTAAATAAATTCTATTTATTTTGATTGAAGTAGAGCCAAATCTTTTATATGATTCATCTGGTTAATTATAAATTTATAAGTATGTTAAAAATTTTAAAAAAAACTTTAGAAATCAGTGCTATCTAAGCTAGGTATTTTTTTGGAAATTTTGTTTTGCTTTTCTAATTTTGACCTTTATAAAATGATTTTGATTTTAATAATTGCGAGATCATATTAAGAATTAATTTGGTTATACAAAATCAAATTATTTTATTTTATTTTATCTCATAAAACTATTATAATTTTTTCTTTATTTTTATAAAATATAATAAATAATTTAATTTTTTAAATTATAAAATATAATTTTCAAAAAAACTAGAACAGAGAGGAGAGTTGATGGGAGACCATGAACGTTCTTTTTACGATGAACAAAGCGTGAAATGGACGGAGTCGGTGCCATTGGCCCATTACAACCCTGCTTGCTGGCATCTCTCAAGTGTCTCTTGCAAGTTGCGACTTTTGTTGCTTTTTGCTTTGCGTTAAACACTTTGAGATCCACGCTTAAAAAATGGAGTCGATTCTGGCCCCGGCGCTTGCGTACACGCTCAAGTACTGATTGAAATCCTCCTCAACTGATCAGTTCAAGTTGCGGCGCCGGTCTGTACATCTCTCCAATTTGGGTAAAATTCCGCAATTGCTCTATCAAAGGCGACGCTTTGTATTAACAGCCTCAGATTGCCGCCGGCGCTGAATGAGACGACGAGAAGGTCTGCAAATTAGAGATTAGGGTTGATTGGTGACTAATTGTTAAGCATCACTAGGAACATGGGAGCAAATGAGTCACATTTATTCCGGTCCACTTTTCACCGACTTCAAGATTGCACTCAAATTAACTCAAAACTTAATGGGCAAGATTTAATGCGGTTTCTTCTATCTTAGTGAATCAAACAGTAGCTAAGACTTCCACTACTTCTTCAGCAATTAGACTGGATTTTATTCAGTGTTGATACTTCTTTCTCTCCCCATTATTTTCTATTTTTTATGATGGAATTCACTTTGTGTGTTTTTGCAGTTGCCATTTGTAAGAAACGTTCAAGTTGAGCCAATTGTTGTGCTAATCGATAGGATTGATTTGGTTCTAAAGGAGTACTCTGATTTGGATGAATCTAGGAGTCTGAGCAGGTATTGTTACTTGCTTTATTGCTTAAGTTTATGTACTTATGTTTCAAGATTGGGATGAGATTTAGTAGATTTCAGGAGAGAATGCTTGTGCTGTTGGTTAAAATTTGCTGGATGCTTCTGCTTGCATCACAGTACCCCAACATCTGCTAGCTTCGGGAATGGTCCATGGATATGCTGATAAGGCGCACATCTACTTCGGCTAAATTTAGCACTTACATGCACACAATTGCTAGAGAAATGATATTTGTAATCCACGTGGAAAAAATATTTTTTTAAGAATGGACCACTTTTTTTTTTTTTCAAATGGAGTATGTGGAACTTGCACATTCTAAGACTGTATCTAATATTACTATGCAATTATTGAATTTGAAAGATTCTCTCTCTTTATATGAATATCATATTCAGATGGAATGACTGGGAGGGATGAATCTTGAACTTGGCTTGGCAATTGCCTAGAAATCTGTTGATTATGAGCTAGCCAACTGGGAGATGAAAAACTTGAAATTCTCTATTAAGCAACCTGTAATAGAATCTTATATTTAACATGTCTATCCATATTAATGTTGCATATATAGTAAGGTCTAGTATCGTGATGATCTTCACTCTGCAGACTGAGGCAGTGTTACCAAGGATGAGTTGCAGCACCTTGCTTTTCTCTGCAAGTCTGGAGTTGACTGGATTGAATAGCTGCTGGAAGTTTTTGGTTACAGAAGCTGGATGGTTCTGTTTGCCAGGCAGCAATAGATCAACTAAAGTAACCATGTTATCATATTAATAGAGTTAAACAAGTTCCCATCTTTTGTAATTAGAGTAAATTCTCGTTATCCTCCACTTCCTTGACTACAAAGCTAGACAAACTGTTTCAGAGTAAATACAGGCAGCAAAAGCTTCGTTCTTTCAAAGACGTTTCTATGTTTTGTTCCATAACGTGAGCCATGAAGATCGTAACATATGTTTGTCACTGTAGATTTTCTGTTTGAAGCCACTTCTACACCTTGTATATTTGGAGGAAAATCATTAGCACTGCAAGAAATGGGGATTACATCTGGTTTGAGTTTGAGGCGGTGGTGTAACTTTTGAGGTTTCTTATCTGTGAGCACCCTAACGAGTCATTACTTTACATGCAAGTATTGTATTTTTTTTTTTTTTCCCAAGACAAGCAGAATTCATATTAACTGAAAGAGAACAAACTACATGGTTCTGTGTAACTGTAATATTACAAACCAGGGTGTTTGCCACTATGAAAGTCTAATTAGTAAGGATGAATAGAAATGAGGGGTATGCTTTCATAGATACTATTGGAGGCTGCCCTGATTATGATCCCGATGTATTTTTCTTATATTCCAGCTTTCAAAAGACTGCAATAAAGTTCTGATATCTCTAGCTATTGGTTCAATAGACCAATCTGAACTTTTTCTGGATCCTCTACTGCTTGTGTTGCCATGCAAGTATTGTATTATTTTGCATAAAAAATATCAATTTGCAAGCATGTTTACTGACTTATCAAACCATGGTGGTTTGCTATGTTAATTAACATACCAAAAAAAAAATTATTTTATTCTTAAACCGGCGTATAGAGTATATCATCGGCATCACTTAAAAGGTAAAATTTGATTTGTAAGATTTAAAGTTTAAAATTTATCTTCCCAATAAAGTTATGTTATATAAGCACTTGAGTAGGTGTGTTATTCCCACCGACTTATTAATAAGTTTTTTATAATAAAAAAATAGTATTTTAACTTTTTGTATAATTATAAAGGGTCTCAAAGTAAATAATGGGAATATAAAATTACTAATTACTGTCCACTTCATTTATTAAAAAAAAAAAAAAAAGTGTAGATACAACTTAAGAACAGTAAAATTCTGCCACAAAATGGGCACCTCCACACTGAGTAACTACAAAGGTGAGTACAGAATGAATTAGATTGTATGAAGAGTCATCGATAGGCCTTTGCATCATGTGATAAAGAAAGATAAACATTAAAAAGAACATAGGACCAATATTCGTTGGCTCCCACCTAAGAGAATTTAATTTTTTTTAAAATATGGGCAACTTCGTTTTTCTTTTTGTATTTACTTTCATATATGGCCACTTGATCTTTAGACAAAGTCAAAAACTGATTGAAATGCCTTTCAATAGGGGAAAGCAATCATCATTCCCCCAAATATTTACAATTTGATTATTATACCCACTTGTTTTTATGTTTTGACGAGGGACCAGGATGCAGGCAAGGACAGTCAATTATAAACAAAAACAACCATAAAATGGCAACACAAAGTGATCCTTTGCCCAATAATAAAAATGTGAAGCTGATGACTCTGGAATCTGCACACATTGCAAACTCAGAAACAAAGACTCTTACCTACTGGGTGCCTCAAAGTCATCAAATGATCAGGGCATTTTCAGCAGCTGTCATCAGCTAGATACGATTGGTTAAAACATAACTTCACTCATAATCATAGAGAACAATCTCTAAGGAAGAGTTTTCAACTGTATAAAGAAAAATCAAACAGTGAACCAAGAGACCATATGCCAGGTAAAAACTAGGGGTGAACAACTAAAGTCTAAACCGTCTGCCCGATCCGACCCGAAATTTTGACCCGACCCGTTTCAAATTAACCGTACCGAAACAAAACGAGTCGGAATTGGGTATTTCCATTTATTACCCGTTTGAAACGGACCGGGTCGGGTAATTACCCGTTAACCGCATCTTATGACTAATGCCTCGAACGACGCCGTTCACAATCCTGAATCTTCCCCCTTCCCAGTTCCCCCCCCCCCCAATCTGCTGCTCTGCATTTTCATTCTTCGTTTCTTCCGAAACCCACGCCCAACGGCCAGCTCTCAGTTCCCTCTCTGAGACTCTCTGTCTCCCAACCTCACAGTCGCGAATCGGCATAATAACTCAAAGACGTTCGTTTCTTCCAAAACCCACGCCCAGCAGCCAGGTCTGAGTTCCCTCTCTGTGACGCACCGTCTCCCAACCTCACAGTCGCGAATCGGCATAATAACTCAACGACGTTCGTTTCTTCCGAAACCCACGCCCTACACCCAACGGCCAGGTCTGAGTTCCCTCTCTGTGACGCACCGTCTCCCAGCCTCACAATCGCGACTCGCCCATCTCAGCCTCACAGTCGTGAATCGGCATAATAAGTGGAAAGCTTCTCGATTCAACCGACCTCAAATTATGTGGAGATTTTGATCAGCAGGAAATGGAACATGATGATTGTTGGGCTTTGGTGTGCTCATCCAAATCACACTCTCAGAATGAATTACCCAGAATGATCAAAACGGAATAACCCGACCCTAAAAATTTCGAGTCGAGTAATCGGGTAACGGAAGAGATACGGAATAATTCCATTTGGAACAGGCACATTCGGTTTGGGTTAGAACAGCCTCTTTCCGAGTCGGGTCAGATCAGCATACATCCCTAGTTAAAACTACTGGTTGGAGTTATGGAAGCAAACATTCATGGCCTACCAAAGATACACCATCCACGCCGGCTAATTTTAAAACCCATTCAATCCATTCCGTTTGGCATTGGCTTGACGTTTGTTATGATGCAAAAGACAATATAGCATATACTAATAGGCTGCCGAATTCCAATCTAGAATAAATTAACCATGCGTATGTATGTATATAAATTTTAGTAGTTAGAAGTGCATATATATATAGGTGAAAGCTAATTCTCCATCTAAAAGTTGGTCGCCTCGGCCAAAAAGGGCATCGGCAATGGGAGCCAAAGGTCACTATTTCCGGTATGCGGATAGCGTGAACATGTTCTTGATGTTTTGGGGAACTTTGGGCAGCATTGGAGATGGGTTGCAGACACCTCTCACAATGTTCATTCTAAGCGATGTGATCAATGACTACGGAAGTAAGACTAGCTTTTTGACAAACGATTTAGTAGACAAGGTAAGCATGTTAAATGCTCTCATATAACCTGTTTTTGGTTGTAGTAACAAGAAATGAACCATTGAGAGTTGAGACACCCATTGCTGCCACCAATATTATTCTTGGGGACCTAGCCACATCTCACACAACAAAGTAATATTTTGCATGGGAGACATGTGAGTCACACCATTTTAAATCGTAGGGCTAAAGTATCAAACCCTCTTTTAGTACCATCAAGAGCAAGTTGAAAACTTGTATCAATCGTTTCAGGGATTGTTATTTTCCTTTTTAGCAAGGAGGTGATATATCTTTTATTTCTGAAGCCATAAAAAAAATGTTTTTATTTTGTTATCTTAATGCAGAAACCATGAGAACATGAAAACAATGCACACCAAATGTAGGATTCCCAACTTCCCATCCTTCTTTCCATTACGCTGCTTTTAGTTCTCCAAAACAAGAAGCCAAACTCAAAGAACTGCTGTTTCAAAGATGCAATCAATTTTTCTTTCGCTTCTCCAAAGTAAAAAAAAATAAATGGAATTTATATATATATGAAGTTACGAACTTGCTACTATCATGTCCATTTTTCCAATATGCACTCAGGCTACTCTACGCTGCACTTGGAGTCAGACTTTCGGCTTTTGTGGGTTATGTTGAACTTTTTGAAAGTTTTAGTGGTTCTCTTCATGAACATCTTTAGATTAAAAGAACTGAAATATTCTAGACATCTCTCTCTTTCTCAATGAATCGTGTTCAACATTTGCTCTTGCAGAAGGGCTATGTTGGGCAAGAACAGCCGAGAGGCAGACATCTCGAATGAGAATGGAGTACCTGAAATCTGTCCTTAGACAGGACGTTGCTTTCTTCGACACCCAAACTGCTGGTACTTCAACAACCAACCAAGTTGTGACACTCCTCTCCTCGGACGCCAATTCAATCCAAGTTGCTTTATGTGAGAAGGTATAGTTTCCATGATACCCTTCCCTTATTAGGCCTATGATGAAGGAACTAAGCAGACGAAGTTCTCAAAACGATATTCTAAAATTGCACTGAAAGGAAAGTCCTACCAAGAATGACAGTCTAATATATGTTTCCTACAAATATAAACCTGTTTTATAAGAGGAACATATGATCATAAAAATAAAAATAAAAAGAGTGATAACTAGGCCCCATGAAATAGATATGCCTCTTTGTTAGTTTAGGAATTAAGTTGCTTCACTTCCTCGAGAGCGCAGGCTGAGGGCTAAGTGAAAGAAATTTTTTGTTTAAAAAAACAAAACAAAAAATAGTCATACTTTTCTTTGTCTTTGTGCTGTTTGATGAAACCAGATTCCTTTCTATGTTGCAGATACCCGATTGCCTTGCTTACATGTCAACTTTCGTCTTCTGCCACATATTTGCTTTCAAACTTTCGTGGAGACTTACACTGGCAGTTATACCGCTCTTAATCATGTTCATTGCTCCAGGACTTGTGTTTGGGAATATGATGATGGGCCTAGTAATGAAGATGATTGGATCTTATGGAGTTGCTGGTGGGATTGCAGAACAAGCAATTTCTTCGATAAGAACTGTGTATTCTTACGTAGGAGAGTGTCATACACTAGACAGATTCAGCCGTGCACTTCGAGAATCTTCGGAATTTGGGATAAAACTAGGCTTTGTAAAAGGATTGCTGCTAGGGAGCATGGGAATTATATATATAGGTTGGGGTTTTCAGGCTTGGGTTGGGACTTATTTGGTTTCTGAAAAAAATGAACAGGGTGGGCATGTCTTGATAGCTGGGTTCAATGTACTCATGGGAGGCTTGTGAGTCATTTCATTGGCACTGATCTTGTGTTTCTCACCAGCTTCTTAGCCTTCAGCTCCTTGATTTCAATTTAAAACTAACATGGTTTGGTGATTGCAGGAGTATTTTGAGTGCGCTCCCAAATCTAACTGGGATTACAGAGGCAATGACTGCTGCCTCCCGGATCTCAGAGATGATTGAACGGGTTCCTACCATAGACTCTGAAGATAAAAAGGGGAAGGCCTTATCACATGTGAGAGGAGAAATTGAATTCAAAGACATATATTTTAGTTATCCATCAAGACCTAATATGCGGATCTTAGAAGACTTCAATCTGAAGGTTCCAGCAGGTAAAAGAGTAGGCCTTGTTGGGGGCAGCGGTTCTGGGAAGTCCACAATCATTGCACTGCTTCAAAGATTTTACGACCCAATTGAAGGAGATGTAATCCCAGATGGATACAAAATAAGAAGACTTCAGCTAAAATGGTTGAGATCCCAACTTGGTCTCGTGAATCAAGAACCTGTTCTATTTGCAACATCCATTAAAGAGAATATCCTATTTGGGAAAGAAGGAGCCTCGATGGACGGTGTCATAAACGCAGCCAAAGCAGCAAATGCACATGATTTCATCACTAAGTTACCTGATGGATATGAAACTCATGTAAGTCAACTTCTACAATTCTTGCTCAAAATATCTTGGTTGCCACGCTTGAATTGATTTGTCTTCAGCTAATTTAGAAAAGGTAGATTTCTGACGGTCATATTTAGCATTCCAATTCTCAATCTTTCTATGCATTAGCAACACAGAATTATGAACTTTGCCAGAGTTCAGCATCGTTTTTTCTTTTAGTTCAGCATCTAAGAAATGCGTTGCTTTCAGCAATAATTAGCATGTACAACTATGGTTTCACCAGATTGGGTAATTTGGATTCCAATTATCTGGAGGCCAAAAGCAACGAATTGCCATAGCCAGAGTCCTACTCAGGGACCCAAAAATCCTGCTGCTCGATGAAGCCACTAGTGCTCTGGATGCACAGTCTAAAAGGACAGTGCAGGAGGCAATTGATCAGGCTTCAAAAGGGAGGACAACAATCATCATTGCCCATCGCTTATCAACGATCAGGACAGCAAACTTGATTGTGGTTCTTCAAGCTGGTAGAGTGGTTGAGTCAAGTTTACACAATGAGCTAATGCAAATGAATGATGGACAAGGTGGGGAATATTCCAATATGGTGGAGTTGCAACAGGTGGCAATGCAAAATGAAGTTCCCAACACTCCCAATACTCTAGTAGAATGAAGAAGCCGTCACAGAATGAGCGTTCCCCAAGCCCAATCAGTGTGAGGTCAAGCACTCACAGCAGTCCAATGTTATATCCCTTCAGCCAGGCATTTTCCATGGGCACACCCTATTCCTACTCTGTCCAATATGACTCTAACGATGATAGTGATCAAGAGTATTTAAAGAAATCTAGCTATGCCCCTCCTTCCCAGTGGCGTTTATTGAAAATGAACACTCCTGAGTGGGGAAAAGCTATGTTTGGATGCCTGAGAGCCTTGGGTTCGGGAGCAGTACAAACCATAAATGCCTATTGTGTGGGATTCTTGTATCATACTATTTCCTCTCGGAATCCGAAATGAAGTCTAAATCCAGAGTCATGTCCCTCATTTTCTTGGGTATTGGTGTTTTCAACATTTTCACCAATATCCTCCAACACTACAATTTTGCAATTATGGGTGAAATGTTGACAAAAAGGGTACAGGAGAATCTTCTCAAAAACCGATGACCTTTGAGATTGGGTGGTTTGATCAAGAAGACAACACGAGTGTAGCCATATGTGCAAGGTTAGCCTCTGAAGCCAGCATGGTCCGGTCCCTTGTCGGGACCGGATGTCAATATGTCACTGCTGGTTCAAGCAATTTTTGGGGCTACTTTCTCTTACATACTAAGTCTTGTGCTCACATGGAGGCTATCCCTTGTAATGATTTCGGTGCAGCCACTAGTCATTGGGAGCTTTTATGAGAGGAGTGTTTTGATGAAGAATATGTCTGAGAAAGCCCGGAAAGCACAGAAGGAAGGAAGCCAACCAGCAAGCGAAGCAGTCATTAATCACAGAACTATAACTGCTTTCTCTTCTCAGAAAAGAATATTGGGCCTCTATGGTGCAACTTTAACAGGTCCTAGGAAGGCTAGTGTAAAACAGTCCTGGGTTTCGGGCTTTGGCCTGTTTAGCTCCCAATTTTTTAACACGGGTTCAATAGCTTCAGTTTTCTGGTATGGTGGAAGGCTCCTGACGAAAGGAGAAGTAGGACCAAAACAACTTTTTCAAACATTTTTTATTTTGCTATTCACTGCTTATATTATAGCTAAAGATGGGAGTATGACTAACGATTTATCTAAAGGAAGCAGTGCCATTCAATCACTTCTGGCCATTCTTGACCGGAGAAGTGAGATTGATCCAGACAGCAAACGGGGAATGGAGATTAAAAGGAAAATAAAGGGATGGATTGAGCTTAAAAATGTTTAATTTTCATATCCAACAAGACCTGATCAGATGATCTTCAAGGGCCTGAGCCTTAAGATTGAGGCAGGAAGAATAGTGGCATTAGTAGGGCAAAGTGGTTCTGGCAAATCCACAATTATCGGGCTTATTGAGAGGTTTTATGATCCTGTGAAGGGATCTGTTCACATAGATGATCAGGAAATTAAAAACTATAATTTGAGAATGTTGAGGTCACATATAGCATTAGTCAGTCAGGAGCCAACTCTTTTTGTTGGAACCTATTGAGGAGTCCCACATGGCTTAAGAACAAACTAATCCTGGGCTTTATAAGGAGTTACCATACTCCTCCTATAAGGCCTTTTAAGGGGAGAAATTGGTGTTTCTATATGGTATCAGAGCAGGCTAATCTATGATCAATGATGGGCTCCTGAGACCTACCCACGATGATGATACCGGAAATACCGGCCCACACGTGAGGGGGCATATTGAGGAGTCCCATATGGCTTAGGAACAAACTAATCCTGGGCTTTATAAAGAGTTACTCTACTCCTCCTATAAGACCTTTTAAGGGGATAAATGGATGTTTCTATAGAACCATACGCGAAAACATTGTCTATCGGAAAGTGAATGCGACAGATTCTGAGATGAGAAAAGCTGCAGTTCTTGCCAAAGCTCATGAATTTATAAGGTATGAAAAGAAATAGCTGGAGCCTTTCTTCTTGTATCTTAAGAAAGAGTTTTTGATGAAAGAAAAAAACCATGAACACTAAGCAGAACTAAAATAAATAAAAAAATAATTAACTACCTAATCATGTACCTCAAGTTTGGTTTCTTCAGTGCGTGGCCTGGAAAAGGCTACCATGGAATGAAAGCAAAGAGAAACTAGTAGCATCTTCACTGATAACCTATTCGTTTATTTCTTGCAGTGGCATGAATGATGGGTATGATACAAACTGTGGAGAAAGAGGAGCTCAGCTACCAGGAGGCCAAAAGCAAAGGATAGCACTAGCTCGTGCAATACTAAAGAACCCTGCAATCCTTCTATTGGATGAAGCTACGAGTGCACTTGATAGTGTGTCGGAGAACCTAGTTCAAGAAGCGCTTGAGAAGATGATGGTTGGAAGGACGTGAGTAGTTGTTGCTCATCGGTTGTCTACTATACAGAAAGCCAACACAATTGCTGTCATCAAGAATGGAAAGGTTGCGGAACAAGGGTCTCATAACGAACTTATTTCCTTAGGTCATGTTGGAGCATACTACTCACTCATAAAACTACAAGGCCGCAGTTTGGGATGAACGAGAGGCAGCTTTGATATATAAGTTGGTCATATAAGTTTTGTGATTATATGGGATTGGGAAGGATTCAGGCTGTACTTTGTTTCAATTACTGTGTTAAATGAATTATCTTCGGGTTTGATACACTGCTTCCATAACAAGGTCTTTTTTTTTGTGATAATAACGAGATCTAAAGGTTCAAATTCCTCGAAATAATCAGACTAATTATAGTAAGTTAAGCAAAGCCAATCTTTGATCAAAGGAACGGTTTGGAGAGAGCGAACCATCAGCTTAAAAGGTGGGAAATGTTAGGGAGAAGACTAATCTCCCTGTTCAAAAGCTCCCCAACGTCGTAGCTTTCTGGCTCTGCAAAGCCCACCTATGGAGATAACAGCAAGTCATTGGCTCGAAAGGCGGTGTCTTTTGTTTTGTTTACTGGAACAGGTGGTGTCGCTCTGAGTGCTCTTGACGACCTTGCTATTTATCTTAGCTGTAGCAGCAAGGCCTTGGAGAAAGCCAGTAAGAACTAGGTAGTCATAGACGTCATTAGGGAACCTATTGAAAAGGGTCCATGGTACAGTGCATCACTTGCAATAGCTCATAAGAGGCATTCTGTGTCTTGTACATTTCTTGTGTTTGGACCACAAGGCTCGGGAATTTTCTAGTTGAAGGCAGTCCATAATGGAGCATATTACTCCTGGCTATCATGGTGGACCTGAAACCTGCCCGAAAATCACACAAAATAATATTTAAGTGGTTCAGCAAATTGCCTACGTCCACTGGAGCCTCTTTTACTGAGTTTGTAAGAAATTTACAAAACTCTCTCACGTACCCTATCTTTCTCTTTATTTTTCTTTCCCTCACTTGCTTCTCTCTTGTTGCCCCTCAGTTACATAAGCTGAAACTCTCCTTTTATAGGAGAGTTCAGCCTCAAAGATTGCTGGAAATTCGCCGTAACACACGGTTGATTTCCAGCTGCAAAATACAGAGAACATGTTGGTGCCTAATACACCAAAATAGCAAGCGGTGCCTAACGCACCAAAACTTCAAACGGTGGAGAGTCAAGAGTCATACTTGGGTGGTTTCAACAATCACCCCCTCCACTCAAGTGTGCCATACTATGATGATTACAAACTGATTCATTTTTCAAATGAATGCACCCCATATGAGAGAGTTCCGTTGTTGAATGCGCTCCACTGCACCCGATGGTGCTCAGCAGTGTACAATACTGATCAAGTCCAAACAGTGTTGGAACTTGACTCCTGTGACGACCTTCGTCAACATATCTGCTGGATTTTCTTCAGTGCCAATCTTCTGAAGTTTGATGTCCTCTTCTTCTAATATTTCACGTACAAAGTGAAATCGGACATCTATATGTTTTGTTCGAGAGTGATACACTTGATTCTTGGCCAAATGAATTGCACTCTGACTGTCACAATGAACGGTAACCTCTTGCTGCTTAAAGCCCAATTCTGTTACCAATCCCTGTAACCAAATAGCTTCTTTCATGGCTTCTGTTACAGCCATGTATTCAGCCTCAGTTGATGATAGTGCAATTGTCGACTGCAAAGTTGAACGCCAACTAACTGGTCCTCCACCCATAGTGAACACATATCCAGTTGTCGATCGGCGTTTGTCAAGATCACCTGCATAGTCTGAGTCAACATATCCAGTTACCAGACTATCTTCACTCTTCTCGAACTTTAAACCAACATCTACGGTTCCTGAAATATACCGTAGAATCCACTTAGCCGCATGCCAATGAACCTTTCCAGGATTATGCATATAGCGACTAACTAAGCTGACGGCCTGGGAGATATCAGGTCGTGTACACACCATGGCATACATTAAGCTTCCAACAACACTTGCATATGGGACATTCCTCATGTAGTCCCAATCTTCATCAGTTTTAGGAGACTGCAATGCACTGAGCTTGAAATATGGGGCCATACGAGTACTCACCGGCTTCGTCTTCGAGTCGATGTTGAAGTGTTTCAGTACTTTCTTCAGATACTGCTTCTGAGTAAGGTGAACTGTGCCTTTCACCCTATCTCTGTTGATCTCCATCCCCAGTATTTTCCGTGCTTCTCCTAGATCTTTCATTTCAAACTCATGACTTAACTGAATTTTTAAACGATCTATCTCCCCCTTGCTTTTACATGCTATTAACATATCATCTACATATAAAAGCAAATAAATGAAAGATCCATTTGCAAGTTTTCTGAAATATACACAATGATCGTATTGGCAACGAGTGTATTTCAGATCCATCATAAAACGGTCAAACCGTTTATACCACTGCCGAGGTGACTGCTTCAAGCCATAGAGAGATTTCTTCAGACTGCATACCCAATTTTCTTTGCCAGCTTCTTTGAATCCTTCTGGTTGAGACAGATAAATCTTATCTTCCAGATAACCATGTAAGAAAGCTGTCTTTACATCAAGCTGTGCTAACTCAAGATCATATTGTGCAACCAAAGCTAGCAATATCCGAATGGATGAATGCTTCATAACAGGAGAGAATACTTCACTGTAGTCAATTCCCTCTGTTTGAGCGTAGCCCTTGGCTACCAACCTTGCTTTGTATCGCACTCCATTTTTAGCACCTTGATCATCTTTCTGATTGAAGATCCACTTACAGCCAATCGTCTTCTTTCCTTTTGGAAGCGGCACAAGCTCCCAAGTCTGATTCTGGTGAAGAGACTGCATCTCTTCATTCATAGCCTTTGTCCATTGCACTTGTTCACTGGACTGTATGGCTTCTCTGTAAGTAGTTGGGATCTCACCCCCTTCAACTGGTAATGCATATGTCACATAGTCTGCTAAACGTGCCGGAACACGTTTCTCTCGTCTCGGTCTGTTGGTTGCTATTGATTCGGGTTGACTTGGAGGTACTGTGACTGGACTATCAATTTCATCTTGTCCATGCTTTTCCGAATTCATTGAAGTAATAAACTTCACAGTCTGCGAATCATCTGATGTTTCGCCATTATTGCTGCCTTCATTGGAATCTTTATGCTTATGTGACTTAAGCATCTCAGATTCGTTGAATGTAACATCTCTACTGATTATTACCTTTTTAGACTCTATGCACCAGAGTCTATACCCTTTTACACCAGTATTGAAGCCTAAGAATTTTGCTTTCTTAGCTCTAGGATCAAGCTTACTTTCTTTAGCATGATAGTAAGCAGGACATCCGAAAACGTGTAAAAAATCATAATCAGTAGCATGTTTACCTCTCCACATTTCAATGGGCGTCTTCCCATCATTGGCAGCTGCGGGTAGTCGGTTGATGAGGTGGCAGGCATATGTCACAGCTTCCGCCCAAAATTGTTTACTGAATCCAGCATCCAGCAACATACATCGCACTTTCTCTAGTAAAGTACGATTCATTCGTTCTGCCACACCGTTCTGCTGCGGTGTACCTCGAACCGTGAAGTGTCTGACAATACCCTCTCTCCGGCATACTTCCATGAAGGGATCTGAAGTGTACTCACCTCCATTATCAGATCTGAGCCGCTTGATCTTTCTGCCGGTCTGAGTTTCAACCATTTTCTTCCAATCAAGGAAGATTTTCAGCACTTCATCTTTACTCTTCATCGTATATACCCATACACGACGAGAATAATCATCTACAAATGTTACAAACCAATGCTTACCTCCCAAAGATGCATTTTGGGTAGGTCCCCAAACATCGGAGTGTACATAGTCAAGAATTCCCTGTGTATTGTGTACAGCGGTTCCGAACTTGATCCGCTTCTGCTTCCCTAATACACAGTGCTCACAGAAGGACAGTTTTCCAGTCTTGGCACCTTTGAGTAAGCCTTGCTTCACCAGTGTTTGCAAAGCTTTTTCTCCGGCGTGTCCCATCCGCATATGCCAAAGACTGGTGGTGTCAGCATCAGTCTGATCTAGCTTCTCACAGCATGTGGAAGCTCTTCCATCAGCAGTACTTCCTTGCAAGAAGTACAGGTTTCCTCGCCTCAAACCCTTCATTGCCACCTGAACTCCCATTAGTACTTTGAGAGTTCCGTCTTCAATGGTGATCCTGAATCCCTTTGAATCCAGAGATCCCAGTGAGATGAGATTCTTCCGCAAGTCCGGAACATACCGAACTTCTGTCAGAGTCTTGACGCTGCCATCGTGCAGCTTTAACCGAATGCTACCTATTCCCTGAGTCTTACAGGCACTATCATTGCCCATAAGTACCGCTCCACCATCAATTTTTGTGAAGTCAGTAAACCAGTCCCGATTGGGACACATATGATAGGTACATCCGGAATCCATAATCCATTCATCGGAATGACAAATGGATGATGAACTTGCCAAGGCAAAATCTGACTCGTCATCTCTGTCCACGACATTGGCTGTGGTGGGTTGATTCTGCTGTTGTCCCTTCAGCTTGGGACAATCCTTCTTCCAGTGTCCTTTGTTGTGACAAAAGGAACACTCATCTTTGGCGAGTTTTCTGCCGACTGATGGACCACGTGATGTGGCCCGGGTTTTCGAGTGAAAACCTTTCCTCCTTCCGGGATTCCTTGACTGTGGTCTCCCCCTTGCTGTTAGCGCTTCACTTGATGTATCTTGATGTACCTGCTTATCCTTTTTGCGGTACTCATTGCTAATCAAAGAGCTGGATACATCATTAAAACTGATCTTTTCCTTCCCATACAATAGAGTAGTAACTAAATGATCATATGTATCAGGCAAGGAATTTAACAGCAGTAAAGCCTTATCTTCGTCTTGGATTTCAACATCCAAGTTTAACAAATCAGCAAGAATTTGGTTGTAACTATTTAGATGCTCAGACATGGAAATACCTTCACGAAATTGGAATCTGAAGAGCTTTTTCTTCAAGTGCAGACGGCTCTCAATGCTCTTCTTCATGAACTTGTCCTCCAATTTCTTCCAAAGTTCCCTAGCATTTGTCTCTCTCATGACAAAATACTTCTGCTCTTTGGTAAGGCATAACCGGATTGTACTGCAAGCTTGGGTATTAAGCTTCCTCCAATCCTTCTCAGTCATCTCATCTGGCTTCTCCTCCAAGGCAATTCCAACTCCTGTTGGATCAACACATCCATAACCTCACACTGCCACATGCCGAAGTTGCTGGTTCCATCGAACTTTTCAACTTCAAATTTTGCATTTGACACTGTGGACCGACGTCCTGAGCTACTGGCATTTTCAGAGCTCCTATCTCTTCTAGATCCTTCCATTTGAATTTAGAAAAATTTAGAATCAAAATTTCAAAATTCTAACCGTACGGATGAGTCTGGAACGATCCAAATAGTAGGAAAGCACTATTTGATTGTTGAAATTGGACTCCGAATGGCTTAGATCAAGCCGAAATGGATCTGAAAATCGGACGGTTCTGATCGTCTGGCGCGTGAGTAGCACGCGCAGGCTGCAGTGCGAGTGGGGCGCGTGGGAGCGTGGAGTACACGCGCTACAGACTGCTGGGCGAGTGGGGGGCGCGTGAGGCGCGTGAGACACACACGCTAAACCTCTGTAAGGCGCGTGGGGGCGCGTGGGAGCGTGTATCTCACGCGTCTTCTTCCTCTGGAGCGCGTGAGGGCGTGTGGGCACGTGTGGTGCAGTCGTCTTCAACCTCCGATGCGCGTGGGGGAGCGTGAGTTGCAGCAGATACACGCGCCGAGCTTCTAGGAGGGCGTGTGGGCTCTTCCGACCTCCGTTTTCGATTCCGTTTGTGGCAACGGATTCGTCTCGACGCAAGGAACACTCTGGAGTTGTCAAAAATTGATTTTGAGCAACTTGAATTTTCAGACAGTTCAAACCAGGGCTCTGATACCAATTGTTGGACCTGAAACCTGCCCGAAAATCACACAAAACAATATTTAAGTGGTTCAGCAAATTGCCTACGTCCACTGGAGCCTCTTTTACTGAGTTTGTAAGAAATTTACAAAACTCTCTCAACTCTCTCACGTACCCTCTCTTTCTCTTTATTTTTCTTTCCCTCACTTGCTTCTCTCTTGTTGCCCCTCAATTACATAAGCTGAAGCTCTCCTTTTATAGGAGAGTTCAGCCCCAAAGATTGCTGGAAATTCACCGTAACACACGGTTGATTTCCAGCTGCAAAATACAGAGAACATGTTGGTGCCTAATACACCAAAATAGTAAGCGGTGCCTAACGCACCAAAACTTCAAACGGTGGAGAGTCAAGAGTCATACTTGGGTGGTTTCAACATATCATCCCTTCAGCCTCGTGATTGGGACATTCTAATCATGGATGCTCTTCTCCATGTTCCTGGAAATGACAAGAAGCATCAAACATTACGGATTAGTCTGTCTGACTTCACTCCCCCAGCTTGTAAAGCATGCACCGAGTGCAAGCCTCAAGAGTCACAGAATCCAGAGTAGAAATGAAAGTCCGATGATTTTTAATATGGTGACATGTTGACTTGTTTAACTTTATCGCTTGCTCCAGTTTCCGCCATTTCAAAGTTGGTGGAAATGGTGGGAATGTAATGAAATTAAAAGAAATGAGAGGTCAAATTTGTCTCAAAAAAAAAAAAAGCAAAGTCAAGTCCATCAGACTAATTAAAAACCCCACCTGCGAACAACGACATCCATGCACCCCGGCGAGCCAGACTTGAGCTTGACACCCTTCCTGTAGATTTTAGCAGCATGTCACCACTCACCAGCCTAGTGCCTCTTGGTCGTCCACTTTCGCACAACGTGCTTGTACCTGTGGCCCGGAAAACTGCCGACCCATTTGGAGAAACCGTTCGGAAAACAGTGTCCTATTGACCTCCACAGGCACTCCTCTATTGCCTTTTATGGCTCCTCAGGTAGAACCCAGGAACGGTACTGAACAATGGCTGTGAGTTGTGAGAGTGACTTATCGGGATTGCCAAGAAAAGCGAGGTTGAGGGCATCATAACAGATTTCCCCTCTTCCTGTCCCTAATGTCAAGCACGAGCTCAAAGATGAGGGTAATTGTTTGCGGAGGAATTTAAGATTTTTGCTATTGCAGCAAATAGCAAACAGCAACTGTTGTGTTGGGCGGGTGAGTTTTGTCTCCATCTGAACTCAACTATCCGAGTTCTCGTCATCCATAAAAAAATGGGAAAGTCACGTTAGAAAAATCAAATGTTGATGTTTTGTTGTCCCCGTTGATTGACCCGTTACTAGATCTCGAGGGAGAACGTTTCAGATTGCATGATGGTTGTAACCAATCCTTCCCTTGATGATGTATGTTAAGGAATAATTGGGATTGGGCTGCATTCGAGAAAAAATAATTGAGTTGAGTTGTAAATGGTATTATTGATTTTATTAAAATGATTTAATTTTTGTAAATTAAGATCAATATAATTTTTTTAAGTTAAAATGTATTAGAAAGATAGATTGACAAGCCAAAGGCCAAAGTGATCTTTATTTCTTTATTTTTAATTTTTTTTATAACTGCCATAGTTATCTTTATTAATGTAGCTAATAATGACCTAAATTTCTACCCTTTTAGCACTTAATAGATTATAATCCTAAAAAACTCGCTAGGCTTAATTTTAATTTTCACAAAAAAGAAAACATTCTAGGTAATTTTTTATAACATACAAAAAATGTATGTATATTAGTATAGCTAAAAAATTAAACGTAAAGAAGGGATATACATTTAATAAGAGAGGGAAAAAAAGGAGTCTGCCCCGGGTCAACATGGACGCGGGCGCAGCTGTGATACAAATAATCCTCATATCCAACCCTATGATGTTAACTGGTGTCAAGTGTCAAACCAAGTTACCACTAGCATTCTATTATTTGGGAAACAAAGTTGAAACAAGGATCATGTATTGTATACAAATAACATTCGAGCTTTGTTGGTTATGTTACTCGTCATCTTTGTACGGGTACTCCTCGGAAACTTGCTTCAAAAGTTTCACTTGCAACTCGAATGCATCATCCCCTCGAAGCACGTCACGGACCCATGTAACTTCAGTCTTCATTGACACCTGATCGTAGAAAAACATTGCAAAACTATTTTGAGCACCAGTTACATCCAACAAACTCCGTTTATCGAGATACTATAAAACAGAGCAATAAGCGGACTATCCTCCTACTTGAAAAATAAAATAAAATAAAATAAATAATTCCACCATACAAACAAGAGAACCACCCCACGACAGAGCTCTTAGGACTCATCCATGGAACCCAAACTCCCAAGAAGACTAGGACAGCAACCCACTACCATAACCTCCCACTTAATCGCAATTTGATCACAGGAGGAATCGAACTTGTGACATGGGACTCATGCACACAAGTTCGCCCTTACCACTTGGGTTACCCACCGGGGGGGGGGGGGGGGGTTGTTTTTTTTGATAAGTAAACTATCCAAAAACCAAAAATTTCAATTTCTAGAAAAACAATTCCTTGATACTATATTCACAAGGTAAATAACGTGAGCTATGGAAGTGCTCAGAAAAAAAAGACTACATTCTTTTACTCTCTGATCTTCCAAAAAACCCATACAGGTTCACCCACTTAGATCCCGCACCCAAAAAAAAAAAAAAAAAGGATATCAAGTTGGGCGGCCTTAGTTGCCCTACACGACTCTAAACCAAAAGAGTTAACCAGTGATTTAGCTTTTCCAGGCACGCTTGCTGTAAGCCATAACTTTTGGAGAGAGCAACACGATGTACAGAATATTTCTCAGGTATTTTTAAGATGTCCCAAGGAAAAAGAAAACAATGGAAGGAAAATGATAAAGATCTGCAGTAGGATGAGGAACTAACCATCTCTAAGGCTCCTCTGATGACTCCACTCAATACGTTGCAATAGTATAGACCTTGACATGTATCAGGGAGCTCAACAAAGTCTACCAGAGGATTATCCTCCAAGATGATGCTGCAACATGTACCATCAGCATCCCAATTGCTTACAGATGCAGTGACCCCTAAGAACATTTTAAAACCAACCTAAAAAAAAAAGGATCATGAGTACGTACATGGACTAATACCCATCTCATATTAGAGAGATGATGCAGTAGAATGGCTTGCAATCACACATACATGACACTTAAAATACTCCCAAACCCAGCAAAATATAAGAAGCAAACTCTGCTTTTAAAACGCCAGCCAAAACATGTTAAAGGGAGCCAACAAAATCCGTACTACATCATCAGAAAAAATAAGATCCATGCTGAAACAAAAGCAGAAAGTGCAACCACCCCCCCAACAAAAAAAAAAAAAAAAAACCACAAAAAAAGGGCAAATCATCATTTTTTATTCAATAAGATTTTATCTTACTTATCACAAATATATTCAGTTTAAGAAGCTGTATTAAAAAAAGAACAGATTCTTTGAGGGAATGGTTCATGTATTGGACTAGAAGCAGTAATAGAGGTCATAATTTATAGAACACTTTGCAATTTTTGAGAAACTGTGAGAAGATTAGAAGCAAACAATTAATTCAAATGATAATGGCACACCTTAGCAATTACTTCAGCGGTCTCTTTGAAGTCAATGCATCTGGAGACATTAGACTTCGCTAGAAACTCATCAACCAGTCGAATTCCTATATTATAGCCCCTGCAAGGAAACTAGATGCTTGATTAAATTGATAACTTCCCGTTTTATAATAATCAATCAGCAATTTTGCATTAGATGCTTTGATATCAACACTTACAAGTTGTTGGCAGAAGGGAACTACTGATAGACACAAGGGAAATATGAGTGTTGCAATGCATTATCAGAGGGGAAGAAAAAGAACAAGAAGCATGTAATTAGAAATTAATTAATCATAGTACTAAAAATATACTACCAGATACATATCAATTTTTTTCAGGCTGGTTTGGCAATTGGCAAAGAGAATTCATCTTCTGTGCACTTACCAAAAACAAGTTCTTCAACTGATATTTTGGGCATTTACCTAGTGAAAACTGGTTTGACTTTGTTCAAAGATAGATACCTTTTAATCGAAACTAAATACAGAGATTCAAAACAAAGCCCTTTCATAGTAATTTGGGCAAAGCCCCTTACATGTCCCACGATCAGCATCAAAAGTCAATCCTGGCCTATATACCGTGCTAAGAGGTATGCAACCAAAGTAGATTCTTACAAGCAAGTCGAAACGATAACTTCCGTGTCGTATTCATTTTCAAACGAAACATATACGGAAAAATCACATAAATTACATTTGGTCCAGTTGTTTATTCACTTCTTCAACCTCCTCCAGATCCGTAAGCAACTGGCGCACAATCGCCCCGTACGTCAGGGTAAACAGCTCCACATTCTACATGATTTACAAATTTCACGAATCAACCGCACAATAAATAAAAGAAAAGAGTAGATTCAGTCTCAAAATTAAGAATCAGTGGTTAGTGAGTTCTATCCCGAAACGCAACAAGAAAAGGAATAGGAATTCAGTCCCAGTACGACAACCTAGCGCGACTTCTCTATTTCTTTCTTCATGTTTAATTTCGGTGACAAACAACTGGGGTAATTTTGCTTACCACGCGTTCAACACTAGCGAAGATTGCGTCGCCGGATCGCGGACCAACAGGAGCCATAGCGGATCTGAATCGAGCTCCGGAGGCTGCTTAATCTGAGCTTTCGGTTCGAGAAAGAGTGAGGGTAAGGCGACAAATCGTCGAGTTACAAGGGGAAGACTAGGCCGGTGGCCCATTTAGTCCGTGTGTAATGGGCCTTCAGCCCAACGTTTATCCGTGATGAAAGTATTTTGAAGTAAATAATCGCCATCTTATTCTAGATTAATCAAGTTTTATTTACAAGTTGGAGTGTAAAAATATTTTTAAATTTTATTTTTCAAGAATTAAATGTTAAATTCTCTTTTAAATGGTGAAGGTCTACCTCTGCATCATTTTAAATACGGAGGCATGTAGGTACCGTAGGCGGATGAAAAGAGCGCGTGCACGCCCGGATTTCAGAAGAAGCGTGGCGTAATTGGCGTATTATCAGAGAGACGAACGTAATCTTAGCGCGTAGGTGACGACAATTAACACGTGGCACCATCCTACTGATTTCCTCCTCAAACGTGTCGGCAATCCCACCTATAAAGATAGCAACTCAGATACCTAATCTTCATAATTGCAAGAAGATAAAAATATCAGAAATCTCAAGCGCCGCTGTGTTTGAAACTCTCTCAAGGTAATTTCCGAATCTCGTTTCGTTATCTTTTGCTTTAAAGATATTTTATCGTTTTTTGGTACAATCGATACTTTCAGATCTGTCAAATTGTTCTTGATAGATGCGTTTTTTCGATTTCCTAATTGTGGTCGTCAATTTTGTTATATTTCCTGCGGACTGTGTATTTTCATACGACTCGTAGCTTTATTTAGTGTTTGTGGATCTTCTTGTTAGATTCCTAACGCATTTTTCTTTAATTTTGAAGTGTTAGGAAGTTTAATTTTGATCGGGATCTTTAAAAAAAAAAAATTAGATAGCCAGATACCGTTTTCTATTAACTTTTTTCTTCTTCACCGCTGAGTCGATGTTTGTATTTTTAGTGGTTTGTGCGCCGTCTTCAATAGATCGGGGTAGTCGCATCGTGGATTGATGTGATAAATGGTTTTGATGATTTTTACAAGCGTAATGGTTATCTCGGGAATATATTTTATTCGGTTGATGGAGAAGTCTAATAATTTTCAATACCTGTGAATTGTGGTATGGAGGGGTCTGTGTTTGATGATGAAAGAAAATAGGGTAGTGGTTATTTTTGAGTAGTAATGATTGACCTTACGTTGATGTCTGGGTTAGTGGTTCAAGTTCTGACTTGAGATTCGCGTGTAATATTGAGGAAAGGGAATATGAATTTTACTTCGCTTTGGAACCTGTTTGGACTATTCCTTTTGTTTTGAGTTCAAATTCTTATCTGAGCTTCGGAAGCAATACTAAGGAACTGATTATTAGTTTTGCCTGTTACATTATTGGCAGAATTATTCAAACACCTTTTTAATTTGTGTTTTTTTGATTATTTGGAATTAAACAGATGCAAATCTTTGTTAAGACTCTCACTGGAAAGACAATCACCCTTGAGGTGGAAAGCTCTGACACTATTGACAATGTAAAAGCCAAAATTCAGGACAAAGAGGGTATCCCACCAGACCAGCAAAGGCTCATCTTCGCTGGGAAGCAACTTGAAGATGGTCGCACTTTGGCTGACTATAACATCCAAAAGGAATCCACCCTGCACTTGGTGCTTCGTCTCCGTGGTGGTATGCAAATTTTTGTTAAAACCCTTACCGGAAAAACCATTACTCTGGAGGTTGAAAGCTCGGACACTATTGATAATGTCAAGGCTAAGATCCAAGACAAGGAGGGTATCCCACCGGACCAGCAGAGGCTTATCTTTGCTGGAAAGCAGCTCGAAGATGGTCGGACCCTTGCGGATTACAACATCCAAAAGGAGTCAACCCTCCACTTGGTGCTCCGCCTCCGCGGTGGTATGCAAATCTTTGTGAAGACCTTGACGGGAAAAACTATAACCTTGGAAGTTGAAAGCTCGGATACCATAGATAATGTCAAGGCAAAGATCCAAGACAAGGAGGGCATCCCACCGGATCAGCAGAGGTTGATCTTTGCTGGGAAGCAATTAGAAGATGGAAGGACATTAGCCGATTACAACATCCAGAAGGAGTCCACCTTGCATTTGGTGCTTCGTCTGCGTGGAGGAATGCAGATTTTTGTGAAGACCTTGACAGGAAAAACCATTACTTTGGAGGTTGAGAGCTCCGATACCATTGATAATGTGAAGGCTAAGATTCAAGACAAAGAAGGTATCCCACCAGACCAGCAGAGGTTGATTTTTGCTGGCAAGCAGTTGGAGGATGGACGGACCTTAGCCGATTACAACATTCAAAAGGAATCGACTTTGCACTTGGTGCTGCGTTTGCGAGGAGGGATGCAGATTTTTGTGAAGACTTTGACCGGAAAAACCATTACATTGGAGGTCGAGAGTTCAGATACAATTGACAATGTCAAGGCGAAGATACAGGACAAAGAGGGTATTCCACCAGATCAGCAAAGGCTTATCTTTGCAGGCAAGCAGCTTGAAGACGGGAGGACTCTTGCAGACTACAATATTCAGAAGGAGTCTACCCTTCATCTGGTGCTGCGCCTGCGTGGTGGGATGCAGATCTTTGTGAAGACATTGACTGGGAAGACCATAACCTTGGAGGTCGAGAGTTCTGATACAATTGATAATGTGAAAGCAAAGATTCAGGACAAAGAAGGAATACCTCCAGATCAGCAGAGGCTTATCTTTGCAGGCAAACAGCTTGAAGATGGAAGGACTCTGGCGGATTACAATATACAGAAGGAGTCCACTCTGCACCTTGTTCTTCGCCTCCGTGGTGGTTTCTAATCTGTGTTATTTCCCCGTTGTGTAATGGCTCATAATATTTAACGAACTTGCTATAATTTGGTGCTTTGGCATGGTAGTAGTATCCTGTGGGAACTGCTGAGTGGCCACGTTGTGGTCATGTTATCAGTCATTTAAATAAAGTCGTGCTTTCCCTTAATCCATGCTGCCTGGTTGCTTCAGTTTGGTAAAGCACGTACTTGCAATATTCGATGCTTCGTGTTTTAAGGTGTATGTTTAGGTTTCTACCTATATGTATATAATAGTTCTTGAATAATGTTTTCATATTTAGGTACAGCCTCTCAATATGTATTTCGCCCATCTGTCGACCATAGCATCTGTCGACCATAGCCAGCTCTTTCGACAAACTTCCTGAACGACATTTTCGGCTATATTATTTTAGCATTCGGGGGTTCAAATAACCGATAAGGTGTATATATATCACAGTTAATTTCATGCTTGAAAAATGTATGTGTCCAGCGATACAAATTTTACCCTCCATTGTTTACCATAAAAGCTTCTCCTTACAGAAACAAACCAAATATGATCATCTATTTACCCTTTTTTTCTCTCTTTTTATATTTTCTTACCTTTCTTCTTAATTAACAATTTTTTACTCAAATCAAATGCCAGATTCTTTTGAGATCTTTAAAGAATCCAGTTTGGTTGGCAAAGAAATATATGAAAGCAGCAGTTAATTAGCCAGACGAGGCATTTTATTTTAACAAGTTTTTATTTTACTTAAGAAAGCCTACATACCAAGGCCCTAAACTACTTAAAAGGCCAGGATACATATTGTATTACACACGATGATGTGCTCGCTAGTTGCTAAAGCTAGTCACCAGTTATCTCCCAGCGACAAATGCTAGAGCTAACGGGACCCTTATTATCGTGCATGATGTCCTGATCTAGAACTTGCCTCTGCGAATTTCACAGCTCCGGCTGCTGATGCCGCATTCTTTTGGCAAGTCCCTAGCACTCTGCACCATCTCCTCCATTTCCTCACCCCGGATACCCTCCTGCTGCTGCTGCTGCCTCACCGCCTGCCTCAACCCCTCACACTGGCACTGCTCCTCCATCTGACTCAGCTGCTGGCAGCACTGCCTGAAATGCTGCCGCTGGTTGTCTTCATCATAACCCCCTGACCGGCTTTGCTGCCTCAGGTAGTCCTGGCAGCGATTGAGGTATTGCTGGCGTTGAATCTGCTCCCGGCAGCTCTCGCCTCGCCTCCTCGGGTTGTCAATGTCCTCGTCGATCTCCATGGTTGTTATGGTGGTGCGGAAGGCAGCGGCGTTGGCTACGAACAAAAGGGCTACAAGGAGAGCTGCTAAAGTTGCGAGCCTGACCATTTTTAAAGAAAGGTATGAAATATATATGCACTTTCGGGTGGAAATCTAAGGTGGGATTACTGCTTAATATATAGCAGATTTTGGGGTGTGCATGTCAAGTACGTGTAAGGGGAGATGGTCGGGTTGAATTTTGGCATGTTGGTGTGGTGGCTATGCTTGGGGATGGGATGGGATGGTTACATTGATGCTTCCACGTATGTATCTAATGCATGTAAAATGCTGTAATGTGTAAACAGATTTGTAAAAAATAATATTTTAATAATTTTTTATTCAACTTTTAATATATCATCTTAATTATTTCATCTTATCTCTAAGGCCTCGTTTATTTTTAGAGATGAAATAAAATGAGTTGAGATTAAAGTTAAAAATTGAATAAAATATTATTATAAATTATTATTTTAATATTATTTTTGTATTGAGATTTAAAAGAGTTGAATTATTTATTTTATTTATATAAGAATTTTTAAAAATTGTAATAATTAAGTAAGATGAGATATTTTATGAAATTGAACAAAGCCTAAATTCAAACAAGCCCAATTTGATTTGATAGATAGAAAGATTTTATTCTTAAATTGATATATAAAATATCTATTCTATTATATAAGTGGCTATCTAATTATACAGTAACTTTTCTTGTTTTTATTAAATTTTTCCATTAACTTTTATTTTCCTGTTAACTCCTCTTTCCGCTGATGCTCGATATTGTGTTGTTCGGGGAAGAAACCTGACTTTCATCCTCACATTACACCATCGATGCCAACTGGTTCACATTCACCCCATGATCTACCCCATGACAAGAGATCATAAAATGGTCTGTTCCACTGCTTCTATTCCAGTATGGATATTTGCTTGCAACAACATTAACATAATTGGTGAAAATTGGAAGCATAGGGCAAAACAGGGCACGGCAAATAGGGCAAAACAAGGCAATGAAAGACCAAATAAAAGGAAATACAATGGAAATAAATCACAAGCATGAACCACGAAATTAATAAGGAAAAATTAAGAGAAAGAACAACATTGGAGGCTCACGGACAGACCTGCAAATTGAGAGAAAAAATAAAAAATAAATGCTAAAGAGAAAGAGATCTACACGGTTTTACAGCAAAAGAGAAACAAAAAATTAAAAAGATGGAAATGGAACCATTACCAACCGAAAATGGAGGAATGAGTGGTAGCGTTCGCTGACTTGCAAATGGGAAGAGCCGAAAATAAAATGGAGAGGAAGAAGGAACACAGCAGATAGCAACCCAATAAAAAACGAAGGAAAGAAATGAAATACAATGAAGAAGAGAAGCAGCAGCCGCACATATTGAAGAAGGGGATGATAACGGAAATTGAAAGGAAGTGGAGAAGCAACGGCGCACAAAAGAAAGAAGATAAAAAAAGAAGTGATGAAGAAGTACTAAGGGCTAGACCAAACGACGCCGTTTGGGGGGTTTAGTGGGTTGGGTTGAAGGCTCACAGGTTGGGCTGGGAATCGAATGGGCTCGGCCCAAAAGAAAAATAAAACGCACTCAAACAAGCCCAGTTCGAAAATAGAAGAGTCCAACAAAAGAAAAATGCACAATAAAATAAATAAATAAGAGCTAAATAAAAACACTACAACTCAATATTAATAAAATAAAATAATTAAATTCCAACATTAAACTAATTTAAAGTAAAGAGTAATTTAAATGTAAAATAATAATTAATACCAATAAAATGCATCAAAATAAATTTTACAATTTAAAATTTATAAAATAAATCCAACAAAGAAATCGGATAAATTTAAAACAAGTTGAACCTAATAGGTAAAGCTTAATTGAAATCATACTATTAACCGTCACCACCCACTAAACAAATTATCAGGTGCCTTTTGCTTTTTGACAGGAAAAATAAAAGGTGCCTTTTGCTCTTTAATTAAGTGCAATGTCACACAACTTCTCTAATTTTCATGTATCATAATTTTTAAATTTTTTTATTTTTTAATTTTTTTAGTTTATTCTTCTTAAATTAATTCAATTTTTCTATTCATTAGTCATTTATTAAATATTTGATAAAAAAAATAATAAAATTAAAAAAAGTATGGTGTAGTGAAGTTATGTAAATAGTGCGAAATTGTGTAATTTTTTCTTTAGGTAAAGCCAACACTAATATATAAAGCTCCGTATATTATAGAGGATGATGGCCGAGAAGATTGTGATCGTGAATGGACTATGGAGGATGGTGGCCGGCGGTAATCGGAGAAGGGAAAGCAGGATGCTGCAATATATATATATATATATATATAATAATAATAATAATAATAAAATATATGATGAATGTTGTTAAATAATCTGATCAATTAATTAGAAGCAATGTGAATGAAGTACCAGCTGGTGGAATCGACAACTAATTTCTTTCATACGTGTGATCTACCTTTTATATTATTATTCTTTGGTGCTTTTCACATGTTCTTAAGTTCATTATAATCAGTTTATTTCAACTTTATTCTCTTAATATTCACACACACACACAACACACATATTATATATATACGTGTATATATATATATATATATGCTATTATAATAAGTGATTATCTAATTGTTACAATAATTTTTTTAATTTTTTTGTTAACTTTTGTTTTGCCGTTAATTTGCTCCCTATTCTTAGCCTTAATTATTTTATTTGTAATAGATCGGGTTATTTGTTGTATTGGGAGTCAAGAAAGATGAATGCATGCACATGGTTAAAGTTGAGAAAAAATATCTCTTCAATCGAAATCTTTGCTGTTTGATAGTCAATGAGTAATAAAAAATAAAAATTTTAGGGATCTCATGAACTCATTCTCTTGTACGTGGGGTCTGCATGCTTTGTGGATAGATAAATATTTCTTTCTAATCACTATTTTCTTTAATTAAATATGCTACTACTCTTTCAAAATTATGATTTTGAGATGAAAGCATTTGTTAGGTAGGTAGGTTATATGTGTACTATATGTAGTTTTTTATTTCAAAGTTATTCAACGTGAGTGTTAAATGCATGATGCTAAAAAGAGGCAGATAATAAAATGGACAACATAGAAAGCTAATACTCATGAAGCTAACAACAATTTATCGTATAATTAAGCAAACACTTCCACTAATTAAAGAATTAATTTGAATAAAAACTTATTAAAGAATTAATCACATTTTTTATGTCTATAATGTGATGTACAGTTGTGATCTCTTAAAAATATATTAGTTTGGAATAATTGAAATAGTTTGGAAAGTAAAAGAAATAAATCCCACACTGGTCATAATTTGTTTAATTTACCATATTTTGAATTTTTTGTATTTATATTCTTTACTTTTCTATTGATAATACACAAGTATTAAATTCATATCATGTAAGAACATTTGTCATATTGGAAAAATATTATAACATAGACTTCACAAAGAGGTGATTCAACTTAGTGTATTAATTAAATTTTTGTAAAAAATCATAATATTTTTATTATCTCACCTAACTAAGCAAACGTATTTTGAGCGTTACTCCCACTTAATAATTAATAAAGCCTTTAAATAATATAATTTAATTCGGGAAAAAATATCTTAACATGATTTATAAAAAGGAGGATAAAAATATAAAAATTAAATTAAATTTTGTGGATTAAGCAGAGTTTAGTGACAACTTATGTCCATCCTCTCCCGTTTCTTTACAAAGCTGGTTGAGGATGACTCGAACGTTGCTAGCCGTCAGATACGTGTCCAGATAAGCATGGTACCCAAATGTTACATACGAATCCCAAGGCGCATCATCATCATCCTCCACACAGAGCACATACAACATATAGGACAATAATACCGTTCCAACCGGTTAACGACCAGTTTACAACTAAGCTAATAAAATTATTTTACAGTTCTATCGTTTACAATTAATAAAACTGATAAAAATGTTTTTTTTATCATTTTATTTTAAATATTTTTTTAACATTTTTAACTATTAAAAAAAATTAAAAAAATGCATATAACTTTACTAAAAATCATTTTTTTAAACTATTAAGTGAAAAAGTTAAATTAAAATAAATAAATATTCTAATGATAATTTTTAAAAATAATATTGAGAGAGTTAAGTTGTATTTGACTTTATAAAATTATAAAAATCAATTTATCTAATTATTTTATTAATATTTTAAATTCTTTTAATATCTAAATTATGAACCGATGGTAAATCAGTTAAAAGTCTATCATTATTCCAACAGGACATTTTACTTTATAAAATTATCAAAACCAATTTATCTAATTATTTTATTAATTTTTTAAATTCTTTTAAGAAAAAGTTAAATACAGTCGATCCATACAGTCGGTGCGTAAACGGTGCTGACGTGGAAAAAACAAAACGCACCGTTTTATTCAAAAATGAAAACTGCTAGCTTCCCATTCCTCAATTTTTCATCTCCTCAATTTCCCTCCTCTGTTTCCCTCCCTAATTCCCTCCCTCTCTGTGTTTCTTCCGCACGAAATGCAACCTCCCATCCTTGACGGGGCGTCCCTCCCCCTCCGGGCCCTCGACAGCACATCCCTCCCCTTAGCACGTCTACCTTGAGCCAAAAAATATTCCACCGTAGCCTTAGTTTCGTCTCCCACAGAACCGATTCCACCATGGCCTCACTCTCGTCTCCCATAGAAGTCATATCTCCCTTCATCTTCAGCTCCTTTTAGGTTAGAATTAATGGTTTCTTGGAGAAAACTAAGAATTACCGAAGCAAGAACATTGTAGCTGGTACTGAAGAGGGTCTGTGAAAGGAGCAAGAAAATTGCAGGTTAAGCATATGTTGATTCCTTATGTGCTCATGTTGGTGACTCCGAAAAAATGGAAAGGGTATGATATAGATAGAATAAGTGGTATTAATGTTGGGATTTTCTCTAGAGAGGTTTACTTATATAAAAATTAAAAAAAAAAAAAAGGATTCTCTAGAGAGGCCTGTTTTTGTTCTTAGAATACAATAACTGACTTGGAATGTAAAGGAAAAGTGGTCGTAGCCGACTCTATTAATATTTTTTTTTAAAGATTCTTATTTTAAAAATCTTTTGAAACTCCCTCCAGGTATGACAAGGGTGGGCACAGCTTGTTCCTACCTTCTTATATCATGCGTATTCATGGGTCTAGGAAGCAGCAGGATGCAATTAAGGATGTTCATGCAAAACAAATGCAAAAGGTTTTTGAGGTACATAAATGGTGGTTAGTTGTTTGGTTAATATTTTCTTTTTCTGCTCTTATATCAGATCCATATTTTTGTTTCTTCTCTTTGTTTGTTGAAGCTTCTCATTAAACTTTGCCTTGAAAATGCAAAGGTCAATGCGAACACTGAATGATTGTGGTACTTTTACCTATAAGAAGTACTGAATTATCTGCTTTCCCTTTTAGCTTAGCAAATTTGTTTCTAACCATTTTCGTCATCGTCTTACTCTGCATGGTTTTTCTAAGTGTTGTGTCCAACACCTTGTGTTAGTTCCTAAATGCAGCACTTATTCTTTCCTTGCGCTTGGTCACAATATGGATTCAATTGTTTGTACTTTCTCAACTATTTTGAAGAGTACTTATTATGTTCTTAATGTCCAGGCTTTGGATATGCCTGGTAACACCAAATGGAGAATAAATAGAAGAGTACTCAGCATGGTGGAGTGCATTTGGGATATGGGAGGCAATGTTGCTGGCTTGATTAATCGTGAAGAAGACGTGCATCCCAGAGCTTTCAAGAGAGAGTCGAAGATGTTGTGTAGGCGTCTTCTTGAGTTGAAGTCGAAGACTGTTAGAGCTCCCTAACTCCTGCAGTTAAACAGCACAACAATGTAAGAATAAACCCAGGAAGATGAAGAAGACGTGCGACAAAGACCCACACGACGAAGATCACCCATGCCGAAGACCACGCAAGTTTACTATCTGAAGGAACAACACCACGCCGAAGATAAGATCGAGGTCGAGCACTAGAGCGGGAATCCTACACTTCTGTTTTTCAATTTTTTTTTTTATTCTGACGTGGCAACCACCTCATCAGCCGACTGCATCCCGACTTCTTCCCACGACTGTCTGTAGAAGAATTGTTCTTTTAATACCTCAGTTGCCGATGGTAAACCAGTTGAAAGTCTATCATTATTCCAAGTTCCAACATATATGTGTCCTCACGAGTCTTGACCGACCTAACGCACGCAAAAATTGCCCTTCTAATTATATATATTTATTTTCTGTCTCAGATTCCCTTCTCTCTTCAGTTCTCTCTCTCGCTAAACAGCCTTCGGGAAGCGCGCACGCAAGAGAGAAAGCTCTTAAACCAATTGAGGGTTCCCTCTAATCACCGACTTCTAATCCCAAATCCTAAGAGCCTGTTTGGGGTTGCGGTAGAAAGTCTAAAAAGTGTTTTAAAATGGTTTAAAGTACTTAAATGATAAAATTTACCTGTTTGGTAATTTTATATTAAAGTATTTTTAAATAAAAAAAAAAGCTTAAAAAGTACGTTTCAACAAAAGCATCAAAGTAATGCTTTTTGTCAAAAGCACTTTACAAAAAGTAAGTCCTATTTTTCCGTGACATGCATATTACGAAAAAATTCTCACTATTTTACCACAACGATAACTTTGCCCCTCCCCTTCCCCCCCCTCTCTCTCTCTCTCTCTGACTCCGAAGACCTTCACGCCTTCAACTTTCAGATGGAGCTAAAAATTTTCAAGTGACAATTTGTCTTCAAAATTTTTTTTTTAAATTTATAACACCGAATCTCAAAGAACTAATAAATTTGGAATTTGCAGACAATAACATGACTGGAGAGATTCTCGAAGAGATAAGAAACCTCGTGAACCTCTGGCAACTTGAGAGTGATTATATTGCTCTTTTACTTATGCATGGTTGAAGTTATTTTCATTCAATTATAATTACTGAAAAATCTATTAGACTATTTTCGTTGTTATTTTATTATAATATTTTATTTCTATCAAGAATATACCCTTTTGTGTCATTTCTACCTCAAAAAGTGTTTTTTAAATTCATTTCCAAACAAATCTAATATATTTGAAAGTGTTTTAAACATACGGATCCCAAACAGTAAATAGCTTTTTAATAATAGAGTTTATTACGTTAAGCTCTAAGTTATAAGCCTTAAGCTAAAAGTAATATTTTCTACCACAACCCCAAACATGCACTAAGATTCGATTCACAGGTGCTTTTCCTTCCTACCCCTCTTATAGATATTCGCGATCTGATCTTATTTTCCTGCACTGTTTACTGTTTAAGCTTTCAAAATTATAAAAGATTTCTGATTAGATTTTTTTTCTTTTTCTTTTTCTTCGTGCTTCGGGTCTAATTTATGCAAATTTTGTGTTACGATTTTTTTTATTTATTTACAATTAATCGGCTATTCAATTAACTCTTTTTGTTTTTATGCTTGACTTGGGACAAAACAATTTATTTGAGTAAGATTTTGGCTAAGTATGCGGCTTGTGATATGTTCTTTTGGAATTACCCTTTGGACGAATTTCTATTTGGAGTTAACTTCAACACAACCAACTGGTTTGGCTTTATTGTATCTGCGTTGCTCGATTTCGTAGTTTTCTATCGATACGCTTGCCTGTCCGGATGTGTTTATTGCTGGGTGTTTAATGATTAGTAGAACTATTTAGGGAATTCGAGGATTAGTTACGTGAATTTTCCCCACTGTCCCTTTGTGACGGGGCTCATTGGATACATATAAGGCTGTAGATTCTAAGGATTTCTTACATATAAAACAATAGTTTCTAGGGATTACTTAACGTACAGGTTCTTTTTTTTTTGGCACATAATCCTATTTGGGGAGAAGGAATGTAGTAATCAACCTATCAAAAAAAAAAAAAAAATGAAGTAATCAAATAATCTCCTATATAATCATTGAAGGTGTGTTTACAGTTCATTATGCGTTGCTGATAAAGTTGATGGCATTTGTATATCTTATTTTGTTGGTGCATAACATTATACTATAAAGTACAGTGTTTACAGAATAAAGAAGGCTGTATATTATATTTATGCGACGAGACTTCTTTATGGATTGATTGATTGATTGATATGGTGTCCCTTTATAGTCCAGGTCTGAGGATTGCAGTTGTTTGGACGTTCTATTTTAATCAACCAAGTTTCATGTCTGAACTAGACGTCCAAATTCCTACTGCCTTTGGTATGTCTGTTTCTTTCTGGGCCTGATTTGTGCACATCATATGACTTGCCTTCGACTGTGTTTACATTTACAGTTTTTTTATTTTTTAAACTATTCATGCATACTACTCTCTCTGAAATCCTCTCCATACAAATGGAAAAACGTGCATTGGCGGTGTTATGTTAGAGTGTAATATTGTGATCGTTATAGATGGCAGGTTTCAGAAAGATAGTAGTAGAATCTAAATTGATTAAGTTGGTGAAGGAAGGGGGCAACCTACATATTCAAAGCAAGGTTGGAAGGTGAGGCATGAAGTGTTGGTGGGACTCAACACAGCTTCATGGTTTGTGAGAGTCCTGGAGGAATGTTTGAGAGGAGGAAAAATGGTGGTTTACTCGGTGGTACGGGAGAAATACAGAAGCTTTGTGGCTCAACGTTGCGAGAATAGTTGTGGGCGATATCTGTCCATCGTAGAGTATGGTCAAGAGGGAAGAAATGGATTGCTCTGTTTTCCTGAAGGTGAAAATGGTTGGGGATGGAGACGTCTGAAAGAGTCAGTTGCAGAGCTGGTCCATCCAAGGGGAAATAGAGCCGAAAATGCTGTCGGACCTCAGGTGAGCAATATAGTAAGGGGGGTGAAAAGCCGGTCTTTCAAAGAGGTCTTCACGACGGCGGCTCCAAAACATGCGCAGAGAAGAGACGATGAAGGTGACAGTCTCTGACGGGGAGGAACATTGAGCTGCGCACCACGTACGGGGTGCAGAAATTGGTAGGTTGCGTGCTGGACAGGAGGCGTGGGAGACCCATAGGAGGTTGATGGAGTTACAAGGCCAACTGCGGAAATTGTATAAGGAAATGGAGGAGGTATGTGGGTTTGTCGGGCTGAAAAAGGAAACAGGATGAAACTGGGACGATGAAAGGGGCAGAAAAGGAAAATGATTGATAAAGGAAAACAAGAATAGGGGGATGTTCTGGATTAAAAGGAACGGGCCGAAACTAATACATCCTAAGGGGCCAAAGATTAGGGCCCAGGTGGTTTCCTTTGAAAACCAAACTAGTGGAGGACCGGGTGAGGCCCATGAGAACCCGGTAAGAACAGAGAAAAGTGGAGGGCCGAGCCAGGCTTGGGATGAACCCACGGGTACTAAAATACCCGATACACAACCCACGGGTACTAAAATACCCGATACACAACCACCAACGCCGGCGTTAATGTTATCGGAAGAAGAGACGCCGGTAGAGCAACAGACCGTGCCGGCGAGCACGGTGGGCATCTCCGATGATGGAAAGTAGGCTTGGGATGACCAGATCGCGGAGGTGGAACATGTTGAGGCCACGGCGAACCGAGAGTAAGGGCTGAAAGCACCTTGTCAGACCCAGAAATCGCCGATCATGTGCAAGGAGGTGACGACGAACAGTTCTGGGCTTGTTCCAGATGTGAACGCGCTGGTGGGTTCCGTCGAACCTATATGGGTCTGTTCCGTGAATGAAGAGGAAGTTAGAAATGCTTCGGTGAAGTTCTTGGAGGCTGGTGGGGATACGGTGATTCCTTCAGGATTACATGTGATGGATTTTGATGTGGATGGGAGGGTGGGGGAAGGGTTGGAAGACTCGGAAATGGAGGGGTCTTTGGAAGGGGAGTCTACGGATGATGAGTATGCACTGGCTTTGAAAGAACACTTAGATTTGATGGTCTATTCTGGGGTAGAGGAAACCAAAGAGGTGGAGCCGACTCCACTCAATTTATTGTTTCCTGTTCAATCAGGAGTTTCCGGCTGGGTGGTCGATAAGGTGAAGGAGATTCATAAAGTAGTGGGATTAGAGTGTGAAGGGTATGAGGAACAGTTTATGGCCTTACTAACAGCTATAGAAGCAGGGCATCAACAACAACGGAAATCAGTCTCGAAAAAATAATGAGAGCTTAAGAGGTTGACGTGGTCTTTGAACACTGAGGGTAGTTCTAGTAGGAATAGGCCGAAAGGGAAGGGGCCAGCCCACTCTCAATGAAACCCAAAATAGTATCATGGAATGTGCGTGGTCTAAATGAGGCTACGAAACGTTTGCGGATAAGGAACTTGCTTCGGGAGTGGAAGGTAGACCTTGTTTGCTTGCAAGAAACTAAGATGAAGCTGATTGATAGGCGAATTGTGAGAAGCTTGTGGAGTGCATGTAGACTGGGTTTACTTGGCCTTAAGTGGGGCGTCAGGTGGAGTGGTAGTCATGTGGGACAGGAAAGTGATAGAAAAAATGGAGGAGTTTATAGGAAGGTACACAGTAGCATGCTCGTTTAAGAGCGTGTCGGATAACTTTACGTGGGCTTTTGCAGGTGTATACGGCCCAAATCTGGATAGTAACAGAGTACTCTTGTGGGAGGAGTTAGCGGGTTTGCATAGTTGGTGGAATCTCCCTTTGTGTATTGGGGGAGACTTTAACGTTACCAGATTTCCAAGTGAATCTTTTGGTAATAGAAGGGGGAGATCAGCTATGTTGAATTTTCTGAATGCATCTCTGAATTGAATTTGGTAGACTTGCCGTTAGCTGGGGGCTCCGCCACGTGGGCTAACAACCAAACGTGGTCCCGTCTTGATCGCTTCCTTATATCCCCGGAGTGGGAAAGTCACTTCCCTGATGTCTGGCAAAGGCGATTGCCTCGGATTAGTTCAGATCATTGGCCTATCTTGCTTGATTGCGGGGGAGTGCGAAATGGCCAGAGGTATTTTAAATTCGAGAACATGTGGTTAAAGACGGAAAGATTTGTGGAACGAGTAAGACAGTGGTGGGTGTCCTATCATTTTCAGGGTACTCCTAGTTTTGTCCTTGCGGGAAAACTGAAAGCTTTAAAAAGAGATTTGGAACTTTGGAATACCCACTCTTTTGGTGATATAAGGGAAAATAAAGAAGGAAAAATGAGGGAGTTACAGGAAATTGAGCAGATTCAAGAGGTTAGATCTCTTACCCAAGTAGAAGTTGAGCGGAGGACATTGTTGGGCGAGGAGTTGGAGAGAATTATTCTGATGGAAGAGATTTCATGGCGGCAAAAGTCAAGAGCCTTGTGGCTAAGGGAAGGAGATCGTTGCACCAAGTTTTTCCATCGGGTCGCAAATTCTCATAGGAGAAACAATAATATTGAGATGTTGAAAATAGATGGTACGGAGTGCAGGGAAGAACATGTTATTAAGGCCCACATAGTTGGCTTCTACGAGCAACTCCTTACTGAACCAATGAGTTGGCGGCCACGCCCTGATGGTTTGGTTTTTGACTCCATTGGGGAGAGTGATGGTTTTTGATTGGAACGGGCTTTTGAAGAAGAGGAAGTGGCGGAGGTTGTGCGTAAATTGGTAAAGGATAAGGCACCAGGACCGGATGGGTTCTCTATGGATTTTTTTCAAGAATGCTGGGATGTGGTTAAAGAAGATATTCTAAAGGTTTTCCAAGAATTTCATAAGGCTGGAAAATTCGAAAAAAGCCTAAATGCAACTTTCATAGCTTTAATCCCGAAGAAGGTGGGGGCTAATGAGGTAAATGCATATCGTCCAATCAGCCTAGTCAGTGGTGTTTACAAGATCATTTCCAAAGTGTTAGCAAACTGGCTTAGTGAGGTGATAGGGAAGCTTATCTCTAAGCCTCAAAATGCATTTGTTAAAGGAAGACAAATCCTTGATGCAACTCTTATTGCAAATGAGTGCGTGGATAGTAGAATGAAGACTGGTGGTAATGGAATCATTTGCAAGCTGGATATGGAGAAGGTTTATGATCACGTAAACTGGGATTTTTTACTATATATTCTTGGGAGATGTGGTTTTGGGGAAAAATGGAGAGCTTGGATCCGATGGTGTGTGTCAACGGCTAAGTTCTCTGTGTTGTTAAATGGTAGTCCAGCTGGTTTCTTTCATAGTTCACGAGGTCTAAGACAGGATGATCCGTTGTCGCCACTACTATTTGTTGTTGTGATAGAGGGGCTAGGTAGGATGATGTCGGCTCTAAGTCGAAATGGCTTGGTGGGTGGTTTTTCGGTTGGAACCCAGGAGAGGGGCTTTACTAATATATCTCATATACTCTTTGCAGATGATACCCTTATTCTCTGTGATGCATATCAGAGTCAGGTGCGGACTTTGAAGGCGTTGCTTTTGTATTTTGAAGCAGTGTCTGGATTAAAAGTGAATTTTGACAAGTCCGAGATAGTACCAATTGAAGTGGTGCCAAATTTAAGACAACTGGCTCGATCGCTAGGGTGTAAAATAGCCTCGCTTCCGATGACATATTTGGGTCTGCCATTGGGGATAGGGGCAAGATCACCCCTCTTGTGGGAACCAGTGATCGAGAAAATAGAGAGAAGGTTGGCGAGTTGGAAGAGAATGTATTTATCGAAAGGAGGTCGGCTCACCCTGATTAAAAGTACTCTTTCTAACTTGCCTACCTACTTCCTATCGCTTTTCCCTATTCCAGCAAGAGTAGCAAGCCGTATTGAGAAATTACAGCGAGACTTTTTGTGGGGCAGGTTGGGGGAAGAGTTTAAGTATCATCTGGTCAAATGGGGAAACGTGTGTCGTCCTTTTTCCAAGGGTGGTTTGGGTATAAAAAATGTGAAGACTTTCAATAGAGCACTTTTGGGTAAATGGTTATGGAGATATAGTCGGGAACCGGATGCCTTGTGGCGAGGGTTGATTGGATGTAAATATGGAGATATATGGGGTGGATGGAGTACGAAGGAAGTTAGAGGGGCTGATGGAGTGGGGTTGTGGAAACATATCAGGAAAGGCTGGACGGTCTTCCTTCGGCACACCCGCATTCAGATGGGGAATGGTACCCGGATCAAGTTTTGGGAAGATACTTGGTGTGGTGAGGCGACACTACATGAGTTGTTTCCCTTTCTTTATCAGATTGCCAGCGATAAAGAGGTTTCAGTGGCGGAGGTCATGGGTGTATTGGGAGGACATCTCCATTGGAACATAAATTTTAGCAGGGCGGCACAAGATTGGGAGGTGAATCACTTTGTGAATTTTTATAGTCTCCTTTATTCTGTGAAGCCGAGTAATTACCAAGAGGATTGGTTGTGGTGGGTCCCTCACAGGAAAGGTAAGTTCTCAGTTCACTCTTTCTATGTTACTCTCGCACAAAATCCCAATTGTCAGATCCCTTGGAAAAGGATATGGAAACACAAGGCATCCCTTAAGGCAGCCTTCTTTGTGTGGACTGCTGCTTTGGGAAAGATCCTCACAACTAATAATTTGAGGAAAAGGGGGGTTATTGTGTTAGATTGGTGCTGTATGTGTAAGGAAGGGGGTGAGTCTGTAGACCATCTCTTACTACATTGCAAGATTGCCAGGATTTTGTGGGATGAGGTGCTAAGTAGAGTTGAGTTGGGTTGGGCCATGCCGGGGACAGTGGCGGCCACTTTGGCTTGTTGGCCCAACATAGGAGGCCAGCTCCAGATTTCAGCGATTTGGAGGATGATACCTCTTTGTATCATGTGGTCTTTATGGCAGGAGAGGAATGCAAGGACTTTTGAAGACATGGAGCGAACAATAGAGGAGCTGCTGGCTTTATTTTTTAGTACTCTATGTAAATAGGCCACTGCTGTTGATTTCAATGGGATGGTCCTACATGACTTTCTTCTTTCTCTTGCTCCCGCTTAAAGGGGCAGTTTCATGTACATACTGGGCTAGGCCTGTTTTTTGATTAATACAATTTTGATTACTTATCAAAAAAAAAAAAAAAAGTTTTTTGATTTTCTTTCCTGAATACCAACTTATTCGGTAAGCCATAATTGATGTACTTAAGATTTGAGAATCATAGACCCAGATCACAAAACATGAAATACAGCACTCCCATTATAATTCTTGAAGTGATGGGTTTTTATGGCCTCTTGATGGACTTCTCTTTGGAAGCCCATTGTTTCTCAAAAGCATTGTTGATCTGTCTTTGCTCCTTGCTTCATCGTATGGTTGTTTCATGACTTTGTGTGTAAAATGCTAAGGAGGTTTGGATAGAGAGTTGAGATGAGATGAGTTGAGATAAAAGTTAAGAGTTGAATAAAATATTATTAGAATATTATTTTTATTTTGTGATTTCAAAAAGTTGAATTGTTTATTGTATTTTGTTTGAAAATTTGAAAAAATTGTAATGATTAGATGAGATGAGTTGAGATGATTTTGGTACAAGTCTCCCTTAACTCTCCCTCAATATCTCCTTGTCAAGGATGTGCTTTTTCTTTCTTGTCTTTTTGTCTTTAAAATTGATCGTGACACAGAGACCACGATCTGACATCTTTGACAAGGTGGACAAGTTTGGAGATGTGAACACGATGGCTGGCATTGATTGTCATGTGGAAACAAAGTCATAGACTAACGTCTGAAGAAGGAAAAATCAAATTGCAAACATAATTGTGCACTAATATGTGCACCAATTTATTGTGATTGGTCAAAAAGTAGATTTTATTGAAAACAGTGCTAATTTTAATTTTAACTATGAAAGAATCAGTGTTGGTACGCAGATTAGTACGCGACTTTGTTTGTATGTAGCAAAACTCTCTGAAGAAATGGGTCATGCTACATCCACAAATCCTTACCGATCAGCCAATTTTTTTTTTTTTTTATACTTTTATTTCAAACATTTTTTTAAACCCCTTAAACATTTTTTAAAAATAAAAAGAAAATCACAAACTCATTAAAAAACACTTCTTTAACTATTAATTAAAAAAAATTTAAAAAAAAATGAAATTCAGTACAAAATTTTGGTAAGCATTCTCTGTGTAAGTAGTGTTTTCCCTGAAGTTTGAGGATCAAAAGAAGTTTACTTTATGTACCTTTAGGAATGGTGGGAGTAAGAACATAACTGTTCTGCCTCTTCCCACAATATAGTTGCTCTCCTTCCTGCCTTCTTTGGTTGGGGATTCTAATTAGTCTGCTGTCCATATGGATTTGCTGAGGCAAATGCTGAGGACTCTGGTGCTGGTTCGAAAGAGTACGTGCATATTCGTATACAGCAGCGGAATGGTAGGAAGAGCCTGACAACTGTCCAGGGGTTGAACAAAGAATATAGCTACAACAAGATACTTAAGGACCTTAAGAAGGAGTTTTGCTGTAATGGTACAGTTGTCCAAGACCCAGAACTAGGACAGGTGGGTTTTTGACCTAGATGGTGCCTTCTCTGATCTTGCTTCAAATGCTGAAATTTCTTGTGTGCGATGCAAGTTTTGATATTATTGTGTGTATAGGTTATTCAACTTCAAGGTGATCAGCGAAAGAATGTGTCCACCTTCCTTGTCCAGGTAACTACTTACCATGTCGTAGATTTGTTTTGATGATGTTAAATATTGATTATTTACATTTTTAAGTGAGTAGCCTTATCCAAGTTATACTTATACCTTTTTTTCCCTTATTGAAGTTCCTTCTTGTGGTTTAACATTTGTGTGATTCAGTTCTTGCACTCTTATTTCTGTCTTTATTGTGGAGAACAGGCTGGCATTGTGAAAAAAGAACATATCAAGATTCATGGTTTCTGAGCTGCAGTAACTGAAAGCTCTGCATGGTTCATGCCCTCATATGTTAGTGCTTGATATTTTATCGACTGTAAATATGGTCATCCGGTTACGTCATTGAAGGGTCTAGTCTTCTCTTTTTACATGTGTTTCTAGTGTGCTCTAGTTTATCTAGCACTTGTGTAATGATGTGCGATGATTATGGAATTTTCATGAGTAATGTCCTCAATAACAATCACTTTTTCAAAAAATTTATGCGAAATCTTATATTATCTTGCGTAAAATTGGTTGTAGATTGTATGACCACATGGACCAGGTTTAGAGAACCTTGTCGTGGGTTAATCCCTAATCGGTTCATTTTGATAAAGTGGGTACACAAAGCTGTAAACGAACAGAAAAAAGTTAGTAGGATTTCATTCCATAGACAACTCTTCCCTAGTTCAAACCTTATTTATGAAATAGCTAATTCTGAATAATCATCAAATCTGTCGACCTTTTCCCTCTTGTATTTCTGACAAACATATGTATCTTTCTTTATGTTACATTTGTCCACATCAATAACAGCAAAAACATGTTTACCCTTAGAAACATTCTCAAGCAAAAACCTTGCCATTTGAATGAAAGGACCCTCTAAAGAATCAACAATGAAGTAATCTTTATTCTCTTATTTTCCATTAAATAGCACTTATCAATTAGAGGTGCAGTAGCAGTCAATACGACTAATTACTCATTGCTCATACGCAACATAGACTCAATGCAACACCAACCAACAACAAAAACAAATGGCTTGGTTTGTATGTGGTGACTAATGAGAGATGATTTCCCAAGATGAAAAAATAGGGGGCAGACCTCGTAGTGAGGCTTATTGGGGAAATTCAGAAATGCATTGGAAATATACTTGGAAAGGCTCGAAATATAATTGGAATAATAGGTATAATGATGGCACCTTCACTAAAGAAATATTGGACAGGGGAGTTGCTAATATGGGTTGGTTAAGCTATTTTCAGAAGGTGGAAGTGGAAGGAGTTATGAGCATAGACCTTTATTGTTTTCGTATTGTTAGAATTATCATAAAAAGGGCTTGCATACTGAGGAAGAATACAACAAAGTTGTCAATGATGAATGAAATAAATGTGTTTTATCTATTGAACCTTTGAGGGAGGTGCAAGAAAGTCTAAAACGTTATAGATCTGCCTTAATTACCAATACAGAGAATGAAATAAAAGAGAAATCTGAGCTATTAAAACAATTGCAAGATGATGAAAGGCAACACAATATTGAGGTCATATAGAATCAGCAAAGAGAGTTGGGGTTGTTATTATAAAAGGAAGATCGTAAGTAGAAGCAAAGGGCCAACTCGTTTCTTCCATGCTCGTGCCACACAACGAAGGAAGGAGAGTCGAACAATGATTGAAGAGGTAGACATAGCAAGAGCTTTCAAGAATCACTTTCTAGCTATCTACACTTCTTCAGAGCCCAGTGCGGTAGAGACAGAAACATGTCTTCAATCCATTGACAGAAGGGTGATAGATGAGATGAACATAAATTTAGAGTTGTATATTTCTTCTGCTAAGGTTTATGAAGCCTCGAAACAAATAGAGCCTTAAAAATCTCAAGGACCAAATGGATTTGAAGTTGGATTTTACTAGGAGCATTGGAACACTATCGAGCCTAAAGTATGCATGGTTGTGCTTGATTTTCTAAATGGTGGAAGCATGCCCTGTACTCTTTTTTTTTTTAAATATATAATAAGACATCGCCTTCTCATTAATAAAAAATAATTGCAGACATTTATCAAGCCATGCGGCTTGAGAAATAAAGCTTAATCACACCCATAAAACTCATATTCCAAAGTTTAATACTCTTCTGTCTATAAATGATTATAGGCCTATTTCGCTTTATAATGTCTTGTATAAGTTTATTGTAATGGTTTTAGCAAATAAGCTTAAATGTATATTGTTTGATATTTTTTCTAGCAGTCAAAGTGTACTTGTACTAGGGAGGTCTATTACAAATAATGTAACGGTGTCTTATGGGATCATGCATTCAATGAAATCAAGAAAAAAGGAAATACTAACAACTTCACCTTAAAACTTGACATGTTTAAGGCTGATGATAGAATTGAGTGGCAGTTTCTAGAAGCCATGATGAGAAAGCCAGGGTTTAATGAAAAGCGGGTCAAATTGGTGATACAGTGTGTGGAATTATTATCTTATTCTATATTGGTTAATGGAAAACATGAAGAGAAGTTTACTTTAATAAAAGGATTAAGACAAGGGAACCCACTGTTTGCTTACCTCTTCATCTTGTGTGTTGAAGGATTGAGTTCCCTATCGAGTAGAGCTAAACAAAGTATAGATATGAGAGTAGCAGCAGCAGTTAAGGGAGGTATTATGATAACTCATCTGCTATTTGCAGATGACTATGTAGTTTTTAGTAGAGCAAAGCTTGAAGATTTGAAGAAAATTCAAGAAATACTTCAATAGTATGAAAAAGCTTATGGACAAGTGCTAAATCGATAGAAGACCTCTATCCTATTTAGCTTTATCCTATTTAGCTTTAATACAAGTGAACTTATTCAAAAATAAATTATTCAAGATGCTGGAACTATTATGTGTGGTGGTTATGGTAAATATTTAGGTCTACCAACCCTGGTTAAAAAGGTCTAAATGTAATACATTCAGGGGGGTTAAGGAAAATATGTAGAAGAAGATTAACAACTGGAAGAACATTTTTCTATCTTAGAAGGAGATTCTGATTAAGACAACTCTCCAACCTATTTCTACCTACACAATAAATGTATTTCTTCCACCAAAGAGACTATACAAGGAGATTAATGCTTTATTATCAAAGTTTTGGTGAAACTTTAAGAAACAAGGGAAATGGACACAGTACTGGTAGAATTGGGAAAAAACTAGATGAAACAAAAAATATGCGAGGAATGGGATTTCGAGATGTTGAGGATTTCAATATGGCTATGTTAACTACACATGGTTGGAGATTGTTATATAAACCGAAATCCTTGGTAGCTACAATTTTCAAGAAAAAATACTAGAGAAATTCTCAGTTTTTAAAGACAAAACGCATGAAAATGCAACAAAATAATATAAGAAAAAACGCACAAAAAAGTACCAATACAATAAATAAATAAAGCAACAAAAAAATGAAAACGCACAAAAAAAACGCCACAAAAAATCAACAAAAACGCATTAAAAAGGCCACAAAAAACGCACAAAAAAAAAGGTTCCAGAAAAATGCAACCAAAAAAACACAAAAAAGCATCTAAAAAACGTATCAGAAAAAACGCACGGAAAAGAAACGCACCAAAAAAACTTACGAAAAATTCGCACAAAACGCACCAAAAAACGCACAAAATAGAAATGCATCAGAAAAAATGCATAAAAAAGCGTACAGGAAAACTTGCCAGTAAAAAAGAGTTTTGCTACATACAAGCACAGTTGCGCACTAATCTGTGTACCAATATTGATTTATTCATACTTAAAATTTAAATTAACACTGTTTTCAATAAAATCTACTTTTTGACCAATCACATCACATTAATGCACAGATTAGTGCATAATTGTACTTGCAATTATATTTTTTCAGTAGAAAAACATACCAAAAAAGGGTACATATAGTATAATATATATGGACAGTTAAAAATACGCACAAATAGAGAAAATGAACGGAACATCAACAATTTCACTCATTTTTTTAATTAATTCAACGTTCTTATCTTAATTGGGGTGTAAATTATTAGAATTAGAAAACTTAAGGTGCAAATTAACAATTTTGTAGTTTGCAACATAAATGAAAACAAATCCACAATTAATTAGGGATATCGATGTAAACTAAGTGTAGATTTCCTAAAAAATTAAAATAAATGCAAATAGGATGACAGACTCTGAAAATAAATAAATAAAATATTGTAGGAGATCGCTATTTACAGAAAGGAACCAACAAGTTGGCACGCGTATGATCACATCAATAAATGTTACTCAAGTCTTATAATCTTAACATAACATCATTGAAAACGATAAATATTATTAATCCTACCACATCAATCATTTAAATAAATATCTAATTTAACCTGATAAACATACGCAAACTGTGACATAGGGACTTCTTGTACATATTTTTGAATTTTTTTGTCTCTAGATACAAGAAAAAAAGTGTTGAAATGCCTAATTTCTTGTCTTATACATCGTGGTGTGATCAATTATTAATTACATATATATATATATATATATATATATATATATATATATAGTAAGAAGAATGATGCCAAAAGCATAGCTATCCAACAGTAGTACTAGCAGAACTTGCTCTCTTTTTTTAAAAGTAAAAGGGTACGTGAGGGCGATCAGTATAGTAACCCTCCTTAGGTGTAATCATAGGACTTCTCTTTGTTGTGGAATGTTTAGTTAAAGTCATATCTACTGTCCTAAGGACGAGCCCGTTAACACAGTGCTTCCAAATATCCAGTTGATCTACAACTCATCCCATAGTCTAAAGGTCAAGCTTTATTATCATAACTAATTTCAACTTATGTCTTGATTCGAACTCCTGACCTTGAAACTATGAAATATTAACTTGTATCGACTGAGCTGCCACATTGATTGTAACTTGCTCCAATTTTGATTCATCATGTAGAATTATTTATTGATTAAGACATAAAATACCACTAATTCTAATTTCTCTTAGGATCAGATCATATGTATATATTAGTTTATGAAACGACGTGCCAAATGTCGACCAACTACCTATTTTGTTTTTAATAGTTTGCTTTAAACGCATGCTTCAACATCTTGGCCCCATTTTTTGCTGGGACAAAAAAGATTGTGCCATAAAGTTGAGTACTTTAGGATCATATAATATATATAGACCGTCCAACATGAGACATAATGATACTTCGAGGCACCAAGAAGTCAAGGTGTACATGTCATCTTTGATTTCTATTGTGTCCTGTATGCATGTTTTTCGGGCATTTGTCCCGGATTATCGAATTCTCTCATGCTTGGAAAATTAAGCTTAATTGTTTTGTGTGGGCATAATTATTTGATGATGATTGGCCAGAGAACACATAAAAAAAGATTATGGAATAGCAGTCCATGTATATGATCATTTGTCCTTAAAATTACAGTCTTTCCACACATTGTACGTTCAAAGTTCAAAAACGGTAACCTTGACGTTCCCCTAGGGATGTTGGAATATTGTTACTTTTCTTGCATGCTATTTATATAATATGTGTTGTGTGTATTTTTAATAATTTACTATTAATTTTCACGAAACTGCACCGTCGACCCCTCCAACTAACTTTCTACTCCTATTCTATCTTTCTCACCTTCCGTTCTTCACCGCATCTCTCTCTCTCTCTCTCTCTCTCTCTCTCTTGTGGGAATGTCCTTTCTTTTTTAGTATTTAAGCGCCTCCATTACACGACCTACATCCCCCTTCATAGCTTGATCTTCTTAACACAATTACTTGATCAGGTGTCCTTATTATATATAAGTTCTCTCATCATCTGCATATTTTTCTGAACTCTGCTCGATCGGTACGTATAAAATATGGCTGATCTGGATCATTCTAGTTCCACTGAAACTACTTTGAACTCTGAAGGTAATCCCCAGTACTTCCAATGTCATGAATAATTTTCTCACCTTTTCCACTTTTTTTCGGCAATAAAATTCAAGGTATCATACACACTGCGCATGTACCGTACGTAACTCTTCCAACTTCTTTTTTTCCAGTGATATGTGTAATCTCTCGTGGAAGTTTAATTTACTTTGGTCACGTACTTTGTTTTCTTCTTTGGAACCAAATATTAATGCTTCTTCCTGCGTTTGCTCTGTTAAAACTATGTATATTTGATGCAGATAATAACATTAATTGCGAGTCTAAGCTTCGATTCTCTGAAGATGAGGAGACACTTATTGTAATAATGTTTAATCTTGTTGGTGAGAGGTACACCGGCCATCTCTCTCTCTCTCTGTGTTTATCAACCTTTCGTTGACCTAATGCATGAAATTAAAAAGCAGATGGTCTCTAATTGCTGGGAGAATCCCCGGAAGAACAGCGGAGGAAATTGAGAAATATTGGAATTCAAGATACTCCACAAGCGAATGAAGTTCTTATGCTTACGAGAGAGAAAAAAAAAATTGTGATCGGGAAATTTGGAAGGGGTTTGGAAGTTTGGTGCATGGTATTCTCATTGAACTAACTTATGGATGTCATTACTATATATAATATATACACTTTGAAGTTAACGATCGGTGGCAGGACACGTCATTTACGATATATATGTATGTATATAATATTAGTCTTTGATCGAAATAATGTGGGTGTTTAATTATAAACGCGTGATCTGAATTAAAGTGGGATTCTTGCCTTGTTTTGACAGCAGGGAGTTTATGCCCTAATATACGCAAATAACATGATTTAATTAAACTTTGAAGTTGGAAAACTGATATGGCAAAAGAATAATTCTATATATAACCGTAAAATGCGTAAACACTATATAATCGTTTTGAAAAAGAGTATGTTTCAATATTAAAAAATTATTATTTTTATGTAGATATCATGTTTTATTTATTTTTTCAAAATAATTATGCAGTAAATGTATAATTTACAGTTGTAAATATCTTTTCCCGTGACAAAATGATGGATGATAAAACTTCTTGGATGATATTTGGGCCGTGGGGCTTAAGATGGAACAAAAAACAACCAGGTGAGCTAACGGGCTTTTGAGGCCCATAAATAATGAAAGGCCCGAAAGGGAGTTCAAATCATGTGGACTCTTGAGCTCTGTTTGACTCGTAGAATTACCCATTTTCGACCCATCGGCCTGGGCACACATTACTCAATTCTAGGTTTGTTCCCGTCGGGATGAATATTAACCGGTTTTCTAAGAATTGATGGATTACTCATGCAAAACCCCTTATTACTTGAAAAAATATAATGCTATCTCAAAATTTCCCTTTTTTCATACCAGTTTTCTCCTCTATTTTGTATATTTCTCTTTTTTCTCACCTTTTTTTTTTTTGGTCTTTTCCTTTATATAATCCAAAATTCGTAATTTATTCCTTTTCTAAATCAAATTTATAAAAATTATTTTCATTAGATGTGGGATATATATCAAAAGAAAAGAGATGAGGTTTGTCTCCTCTATCCAAAAAAACGGTAGAATGCACATTTGCTTGAAACAATTTCAAAATAATTATTTTACACCTTTGAGCTCATATAGAGCCTTTTATTATATCTCAATGAAAATTTAGCTATTGTGAATAACGTATCAAAACTACCTCTTCAGTTCCATTATAATTATCAATCTCTTTTTCATTAGTATCGGTATTCTTTGGATTATCAGTAAAAATTACAACACGTTCAACTTTTCATGAACGAATTTGATAATTCTCTACCCCACTTTCTTCGGTTGCTACTTCCTACTGTTCCATTTCGTCAATTAATTTATATGAACATGAGGAACCTTTTTATTTATTTATTTTATTCCAATATATTCTTTACTAATTGTATTTATCCTCAATATCAGTTACAACTACATTTTAATCAATGAATGCCATTTGGAAATAATTTTTTTATACAGATATTAGTAAATAATGCGAGATCCATACGTATCTTTATACTTAATTTACTCCTTGTTTTAAGGTACGGTTAGGGTATTCGTTATTCCATTTTTCAATTTAAGACACTTTGATTTTAAGAAAACTCTAAGATTAGTTCTTTCAATAATATCTTAGACAGTTTGTCTATAGAGAGTTACATCAGTAGTTAAGACCATATTAGTCACAAAAAATTTTGTGTATTGATGGAGCTCCTAACGCATTAGTTGAGGTGTGATTTGAGAATTTTCCTACATGTATGTGATTATAGATATAACTTTTTCTAATGAATAAATGAAGTCAATTTTTTATATATAAAAAAATAATATATTAGTTCTCACGATGGATAAGGTGAGAATTTGGAGATAACAAACTGCAAAGCAAAGTTATCAACAAATATCAGATGAACATGTCTGTCTCAAATTCTATTCCATGACTTATGTCCCTTTCAATTTTTTTGTGCTTGTTATTTTCCTTAGCACAGCAACAAAGATATTTGTATTAAAGAAATGATATTTGCAGTCGTGGTTACAAGCGGCGTGCAGTCGCTTTGAAAAAAGTGAATTAATATGGGACCCACATGAATAAAAAACTATTTTTATAACTTTTTTTTATTCATTCTATACCACCGTTTGCATCATGTTTACATGTGCCGACTGTATCTAGCACTTCTGTTTATATTATGATACTCACCCATCCGTGAAAAAAAGGACAAAATTTATAATTATCAAGTTTATTTCTAAAACAAGTTTTTTGGACAAGTAAAATGACCCAAACACTTCATAACATGACAATATCAAGAGTTGGCAATTACCAATAAAAGGGGCTACTGGCCTGATCAATGACATGCAATTTCTTGATGTCATGATTTGAAAAGCAAGTTTCCAAATGGGAATTTTCATATATGGGTTTGACATTGATTAGTCCTCCCAACTCACAAATGGCAGTACTCATCAAAGCTAAGATGCATACACGAATCTATTAAATTGTGAAGGTTTTCACGAAATTGGTAAGTAATTATTTTCGAAAAATCTAATTGGACATACTATATACAAAATGTGAGAAACAGGTCTGTAATTTTTACCATTTTTGAAACCGCAGATCAGCACTGAACACTCTCTCTCAATCAGTAGTGTTCATGGGTGACACTTGTCTTGCTAAGCTAAACCATTCTAGACCCTTCGTATCATATCTCATCCTCACGTGTCTTCCCTTTCACTTTTCTGATATTTTCCTCAGTACCTTTCCTCCGCCACCATAAATACTCTCCTACCGAAGTTCATCCCCTCTCATCGCTCTGTCCAAGACTCCCAACAAAGCTAAACGCCCTGTCTCTGAAGGCTGATCAAATGGCAACCATGGCCTCCACCCTTACCTCCAAACCCCAGAGACTCCCTCTCTTTGAAAGCTACTCCTCCTCCTCCTCCTTCCATGGTACCCATCTTGCCCCACCTTCCAGCTTCCGCGTCCAGCCGGTCAAGTCCGGCGCTCACCCCCTCATTTCCATGTCTGCATCTGCGTCGCCGTCGTACGATCTGAAGGCTTTCAAGTTCGACCCCATTAAGGAGTCAATCGTCTCGCGTGAGATGACCCGGCGGTACATGATGGACATGATCACCTACGCAGACACTGATGTGGTCGTAGTGGGTGCGGGCTCGGCTGGGCTGTCGTGTGCCTACGAGCTCAGCAAGAACCCGTCCGTACAGGTAGCCATCATCGAGCAGTCCGTCAGCCCCGGCGGCGGTGCGTGGCTGGGCGGCCAGCTCTTCTCGGCTATGGTAAGTAATATGAAAAATCATATTATATAGGATAGACGTTGGCTGGAATGGTTGATTTTTTTTTTCCTTGCATTTATTTATTTTGAAAAAAGAGAAATTCCAAAAACTATATAAGCAAATTTACATGAATATTACACAAATCGAAGCTACATCCCCAAAATACGTGGCGAAAGATTTTCAACTCTCGTACTAAACTAACTAAATCTAAACACATAGGTCGTGCGCAAACCAGCGCATCTCTTCCTAGACGAGCTCGGCATCGAATACGACGAGCAAGACACCTACGTGGTGATCAAACACGCAGCTCTCTTCACCTCCACCATCATGAGCAAGCTCTTGGCCCGCCCCAACGTGAAGCTCTTCAACGCGGTGGCGGCCGAGGACTTGATCGTGAAGGGAGGGAGAGTTGGTGGAGTGGTGACCAACTGGGCCCTGGTGTCGATGAACCATGACACCCAGTCGTGCATGGACCCCAACGTCATGGAGTCCAAGGTGGTGGTGAGCTCCTGTGGCCACGACGGGCCGTTCGGGGCCACGGGGGTCAAGAGGCTAAGGAGTATTGGAATGATAGATAGTGTGCCCGGGATGAAGGCGCTTGACATGAATACCGCAGAGGATGCTATTGTGAGGCTCACTAGGGAGATTGTGCCTGGAATGATTGTTACTGGGATGGAAGTTGCTGAGATCGATGGATCCCCAAGAATGGTAATGTTTTTTTGTTTTTGTCTTTGTTTTTCTTTCCCTGGTGTTCAGTATGTCATATATATATATATGCTTTAGATTTCATGTCTTGCCTTTCCAATCCACCATTTATCATCACTGATCACCTTAGGATCATCTTTGTTCACGGACACCAGAATTTTCATTATGGACTACGTGCTAAGATATGAAAATAATTACACTGAGACGAGATAGTTTGATGCAAATAGAGATTATCCAAGGACAAAATTGATAGCAAGGGAATGTAATGATAGGGGTGTATCATGTATGACTCTCTTTCCACGCAATAAATGATGAAATTCATATTCCAGTACTTGGGATGACAACCTCAATCATAGAGGTAGTGGTGGTCTCAATTAAAGAGAAAGATCACTGATGTTTTCCTCGTGGGATTATCTTTCCATTTGCTTTATCTCCCCCCCCCCCTCCTCTCTCAATTGGTGTTCAAGCCACTTATATGTGAAACTCTAGAAAATTGAATGCTAGCATTATAATTCTTGGAACAGTTGTAGTACTAGAGTTAAAATTGTCACAAAACAGAACAATATGGTCATTTTCTTTTGGGCTCATCTCTCTCTAGTAATGCTATGAACTTTTCTTGTCGTATATGTTGGTCTGTTTTGCCCTTTTTTTGAGAGTGGTACATGACTGAATTACTCTCTTAAAAGTAAGAAAAAAGAATTTTGAAAGGGAATGGTCCCTCAAAGCTTTTGCCTCAAAAAATCACAAAAGAAAAGGCAAAAGTGATGAACTGATTATTACAAAAGAGTCCTAATAGACTTTGTAATTTTGTTTTGGAAGTACAGGGGCCTACCTTTGGAGCCATGATGATATCGGGGCAGAAGGCAGCACATCTGGCCTTGAAGTCGCTGGGACTTCCCAATGCTCTTGATGGGTCATATGTTGGAAGCATCCACCCGGAGCTAATGCTGGCTGCTGCAGAATCTGCAGAAATTGCCGACGCTTAAATCGAGTTCAGCGCTGTCAATGGAAGGAAGAGTTGCCGGAAATAATATGTAGTTGCCGGAATGAGTGGTGGTACTTTGTAGTGGATGGTTGTATGTGATTATGTGGTGAGTTTCGCTAATAATGAAATGACAAAGCACAGTTTGGTGCATGTTGGAAGAGATGATAAGAAGAATTTGGTATTGGCTTTTTGGAAACTTGGAAGCGAACGCTCTAGCATTTTCCCTTTGGTTTTTGTCACATCTTTCTCGGTTTCTCTACCCTCTCTTAATTATTCTCTCTCTCTCTCTCTGCGCGCACAATCATCTTATCAAAAATTGAAAACGTTGTTGCTATAGCACAAGGCCATCAAAGGAACATAACTCTACAAATCCAGTTATCTGAGGTCGAGAGAAACTTTGGTCATCATCTATGGTTTTATCAATGGCTGAAGTCACCTAAGAGGGTGACGAACCACGATTGGGCTGGTTCGTCGTGAAAGCTTGTTGTCTAAATTGTTGATCTATACCTTTAGATAATTATTATAGGAACAAAGAGATTAGACAAAATAAATTTATAAACTGATGTGATTTTACAAAATATGTTAGATCTGTTTTATAGTAAAAGTACTTTACAATCTGATGCATTACATTAAAGTATTAGTCTTGTGAATTTATTTTTGTATAATCACTAAAATATTTTTCATACCTTTAAAGTATTTTCCATACATTTATTTTGCCCTCCTCTATATCCGTCGAGCAATCCATGAGTTTGGTCTTCTGGCAATGAGCTTTCCATTTTCGTGTTAGTTTTGCATGAGTCCACACTCTGTCGTCGCTGAACCGCGGCCTGCCAGGGGAGAAGATCACTCGGCTGCATTCTCTCTTCGCTCAATGGCCCACACTTTAGTCTGAATGGTCTATTTTACTCTTTGATGTATTGTGATTATTTGTAAAATAAATTTAATATATTACATGTAATTATATTAATTTATGAATTTATTTTTATAAAATTTCTTTACGTCTGTTATTTTTTTTTTTACTTTTCTTTTTTTTAAGATATTGCAATTTTTTAACATAGGCGTATTTATTTATTTATTTTTTTGAAAGGAATCATTGTAATCTTTATTCAAATAAATCAATCAAATGAAAGAAAGAATACAAAAATGAATAACATAGGCGTCATTTAGAATAACGTATGCACGTCTTAAAATTGCATAAATCATTTCTATAGTATGTTTTATTTATGAGAATTACTATAGTCATGAATAAATTTTATAAAATTAAACACATAAATTGACATAACTTCATAAAATACGTTAAATTTACTTTATAATTAGGGGTGTAAAAAAATTGAAAAATTGATTGAACAGGACTGAACCAGTGCGGTACCTGTTCTTATGAACCAAAACCAATCTGGTACCTGTTTTCATATTTTGAAAACCGGTTTAAACCAAACTGGACTGGTATAAATTTATAAGCATACATATATATATATATTATATTGTATGCTAAATTACTAATTAATATAACATAAAATTCTAATCTTATTATTCAAGTCTATTAATCTTATAACAAAAAAATTAATATAACATTAAATTAAGCTTATAATTTTTAATATAACATTTGAGATAACATATAAATTTTAATCTTATAATATATAATTTAAATAGCATAAAATTTTAATTTTAAACATAAATGTTAATATTAAGTTATTAATATAAAATTTTGATATATATATCAATGATAAATACATTTTTGGCTTGATAAATTATAATATATATATCTTTAATATATTTTTATACATTTGATCATATATACTCATACAAAAGTCTAGAATTTATTAGACTATATTCAATACTATACTAGTATGTATTAATTATTATAAAATAATATACTTATACTATAATATAAATAGACTAATAGTTTAGTATATGTAAACATCATATTATTACTAACATAGATAATTTGTAAAACTAGAAAAATCTGACCGAACCAAATTGAAACCAGAAAAATCGGGAGTTTCAGTTTTGGTAGTGAATTGCTCTGATATTAATTTTTAAATTTTCAAAACTGATGTATATTAGTTTGGTTATAAAAAATATACAAAACTGGACTGAATCGGATAGGGTATACTCTTATTTATAATAAAAGTAATTTTATAGTATAATATATCATATCAAATCACGTCAATTTATAAATTTATTTTTGTAGAATCTTTTTTAGGCTAATACATTTCTCTTTATTTATTACAAATATAAATCCCTCTTTTCCCTTAAGTCATCCACCAAGCGTTGGGCCAGGGCCGAACTTGTTATCTGTTTAGGACTTCCCTTGATTTTGGGCCTTGGATTGGAGCAAAGCAGAAATTTCGGCCCTCACTGGATATGTGTGCCACAAGCAGTTTAGGAGAGGAGAGCCAAAACTGAAGAAACAAAAAGGGAGCCATTTTTTCACATCAGAAGGTGAGTGACGATTTTCCCCCAATTTTTCGCAGTTTCTTTGGCATGGTCTATTTGCATCTTTTATGGAAACGGGTAGCTTTGGATGTTTTTGTCCTTTTATGCGTAGGATCAAAGTCGTCTGCCACTTCCATTTAGTCTTTGGTTGGACCCTTTTCTTTTTATGCGTAGAGTCCTTTACCTTTTCATTCTCTCAAGTAAGTGATTTTATTCTTAAATATTTCTAATTGGTATAATAAAAATTCTCATTCGTATTTTGTAGGGGGGAAGAAGAAAAAACCGAAGTTTCGAATATCATATTTGTAGGCCTTGTTCGATTGTTACGATCTCGCATTGACAGCTTGGTGATGTACGCTTGATTCTTTGTATTTTGCCTTAAAATGACAATACCTATAGATATTTGATATATATTTCCAAGTTATTTGGGATGCTATTCAACTCAATTCAATCCTATTTCATCATTTCTGGGTTTTCCTACGAGTGCTGGGGATTGGTGCATTGATGCTGATCATTTTAGGGTTTATGTTGAAATTTCCCATTTTGTAAATTTTTTTCATTCGTTTGTACTTCTTGCTTACCTGGTGCAAATAATTGTTACTGGGTGGCAAGTCCCCTGGTGGGGGGTATGGGGTTGGTATTTTTTGCTTGGGACATTTATATTACTTGTTTTTAAGTTTTAGGACTATGATACAGAGTGGTGTGTTTGATATTGTAGAATTTATGATACAGAGTTTTTATATTAACCTTGTAGAGTTTCTGATTCAGAGTTTGTTTAGTCTTGTATACTTGGGTTGCCTCTGATTTTCCAGTCAAGCTTGATAGTTAAGTTTGGTCCTTTCTCTTTATGGCATACAAACCAACTCTAAATTAACCTTGTATTATTTTGATTTCTAGGTTGTTGGGTATGACCATGAAGTTGAATTTGTATATATTTTAATGTTTTGAGCTTGAAAATAAAGTTTTTTTTTTTTTATAAGTAAACGGTAGTATTAATGATAATAGACAGAGTCCAAGTACACAAGCAGGTATACAAGTGGAGCACCTATCTAGGTTTAGCTATTAGATACAAGAAAATCATGAAAACTTAAGCCATTAAAGTCTATTGCTATGGCCCAAAAGCATAAAGTACGGAAAAATAAAGATCGAAGCTCCTCTAAAGACCGCTCCTTATCTTCAAATGTCCGCTCATTACGTTCCTGCCATAAGCACCACATAATGCAGATAGGAACCATCTTCCACACTGCCTTGATTTGAGGAACCCCGCCTGGAATTGACCAGCTGGCCAGAAGCTCAACCACTGTTGCCGGCATTACCCAGTTTAACTCTACGCGACTGAGCACTTCACTCCACAAAGCTCTAGCTATCTCACAGTGTAGCAAGAGATGATCCACTGATTCGCCCTCTTTTTTGCACAAACAACACCAATCTAAGATAATTATTCGACGCTTTTGTAGATTATCTGTTGTCAAAATCTTCCCTAGAGCCGCTGTCCATGTGAAGAAGAGTGCTTTGGGGGGTGCCTTGTTTCTCCACAAGCTTCTCCAAGGGAAATTGGAATCCGGTCGAAATGTGAGAGATTTATATAAAGAACGGACCGAGAAAGTACCTTTACCTGCCGGTATCCACCACAACTTATCAGTACACGAAACCTGTATTCTCGCTGCATGTACTTGGCTGAAAAAAGCCTCAAAACTATCTATTTCCCAATCTTGGGCAGCTCTACTAAAAGTGACATCCCATTGGACTTGATCCCTTGAGAGAACCATAAGGTCTGCCACTGAGGCTTCTTGATCATAGGCCACACGAAATACGGATGGAAAAGAATCTTTTAAGGCCTGCTCCCCACACCAGATGTCCCTCCAAAATTTTATACGAGTACCTTCCCCCGCCACAAACTTAGTGTGTCGAACAAATTCTCCCCATCCTTTTCTTATGTGTTTCCAAACCCCCACTCCGTATGTCCCATTCCCCTCTCGAGTACACCATCCGCCCCATAAGCTACCATGTTTGTACTCTACCACCAATTTCCAAAGTGCTTCCGGTTCCATATTATATCTCCAAAGCCACTTCCCCATAAGGGCCCGATTAAAAGTTCTCAAATTCTTAATCCCCAACCCGCCTGACTGAATTGGCCTACATACCTTTGCCCAACTGACTAGATGGAATTTGTGTTCCTCCCCCAATCCGCTCCATAAGAAGTCTCGATAGAGTTTTTCGATCCGGGCCGCCACACTCGTTGGGATTGGAAAAAGAGACAAGAAGTATGTTGGTAAGTTAGAGAGGGTACTCTTGATAAGAGTCACCCGGCCTCCTTTAGACAGGTACAATCTCTTCCACCCTGCCAGTCTTCGGTCAATTTTTTCGATCACTGTATCCCAAGTAGATGTGGCCCGTGAGGCGGCTCCCAAAGGTAGTCCCAAATAAGTCATAGGGAGGGACGCCACCTTACACCCAAGAATGCTGGCCAGCTGACGAATGCTACTTACATTCCCAACTGGTACTAATTCTGACTTATCAAAATTCACTCTCAATCCTGACGCTGCTTCAAAGCATAAGAGTAGCGCCTTCAAAGTCCTCAACTGGTCTTGCTCAGCCTCGCAGAAAATTAAGGTGTCATCTGCAAAGAGTAAATGGGATAACGTGATAAAGCCCCTATGAGAATCTCCAACTGAGAATCCAGCCATAAAATCATTTCTCACCACCGCCTCTGTCATCCTACTCAAAGCTTCCATGACAATAACAAAGAGTAGTGGGGATAAAGGATCTCCTTGTCTTAAGCCCCGAGAGCTACTGAAAAAACCTTCTGGGCTACCATTAATCAACACTGAGAATCTTGCCGTCGAAATACACCAACTGATCCATGAACACCATTTTTCCCCAAAACCACATCTCTTCAGTAGATAAAGGAGGAAGTCCCAATTAACATGATCGTATGCTTTTTCCATATCTAGCTTACAAATTATACCTGCTTTACTAGACTTTAATCTACTATCCAGGCACTCATTGGCAATTAGAACAGAGTCCAAAATTTGTCGACCCTTTACAAAGGCATTTTGAGGCTTCGAAATAATCTTACCCAAAACAGCCCCTAATCTGTTGGCCAACACTTTGGAGATGATTTTGTATACCCCATTAATGAGGCTGATAGGTCTGAAGTCCTTCACTTCTGTTGCTCCGGGCTTCTTCGGAATCAAAGCAATAAAGGTGGCATTCATACTTTTCTTGAATTTTCCAGACAAAAACAATTCTTGAAACACTTTCAAGATATCCTCTTTCACAACCTTCCAGCATGTCTGAAAAAAACCCATAGAAAAGCCGTCTGGACCTGGTGCTTTATCTTTCCCCATTCTTTTCACCACTTTGTATATTTCCTCCTCCTCAAAAGCTCTTTCTAACCAGGCCACTGTCTGAGAGTCAATAGAATCAAAACCCAATCCGTCTACTTTTGGTCTCCACCCCTCTTGTTCTGTAAATAAGTGTTCGAAGAAGTTTACCACATGTTCCCGGATCATTGGAGCCTCCACGCATTCTATACCATTAATATTCATCATTTCAATAGAATTGTTTCTCCTATGAGAGTTAGCCACTCTATGGAAGAATTTTGTGCTTTGATCTCCTTCTTTCAGCCAAAGTGCTCGTGACTTCTGTCGCCAAGAGATTTCTTCTAAAGAGATCATTTTCTCCAATTCTGATGCCAATTCAGTTTTTTTGGCATTTTCAATAGTGTTGAGGGGTCTATTTTCATTAGTCCTCTCAATATTCTGTAACTCCTCCAACAAAGCTTTCTTTCGTTCCCCTACATCACCAAAAGTTTGTAAGTTCCAAAGCTTTAAGTCATTCTTTAAAGCCTTTAGTTTACCTGCGAGTATGTATGATGGAGTACCATGTATCTGGTAGGAAGACCACCAAATTTTCACCCTATCCACAAAGCCCTCGCTCATGAGCCACATGTTTTTAAATTTAAAATATCTTAGCCCTCCCTGAATACCACCACCATCCAGTAAAATAGGAAAATGGTCCGAGCATAAACGCGGCAACCTCTTTTGACACACATCTGGAAAATGAGATTCCCATTCCGGCGAAATTAGAAATCTGTCCAGCCTAGACCACGTCTGACTATTGGACCAAGTGAAGGGTCCACCTATCAGCGGAAGATCCAGCATATTCAAGTCAAAGATACATTCAGAAAAATCAGTCATTGCTGGGCGTAAATGAACGTCTCCTGATCTTTCACTAGGGAACCTAGTGACATTAAAGTCGCCGCCGAAGCACCAAGGAAGATCCCAGCAGCTGTAAATTCCAGCAAGTTCTTCCCATAAAAATCTCCTGGTGTTGTCAAGTTTCGGTCCATAAATTCCTGCAAAGGCCCACAAAAAATTATCCTCCACCATTTTGAAGGAGATCGCCACAGTAAAATCTCCTACAAATTCTTCCACTTTTTCCACCACCCTCTTATCCCACATCACAAGGATACCACCCGATGCCCCATTTGACGCTAAAGAAACCCTGAAAATAAAGTTATTTAGGTTGATAGACGGGTTTTACATATTTTTATGTATAGATTGTTGGAGATTATGAAAATGAAAATAAAAGAGTATTAAAAAATGCATTATAAAGTTATTACTTATAAAAAAAAATGCATTATAAAGTAGATAAAATATTTTATTATTATAGATAGTAAGATGGCTAATCCAATGTGGAGTTTAAGTTTTGAGTGATTAGCCAAAAGTCAAAAAGTGGTATATTAGCCAAACTTTAGCTAATCCAACAAGGATGCTCTTAGGAGACGAATCTCTCCTGCAAAGAGGAACGCATGAACTAAACAAACAACGTCGTTTCTACCCTGTTTTTCTTCTTCACAAGAATGGCTTCCTGCAACACGTTGTGCCTCTGAAATCGTCTAAAAAGCATCCAGACCCGTCTTCACACTCTCCCTTTCCTTCTCAAAGAATTTCAAGGTACGCCAACCAAGGTGCTCTTTGTTTAAATCTTAATGGGAATTCAGTGTTAAAAGTTGGAACCCTACTTATCTGTTTGGTTCCTGAAAAAGCTCTGGTAACAAAAATGAAATAACAAAAAAAAAAAAAATCAATTAATGTATATGTTCCTTCTTGTCTTTATTCTCTGATAATTGGAAGGTACACTCAAGCAGGCTGAAATGGTTGGAGTGATTGTGTTACCTTCAATTGAGCGAAGGCCCCTATTTTTTGAGACTTTAGAATGCTAATTTTGTTTCTTTTTCATGCATTTTTCTCAGAAACCAAGCGGAAGGCAAATTCTATGTAGCTTGAAACCATTTGCAAGTTCAATTTAGTCCATTCTGTAGCTTTAAAATCGGTCATCCAAACTTCTGTTGAAACCATTGAAATTGTGTTCCTTTTCTCCGTCCATTGTGTCATCGCTTCCTTTGCAGAGTTGCTCATTCATGAAATGATTTATTCCAGTAATGGATCATGAAGTATGATCTTTTTTATGTAATAGGTTGTTGGGGACTACGAAATTAGTGTTGTTTGATGATGCTGATGTGATGGAATGTTGACTTGTTTTCTCAGTTTAGGACGTGGCATTTCTCTTTACTGGATAAAAGACCTTGTTGGATTTTACGTGTTTGTCTATCAATAGGTTCACCATAATTTTCTTAATGGCAGCTCGAGATTGAAAGATGGAAGAACTTTTTGTTGCCATTCTCTCTCTGCTTCTTCTTGTTGCATTAATTCCTCTCTACCTATGGAAACGACGTCAGGATTCTCCATCACGCGTTGAAAACGAAGAACATGAGGTCTGCATTCTCTTCTTCCTGTTGTCTTCAGCTTCTTCTAATGTGTGAGGTTCAATTTCTAAAAGGGACTAGTGATCAACAGAACTCTGATGTTCTCCTCTTCCACTCTTGATTTTTATTTGTTCTTTTAACCTACTATGAAATTTAGGTTCCCCAGAGAGAAACAGTTGTACGTGCTACTGGTGCCCGTCGAATGCGTCGAAGACCAGCTGCTGGAGCCAGCACATCATCTGCACCAGCAGCAAGTGTTGAAGGTTTGTGAAGCGCTGTTTTTAGGCTTTTTATTCTAATCTTTATTTCTGCAATTGATAAAAAGTTCATGCTTTTGTTTTTGTCTTTTTTTTTTTTTTTTTGTTTTCAGTAAAACAAGGATTTTATTGATATAAATAGACATAGCCCAAGTCCACTGGACATATACCAGAGCTTTGGTTTTGGCTCTGTTATTCAAAGTTTTCAAGTGTTTACTCGTGTAATTGGATAAATGGGTCAGATTGAATTTTGAGTTTAGTAAATTCTCTCAGTAAAATGGGCAGTCAAGAAATAGCATGCTTTGGTGTTGGGCTGTAGGGAGGGATTGTGGGCATTACAGGGAAGGATAAAAAAAAGAATAAAAATACAAATGTGTGAAGGTAAAGTTTGCAGAATATGCGGATTAGGGAATGACAGTTTAGATGATTGAATAAATCTACTTATCATCCTCACACACCACACAACACACTTCTTTTAATTTTTTTTCCTTTTTCCCATAACAAGTATGTGGTGTATGGATGATAAGTAGAACAACTCAATTAGTTTTAAAAAAATAAAATAAAATAAAAAATAAAAAACAAAAAAAAATTAAATTATGTAAAGTGTGTGGTGTGGGATGATAAGTGGCATCCCTCTGAGATGATTTTATATAGTTCACTGCAGCGAATGATTGGTCGTAAGATGTCTCTTAAAATGTCTAACATGGGTTATATGTTCATGTGGAGGCTAGAAACTTGAGGTGAAGGAATTGCACATTGATAAAAAGTAATTGATAAGATATATGGGCCCATCATGTAATAGAGATTGTGGCCATAGATAGATTGAATTTTTCAAATTAACAAACTGTATGATAACTTCATAGAGTGTGGATCTGGAATGATTGCATCGGGTTGAGTTTCCGTGATATGTATGACCTGAGAACATTTTAGGATGGTGTGGTCTCTTGGAAATAGTTTGCTAGTGTGTTGGTTAAAGCATCAACTTTCACAGTTGATTAAGTTTACAGAGTTGTATGTCAATCAGTTTTCTGTCTGTTTTGTTATATCTTTACATATATGCATTTATAAGCTGTAAAAAGCATACATATATTGGACCTTTATGATCCTAGATGTGCTTCTAGGACCTGGTTTTGCTTTCATTGACTACCTTTTTTAAGTTGGAAAACTGGTGTTGCATCAAGTGAAGTAATTATTCATATGTAAACACAGAAACTGTCGACGAAAGTGACGATGAAGCTGTTGTGGGTGAGAATTATGAGGCTAAAGCATCAAGGAAAAAAGAAAAGAAGCGGCAAGAGCGGGAAGCACAACGTCAGGTATGGCTAATCATCTTTGTTTTTGAAATAATGTGGTTACAGAACCCTAAGGGTTAGCTCAAGTGTTAAGGGCCTTGGTCTTGGTGGTATGCTCCATCTAAGTCTAATGTTCGAATTCTCTGTTGCAAACAATTTCTGGAGGCCATCAGACTGGGAGAATTTTCCCTTGAATTATCCAAGATGCTCTGGTCTGAAACTCCTTGCCGAGAGCCTGTGCAACCCCGGTATTAGTCAGGACTTTATTCTTGGATGCCTAGTGCCAATAAAAAAAAAAATATGGTTATGGACTGATTAGAAAAAAAAAACTAATGTAGTTACGGGTGAGGCACTGCTGCTAGCCATGACCACTTAACGTCAGATCAAATGAAAATCCAACGTTGGCATTACATTAAGAACAAGAATATCTATAAGTTCCCCTGATTTAGGTCTAATGGAAAATGGAAAAAGGGGACATGTTATGGTTACTAAATAATTCTCAATTTACCTAACCAGTGAGAATCAGAAATGAAGGAAACTCTGGAAAAGCATAGAATGTCAGTCTTGTAGAGTTTAATATATTCAAGATCTATTTGAAGATTTTTGGTACTTGGTTTATGAGAACTTTTGTGTTAAAAAAAAAAAAACTTGTGTGTTTCAAATTTTGTTCTTGGAACTTAGTATTTTGTTGTTCCGTGTTCCATATGGTTGTTTTGAAGGTTGATCAAGCTGCAAGAGATTCAAGGCAAACAAAACAAGACAGGTATGCAGAAATGCGGAGGAGGAAGGATGAGGAGCATGAAGCAAAGGAGCGTATGCTGGTTGGTGATCATTTCATTTTTGTTGGATTTTAGTCTGTGCACACATGTGGGATTCCTTTGTTGAAGAATTTTTCCATTTCATTAGGAAGAAGAAGCAGAGGCTCGTAAGGCCAGGGAGGAGGAAGCTGCTGCATTAGAGTTTGAGAAGTGGAAAGGAGACTTTTCGGTTGATGCCGAAGGTACTACAGAGAACGAAGTGCAAGATGGAAATCAGGGCTTACTTTCCAATTTTGTGGAATACATAAAGGTGCTTTTCAGTCCTGTGCCTGACAAACTTTTTTAATAATAGATTTTGCTTTCCAACTTGTTTAATGTCATCTTGCAGAACCACAAATGTGTTCCCTTAGAAGATCTTGCTGCAGAATTCAAGCTACGCACTCAGGTATTCCCTGTTCACCCTTTAACTTCCGTTCAACTTGTATTCTTTCAAATGCTATAATAAATAAGGTTTATATTTTATAGTAAGGATGAATTTTAGATCGGTTCAGTGTTTTGACTATTAATACCCATTTTTTATTCTTTTAGAATGTATCTGGTATTTGTATATCTGTCTGTGAACACGAGATAGGAATTATGAATAGTGGTTTGTATTGTCATATTGCTCTTTTTTTTTATTTTTTATTTTTTATTTTTAATGTTCAATATAGTTCCTAAATTTGCTTTACAACTTTGGTTGGGTGCAGGAATGTATCAATCGTATCAACTCCCTGGAAAGCATGGGTGTGTATATTTCCATTTCCTTTTAGTTTTGTTGCCTCTTGTTTCAAACGGTCAAATGGAGCATTGTTGCAACGTTTCATAACTGAAGATATTTAATCTATTCTCTCATTTCAACGTCTCAAAGAGTATGTCATGAAAAAACATATATCTAGACCCATTTCAGAAATCTTCTGAGTCATTAAATTTTCTTTATTTCTAGCGACTCTGACTTGTACAATCATATTTTTTAACCAGTGCAATATTCAATATTCTCGTGTTTTACTTGTTCTCATTTGTTTGCTCCATATATTATTTATTTGTCGCTGAGCATGGTTGTAGTAATTTTCCCGTTCATGGTATTGTGTTTCCATCCAGTATGCGTTATTGTCTTTACTGCTCTAAAGCATCTTCTCCTTGATTTTTTTGGGATGTGATGTTCAGATACGGCTTCTAGTTCCACAATCCAGCTTTAATTTCACAAAAGATAGCTCTTTTTGACACTCTTCCGTATTTATGCTATGTGAACATGTTCCCATGAATGGATTATTTGTGCACTTCGTTTTCCCTCATTTTTGCTCTCTGTTTTCTCCATCTAATCAAACATATATCACAATCCATTATCCTTAGATGATAAGAGGTTACCCATAAAAAGGACACCTTAGAAGATAAGAGGAAGAATGCCAACTATCGCCTGCTAGTTATTTAAAAAGTTAAAAGCCACTTCTTATCAGCATGTTTCTTTTGATATTGATTGATTTTTATCTAGGAAGTGCAGTTCTCTTGTTGAGGAATATAATGTTGATTTTTTTTTGGTTTTAGGGCGACTCTCTGGTGTCATGGATGATAGAGGAAAATACATATACATCTCCCTAGAGGAAATGAAAGCTGTTGCTGACTATATTAAGCGTCAGGGGAGGGTTAGCATCTCACATCTTGCTAGTAAGTCCAACCAGTTCATTGATTTGGAGCCAAAAGCCCAGTTTGTTGAGGAAATCTGCAGTGTCGAGGAGATTACTGCCTCTTGACTCTAGTGAATCTATATCGTTGGAATACACTAGTAAGACACTGAATGCATAATGAAAAATAGGTTTTATTCCATTCTGTACATGAGTTCCACATCATAAGCAACCAACCTCCCGTTGTTTTTTTCCCTCCCTGTGCAAAGAAATGCAACATATGTTCAAAATGGGAAATTAGCAAGATAGTGTTTGTGGACTTCGATTCCCTCGAGAGAACGTGGCTCCCGAACTCTTAAAACTCAAGTTGTATGGTGATGTTTCCTTCACACATCATGACCGAATATGATGCTCAATGGTATTTCACACACAATTTTCTTTTTCTGTTTACCCGTTTCTATATGGTTGTAATATAACTTGGATTTGAATTTCCTACCCGAACTCTAAGGTCTTGAGTGAGAGAGATATATAAAGTCTCATAATATCTATTGACCACTAAATGTTGTTTGAAAAACTCAATCGGGTAACTATAAATGTTGTGAAATTCATTTTTATGTGTCCATTTCACTTCATTTAAGCCTTTAAGTTCAAGTAGAACTCTCTAGTTTCATTTCTACAAGTTAATATTCTTGAACTTAGTTACAATTCGCTTTCTAACTTTGCATCCTGACCTTCGCGGCTTGTAGTAAGTGGTCTATGAGAATGCAATTCTTTTGTCAAAATATCAACTTGACATTTGATAAGAGATCCACTGGGCAGTGTATTGGTTCTATCCGGCCACGACTGGATACACCATAACGTACCCTAAGAAGGGATAAAAAAATTAAAACAGAACAGAAGGGAGGAATCAAATTGATTTCATTGATATCGTGTATGAGCTTTCTTTTCTATGTTGTTAAAATCAACAGGTGCTTACAAAGCAAAATTCGTATAAGAACTTTCAAAACATTGTTTCGGATTTACAAATAATGAAGGATTATTTTAACATACAACAATCACTTTCTGTGGACGATTAGCCGCTTCAGCAATCGTGCATATGAAGGAAACATCTTATTACTTCTTGATAGGCCGAAAAATCAATAGCTCTCTCTCTATAGTTATGTCTTCTTGGCCTGTAGTATCAATGAATGAACAGTGAGGTCAGGGGATAACAACCAGAAAGTTCAGAGTTACTTGTTCATGCAAAGAGGATTTTACTATCCACTGATTCATATAACTTTACAGTTTGCAGAAAACGTGAAACCAAGTAGAACCATGTAATGCAATATCATACAACTGGTTGATCCAGCAAATACAGCAAAGTGGTTTCATTCTAGCATAATATTAATAGTGAATAATGTTCAATGAAGTCAAAAGGTGTGAATGCAAGTAAAGCACCAGGCAAAAGTAATCTTGCAATTTTTGTGCTAGTGGGGTCAAACTCTTGAGGGGTCAACCAATTTTGTCAACTATAGCCTATTTAGGCCATGGTGCATGTTTCCAATTTCTTCTTACTTAAGCAAGAATTTTTAATGAAACCTCAAGATTTACAATAAAATTCCAAGAAAAGAATGTTACCTTTCTTAAATATTTCTTGTGGAGTTTCATTGCCCCACTGCAAGCTCTTTTAGCATCTAGATTTCCAGTAATGTCGTTCAATATCTAGAACAAGAGAAGACAGAAATGACTTAGAAAGGACAGGAAGTGATCATGTGTACTATACCTTGATAATTAGATGCATATAAGAGAGCAAAAAAATTGTAACTACTTCCGAGACTAAAGGTCATTAGGTAAATTTTACTGCTTGACACAATTGCAAATTTGCAATTAATAATAAAAACTTCATGCTATTACTGCTCTTTTGTTTTTTGGCCTGGAGGGAGGGGGGCGGCTCAGAACTATTAAACCTAAGACCTATGCCAATCCTGCCCACCTCTTTACCACCAGGATTAACAAAATGGCATCTTTGATATTTTTAAACTTGTGTTCTCCACTTATTGGTAGAATTCCCATATAAAAATAACCAGCATATTGTCGACATTTGAAACATTGCAACTTATCAACTCATCAAGCAAACCTTGACAACATCATCGAGGCCCCGAGCTTCTTGAAGTAACTTTGAGCTCTTATCTTTTAAGACACTAGCAACAAGGAAAACAGAGATGGGGAGGGGGCCTTCTGAATTCTTTGATCCATTTTTCATATTTTCCCTTTCATACTTCCCACAGTGACGTATTGACTTTGGTTTTCCTTTAGATCCCTCGGCTTTTTCACTAGCTGACTCAGATTCTTCATACAAAGAGAACAAGCCGGGATCGTATTCCAGAGCCCACATCATCTGTTAAAAATTCAAACAACCAGACAATAACCATTAAAAAAGTACCAGATATATCTAATGTGTAATTACAGCAAGAGCTATAATAGACAAATGCATGGACAAAGATAAAGGAAAATGAACAAAATTGCAGAAAAAAAATTTGAAATAAGAAAAGGACACAAAAGCATCCTCTTATGCATTCTTGAGGCCAGTTGGAATATGCGATATGGAACACCCTGAGGTGACAGTATTCCTTTGATCAATTCCTGCATCATCTGGCTTCCAAACTTTAAGGTATTATAGATCAGACAAACAATGGACTTGGCACTTCTTAAAGCCATTTAAAATGGTAATTGTCATCCTGGGATTAGGAATACAAGACTTTTTTCTTTTTTTCTTTTTTTTTGGGGGGGGGGGGGGGGGGGGGTGTGTGTGCTTGCCCATAGGAGGGCCGAGGATATAAAATTAGAAACAAAAATGAACCAAAAAAGAACAATCGTGTTCTACCATCACATTATTGGACTTGTTCAAGTGAACTTAATGGATAAAACTCGAACCAGAAATATCAGAATAGGACTGAACAATTTACATAAGTGCCACAAAAATGGTGTGCCCCTGCATGAGCCACAGCTTAAAACTTAAATTTGAGGATGTAAAGCTTGATCTTGATATTGAAGCAAAGAGCATTTGGATGCTCTGGATTGACAAGCAAATAGATGCGGCAGATAAATCACATCATAATAAATCCTCTATCAGGAAAACTACTGGATGTGATGTCTTGGCATTCATAATCAAGGAATGGTCACATTAGATGAAAGATAAGTCCTTGATGGAATGTGCATGTGATATTTCTCTTAACAAAAAAGGAAAAAGATACAGTGGAAGTTGAATCTACCTCCCAAAGGTACAGAGAGTCGCAAAAAGAGAATTCTCTCCGGAACAAAACCATGAGCATCCGAAAAGCAAATAGATAATCACCTCCACCTAGTGTTTCTGTGCTCCCAGATCAAAAGAAAGGTTTTGCTGTTATTTTCTTTTCGTGAGAACTAAATCAAGGTTCGTGAAAATCAAATGAATTTTTTGAGGGGAAATGGTTTCAACAATTGACTATAATCAGATATAGTAACTATTTGAATAGTGATTTTGAGGCTGATGTTTGGCAGCAAATACCAGCTCAATGGTCTAGAATTCTTCAACCAAGCTTTTACTATCAATATTTACTAATTGATAACATGGGTGAGTTACAGAAAAATTAACTATTATATGCTCCATAGCATTGACGGGGCAAAGTTTTGCAAACTGAAATATGACAGATTATGGGCTAGATATTTCTTTTAGATAAGTATTATAAGCTAAACGATACACAGTATTAAGCAAATACCTAAATGCTGATGAAGTTTTGGATCTATAACTTGAGTAATTGAAGCCAAGTTACTAAGTTGTGCCTCCACCCCAACAGAGCTATCAGTGCATCGGAAATTTCCCCGCTATAGATTTTCAAATATGAACACATATTGTAAGAAACTGGAATTAAATTTTTTAAAGCACAAAGATTAGTAAAAAGATGGCAGATCTGAAAGAAGAATATTTAACAGATCATATAGAATGGAACATGTATGGTCACTTGTGAACTGAACACAAAATATATTCATGTAATATCCACAACTAAAATTAGAGTGATCTTCTCGCATATAGGCATTGGCAAGCCTCTATTGAATATGTGCAATGTCAAGTTCCTGGGATAACTATGACTAAGCAAATAATGGAGTCAAGGCAAACATTAAGTTAATATTATCATGAGAAGATAATTTTTTACAATATAAAAATTTATTATTAGGAAACACAAAAGGCATAACCCAATTACATAGGATGTATACGTTTATCGCAAAAATTATTAGGAGATCAAATAATACCATAAAAACTAGTAACTAAAGAAGTACGCTAATCAAAATGAAGTATCATTGCCTATGAAATATTATAGGGGATGAAAAAATACCAATCTGCGCATCAAGCGTTCAAAGCACCAAAACGCATCTGCTTCATCTTCAAGAAGAATTATCATGGGGGAGCAAAGATCACTCATTCCTGTTCAGCATTGTCATAAAGCATAGATGAAGCGACACTTTGTTGCAAACAGTAGATGCAACAGTGTAACAACACTTAAATAGATTATTATTCTTTTCTTACTAATTAGTGAAATCACCAAAACTTGTTGTTTCTTGAACCTTAGAAACACTAGTATAAAGGATTATACACACAATGGATAATGGATATTGGGCAAGTATTAGGAGCCATGGTGTAATACTCCTGAATTAGGTTCATTACACATAGGTTTAGAAACAATAACAAAAAGATTTATGGAAAATCTGAGGGAAAATTATTGTTTGGACATCTTTCTACCTGCTGATATTGAAAGAGGATTTTTTAAGATGTTTTATATCTTTAGGCAGACTTTCTCTCCATACACTTTCTCTTCGTGATTGTTAGCTTTCATTCAGTTCTTTAGTCTGGGTGGTTAGCGACGGTCCTCATGGCGGCGTTTATTGGGTTCAATTGTACGTTATGCAATGGTTTAAGTAGTTAGTTATAGATTCAAAATGCTTCACTCTTGTAAAGGAGGGGGGCAGGGTGGTTATCATAGAAAGGACATGGAGGATGGTGGCAAAGGTAGTCCTGGGCCCTTCAGCAGTGCAGTGGCTGGCTAAGGCCATGGAGGTATGCTCAAAGGAAGAAAAAAAGGATTTCTACACCACAATAAGGGAAGGCAGCAGTAGCTTTATTGCTCAACGGTGCTCAAACTCGAGAGGTCGATATCTGGCAATGGTAGAGTATGGAGGTGGAGGGAGGAGGAAGTTCATCTTCGTGCCTGAGGAAGAGGGAAATGGTTGGAGTAAGATGGGGGAGGCATTGTGGGATCTCTCCGATGAAAAGAGAAACGTGCACAGTGATGGCAATCGGAAGAGGACGATGGTCAAGGCACAGCCACAACCTCTGTCTTACAGGGAGGCATTGATGGTGGAGCAGCCGCATGCGCAGCGGGATGAAAACGAAGGCATGCTTGTACAAAACGGTGTGGCTATGGGTCAGGCCCCTGACAGAGAGACGTGCCCTATACAATGTCAGGGTGGCAGCAGACAAGTAGGTGGCGTGACTGACAAGGAGACAATGAAACTGTTATGGGAAGCTAAGTCGCAGATTGAAGACCTGCAAGTGAAAATAGATAACTTAGAGTTGGGGTCGGGTTATAATGGGCCGGGAGTGGGCCTGGAGGGGGGGGGGGAGCCCCGAGGTCTCTTAGTCTCGGAAGAGTTGGGACTGCATTTAAAGGCCCTATCAGGAGGGGTAATGACCCAGCCTCAGTCCACAGGCCGACAGCACCAAAAACTTGGAGGATATGTAACCCGAGATCCGACCCTCCTACGTCGGAAGCAGAGAAACCAGCAACGACCCATCCTCAGGTTGAACAGACAACGACGGCAAAACTTGCGTCGGTGACACAGACATCGCCGACGAGGGTGGTGGAGCAGATTCTGCCGCCACGCGTGGAGGAAAATGAGGAGATCTAGCCCCCGATGGCACTTTTCCTGGATATTTGTGCACAGAATTCACCGATAATTAACGCGGTGAAGTTTTCTTCCCAAATGGAGGTCCATGGTACAGAGGGCGAACATTTAGATATATTTTCAGAGTACGGGACCGAAAGGAATCAGGAGGCCATGGAGGAAAAGGAAGAAAACCAGCTCTCAAGGGCATCTTCACCTGCTGTTTGTGGACAGAACCCATCGAACACCATAAGGGAGGTACCTGGTACTCTAAGCGATGAAATACTAGTGGTCTCTGACTCTCAAGAGATAAACCAGCCGAATACCATAAGGGAGATACCTAGTACTCCATCTGCGCACATCTCATATGGAGTGGAGACAGTGGATACAATGGTGGAATGGGAAGACCATAATCAGTGTGAGGGGCATGGGGCTAGGAACCCGTTCCCTCTAGACTGTTTTTTACCAAATGAGTGTGAGATGTCGGATTGGGTATTCAAAAAGGTAAAAGCTATCCAACATATAGTGGGTATGAAGTGTGTGGGTTATGAAGAACAGTTTCTGGCTCTTCTCACGGCCATTGTGGTGGGTCATTCACATTCTAAGAATAAGGGAGCCAAGAAACGAAGGGAGCTTAAGAGATTGGACTGGTCATTGAATGAGGGTAGTTCAAGCCATGATAGGGCCATAGGGAAGGGTACGTTTGTTTCTTTATGAAGCCAAAAATAGTGTCTTAGAATGTTTGGGGGCTGAATGAGTATAATAAGCGCTCTCGCATAAAAAATTTGCTACGTGATTGGTGGGCAGATATTGTTTGTCTACAAGAAACCAAATTGAAATTGGTGACCAGAAAAATAGTAAGAACTGTGTGGCATTGCTCATATGTAGATTGGGTCTATCTGGCTTCGAATGGGGCTTCGGGGGGTATTCTTGTGATGTGGGACAAAAGGGTGGTGATGAAGATGGAGGAGTTCATAGGGGACTACACGGTGGCCGTTTCTTTTAAGATGGTGGATGATAACTTTTTGTGGGCTTTTGCAGGAATTTATGGACCAGATGTTGACAACATCAGACATCATCTCTGGGAAGAACTTGCAGGGGCACACAGCTGGCGGGACCTCCCGTGGTGCATAGGAGGGGACTTTAACATCACAAGGTTCCCCAGTGAAAAATTTGGTGACAGTTGTCAGTTGTTTACGCCCAGCCATGACAGAGTTTTCCGATTGCATTTTTGACTTGAACTTGGTGGATCTACCACTCATTGGTGGCCCATTTACTTGGTCCAATAGCCAAACATGGTCACGGTTGGATATATTCTTAATATCGCCAGAGTGCGAATGTCAGTATCCAGAGGTATGTTAGAGGAGATTGCCACGTCTATGCTCAAATCACTTTCCAATTTTACTAGATGGCGGAGGCATTCAAAGTGGGCGTCATTACTTCAAGTTTGAAAACATGTGGCTTAAAAGTGAGGGCTTTGCGGAAAGGGTAAGGCATTGGTGGTCTTCTTACCATTTTAATGGTATTCCCTCTCATATACTTGCAGGCAAACTAAAGGCTTTAAAGGAAGATTTAAAGCTTTGGAATTCCCAATCTTTTGGAGACTTAGGGGAGCAAAAGAAAAACATGATGGAGGAGTTACAGGTTCTTGAAAGGATCAATGAAGGTAGATCTCTCACCGCAGAGGAAAGATCAAGAAAGACAGAATTGACCTCAGAGTTGGAAAGGGTATTATCATTTGAAGAGATATCTTGGCGATAGAAGTCAAGAGCATTGTGACTGAAAAATGGGGACCGAAGCACAAAGTTCGTCCAGAGTGGCAAACTCTCATAGGAGGAATAATACTATTGAGATGCTAAACATCAATGGTAGAGAGTGCACTGAGGCCCCTGTGATACGGGAACATGTGTTGAATTTTTTCGAACAGCTATTTATAGAAAGAGAGGGATGAAGGCCAAAAGTGGATGGACTTGTATTTGATTCGATTGAGCCATAGACTGCGGCATGGTTGGAAAGAGCGTTCGAGGAAGATGAGGTATATGAAGTGATTGGACGAATGGGGAAAGACAAAGCACCAGGACCAGACGACTTTTCGATGGGGTTCTTCCAAACATGTTGGGAGGTGGTAAAAGAGGATATATTGAATGTCTTCCAAGAACTATTCTTGTCTGGAAAATTTAAGAAAAGTTTGAATACAACTTTTATTGCATTAATTCCGAAGAAGACCGAGGCTGCGGAGGTGAAGGGTTTTAGGCCCGTTAGCCTCATTAACGGGGTCTATAAAATTATCTCAAAGGTACTAGCAAACAGGTTGGGGGAGGCCATTGGTAAGATAATTTCAAAGCCACAAAATGCCTTTGTTAGAGTTCGTCAAATTCTGGATTAGGTCTTAATAGCCAATGAATGTTTGGATAGTAGACTAAAGTCTGGTATTGCAAGGATTATCTGTAAGCTAGACATGGAAAATGCATATGACCACGTAAATTGGGACTTTCTTATCTATCTATTGATGATGTGTGGCTTTGGGGAAAAATGGTGTAGGTGGATCAGATGGTGCATTTCAACGGCAAAATTTTCAGTTCTGATTAATGGCATTCCATAAGGTTTTTTTAACAGCTCGAGAGGGTTAAGACAAGGAGATCCGTTGTCCTCACTCCTCTTTGTTATTAACATGGAGGCCCTGAGTAGGATGTTAATGGCTCTAGTTACCAATGGTTTGTTGGCTGGTTTTTCAGTGGGTGATCTGAATAGGGAATTTATCTCGATCTCTCACTTACTTTTTGCAGATGATACTTTAATTTTCTGTGAGGCTGAACAAGAACAACTTATGACACTGAAAACGCTACTGTTATGCTTCGAAGCAGCATCAGGTTTGAGAGTGAATTTTGATAAATCAAAGTTAGTTCCAGTTGGGAATGTTAGTAGATCTCGACAGTTGGCTAGCACACTAGGGTGTAAGGTAGCTGCTCTTCCTATGACCTATCTGGGTTTACCGCTAGGGGCTGCTTCACGAGCCATAGCTATCTGGGATACAGTTATCGAGAAAATAGAGCGAAGATTGGCTGGGTGGAAGAGATTGTACTTGTCGAAAGGAGGCCGAGTGAGCCTGATAAAGAGTACTCTTTTTAACTTACCTACTTAATTTTCTGTCTTTATTCCCAATTCCAGCTTTTGTGGCGGCACGGATAGAAAAATTGTACCGTGATTTCCTTTGGAGTGGGTTGGGGGATGAATTCAAGTTTCACTTAATCAGTTGGGATAAGGTTTGCAGACCAATTTTTTCAGGTGGATTGGGGATAAAGAACTTGAGAACTTTCAATCGGACACTTCTCGGGAAATGGCTTTGGAGATACAATATGGAACCGGAAGCATTATGGAAATTAGTACTTAATAGTAAACATGGCAGCCTATGGGGGGGCTGGTGTACTAGAGAGGGGAATGGGTCGTATAGGGTGGGGATTTGGAAGCATATAAGAAGAGGATGGAGGATGTTTGCCAACCATACTAAAATTTTGGTGGGGGAGGGCACACGCATAAAATTTTGGAAGGACATTTGGTGTGGGGAGAAGGCATTGAAGGATTCTTTTCCATCTATATACCAAGTGGCTTGCAATCAAAAAGCTTCGGTGGCGGACCTATTGGTTCGCTTAGGGGATCAAGTTCATTAGAACGTTACTTTCTATAGAGCAACACATGATTGGGAAGTAAACAGTTTCAAGGATTTTTTCAACCTAGTGTACTGTATGAAGCCTAATGGATTGCATGAAGATAAGCTGTGGTGGAAACCTACGGGTAAGGGTACTTTATCAGTTTGCTCTTATTATAAGTCCCTTACAGCTATACCAAATTCTCCGTTCCCATGGAGAAGATTGTGGAGGAATAAAGCGCCTCCCAAAACACTTTTCTTCGTTTGGACAGCAGCCCTGGGTAAGATTCTGACTACCGATAATCTGCGAAAGCGTCGGGTAGTGGAGAGGGAAGTAGTGGTGAGGTGTTGGTCTGGAGTGCGAAGGTGATCGAAGATTGTATGGGTTTCTCAGGTAGTGGTGCATTTTATCAGACTAGAAGGGAGGGAAGTAGAGTCTTCGTAATCCAGCTTTCTTGCAATTCTTTTGGAAGGTTCATTAAGTTGCTAGAAGTGGGAAAAGGTAAGGGGAATGGTATTATTGTTATTCCTGAAGGGAGAAATGGTTTCGGCTGGTCTAGTTTTGTGAAAAAATCGCGTGAGATTGTTGGCTATAGATCCTCTGTTTCTGTTCATCAAAACAGAGGTTCTCTTGGAGAAGCGAAGGTATATCGTCCAGGAGAAGCTCCTTACTTAGCTGTTGTTAAGAATCCTGCAATAGGTGATAAATTTAAAAATACGAATGCTATGGTAGGATTGTCTGGAAGAGATGGTTTGATGGAGAAGAACAGTTGTCAGTGTCTTGCAGACGAGGGGGACGATTGGAATTCCGAGATGAGAAAGAAAGTTGGGGAAGTCGAGGGGTCTCTCTGGCATATTCGGGCGGAATTAATGAGCTGGAAGGACAAAATTGGTAATTTAATTGTTTCGGTTGACGAAGGATTGGGATTATTGTTAAACAAGAATAATGGGCCGGGTGGGCCTTTGATGGGCAAGTCTAGGCGTAAGTCCGTAGGACCGTTAAGAGGCCCAAGTCAAAGCCTTGTGTCGCGCCCGGTAGACTGTGGGTTTCTTTCCACGGCCGTTGCAGATCAAGGGCCTAGCCCACCTTCACAAAGAAGGTCGCCGGAGGGGTGCGGTCAGTCGGAGACTGTTCAGGCGTCGAGTTCTGCGGCGGTGAATAGTGTTAATGGAGGAGATCCTGAAGGGTGCAACTGTCCGTTTGTTTCTGGGTCTCTTCCGGAAACTTTGGTAGATTCCTCTACGCAGAGGCTTGGTCTAGATTTACATAATAGTGCGACGGCGAGGTGTGAACAGTCGGGGACTTTTTTGGCAATGAGTTCTGAGGCCGTGAGCCATAATGAAGGAGAAGGATCTAAAGATGGTTTTCGGCCAATAGTTTCTGGGTGTATTCCTTCGATTTCGGTGGAGGGTAATGTTCAGGGTACTGTTCCAGTATCACAGAAAAGGTCGCCGGAGGGGGGAGACTCGATGGAGATCATTCAGGAGACACGTTTTTCGGAGTTGAACAGTGTTGAGGGGTTCAACGAGGTTCAACGAAGTTCGGAGAAGACATTGTTTCGGTTAATGTCTTCTCAGAAGGGGGCGATGGAGGTGGGGGGGTCTTCTTGTAGTATTCCGACGATGAGTATGCCTGAAAAGGATGGAAAGGAGGTGGGAGTGAATTCGGTGAAGGTTTTGGGGTTGAGTTCTGAGTTGGTTGCTGAGTCTGTGGTTTCTTTGAATCGGGTAGAAGGGGATAAGGTTATAGAGGAGGGTGGTTTAGAGTTAAGGGGAAGTGGTGATTGCGTGGAAGAGGCTCCTAGTATTTTTTGTAATAATTCTGGTTTACAGTTGGTGGTGGGGAGAGGAGATGATTCTGTTTCTTGTGAGTCAGGGGAGCTTGTAGAATCTGATGAGGAATTAAATCCTGTTCCGCTGAATTCCTTTTTTCCAGAAATAGAATGGCATGGTAATTCATCTGATTGGGTTATGAGAAAGGTAGAAGAGATTAGAGATTGCGTTGGTATTTCTTGTGAAGGTTTTGAAGAACAATTCAGAGCTCTTTTGATTGCTATAGAAGCGGGTCAACCTGATTTGGCAAAGTCTGTTGCAAAGAAAGAGAGGGAACTTAAAAGATTGGAGTGCTCTATTAATTATAAATCCAGGGATGGGAGTGGATGGAGGGACAAAGGTAAGGAAAGGGCTGTCAATGGTTTGTAATGAAGCCTATTATTATTTCTTGGAATGTTAGGGGTTTAAATGATTATAGGAAGCGTCTTAGGGTGAAAAACTGGTTGCGTCAGTGGAAGGTTGATGTTATTTGTCTTCAAGAAACTAAGTTGAAATTTGTGAATCCAGCTATTGTTCAAAGTCTGTGGAATTGTAGTAGTGTGGGTTGGGTTGAGCTGGTTTCTAATGGAGCTTCGGGTGGTATTATCATTTTGTGGAATAAGAGGGTGGTGGAGCTGTTGGATCATTTTGTGGGAGAATTCTTGGTGGCATGTCATTTTAAGAACATTGAGGATGGATTTGAGTGGGCTTTTGCTGGGATTTATGGTCCTAATGTGGATTGTAAAAGATATCAATTATGGGATGAAATGTCGGGTATTTATAGTTGGTGGAATTTACCTTGGTGTTTTGGAGGGGATTTTAATCTTACTAGGTTTCCTAGTGAGAGGTCGGGGGTGTCACATTTTTCAAGTGCTATGGCTTCTTTCTCAGATTTAATTTTTGATTTAAATCTGATTGATTTACCTTTGGTGGGTGGTGAATTTTCTTGGTCTAATGGCAGATCTTTCTCAAGGTTGGATAGGTTTCTGGTTTCGCCTTCTTGGGAGGCCCATTTTTCTGGTTTGAAGCAGAAAGTTTTGCAGAGATTGTGTTCAGATCATTTTCCCATAATGTTGAACTGTGGCGGTTTTGTGAGTAGAAGAAGTTATTTCAAGTTTGAGAATATGTGGTTAAAGGTTGAAGGTTTTGGGGATAAAGTTAGATGTTGGTGGAATTCCTACAATTTTTCAGGTACTCCTAGTTTTGTTTTGGCAAGTAAGTTAAAATCTTTAAAGAATGACTTAAAGAGATGGAATAAAGAGGAATTTGGGTTGATGGATTCTAATAGGAAGAGGCTAATGGAGGAATTGAGTTTTTTGGAAGAGAAGGAGGTGCAAGGGTTGTCATCGGAAGAGGATAGATCCAGAAAATTAAGGGTGGTCTCAGATCTGGAAAATTTAGCATTAATGGAAGAGATATCATGGAGGCAAAAATCTAGGGTGTTGTGGCTGAAGGAAGGTGATAGGTGTACCAAATTTTTTCATCGTATGGCGAACTCACATAGAAGACATAATGCGATTGAGGTTTTATGGGAAGGTGACAGGTTGTTATCGGATCAAGATGATATTAAGGCTCATATTGTGAATTTTTATGAGAAGCTGTTTTCAGAAAATGTTTCGTGGAGACCAAAACTGGATAGCCTTGTCTTTAATTCTATTGAGCAGGCTGATGCTGAGTGGATGGAAAGAGAGTTTGAAGAAGATGAAGTTCTGGATGTGGTAAAAGGTATGGAAAAAGATAAGGCTCCGGGTCCGGATGGGTTCTCTTTGGCTTTTTTTCAAGAGTGCTGGGATGTTGTTAGAGATGATGTCATGAAGGTGTTTGCTGAGTTTCATTCCTATATGAGGTTTGAGAAGAGTTTAAATGCGACTTTCATTGCTCTAATTCCGAAAAAAGCTGGGGCTGTGGAGATAAGAGATTTTAGACCTATCAGTTTGGTGAATGGTGTTTATAAAATTGTTTCTAAGGTGTTGGCTAATCGGTTAAGTAGGGTGATGGAGAGTATAATTTTACAGTCTCAAAATGCTTTTGTGAGAGGAAGGCAGATTTTAGATGCTGTTTTAATTGCTAATGAGTGTTTGGAAAGTAGAATTAAGATGGAGAAAGCTGGTATTCTTGTCAAATTGGATATGGAAAAAGCTTATGATCATGTAAGCTGGGATTTTCTTGAGTATTTATTGAAGAGATATGGTTTTGGAGTTAAATGGTGTTCGTGGATAAAATTCTGTGTTTCGACTCCTAAATTTTCTATTTTGGTGAATGGAGAACCGGCTGGTTTCTTTGGTAGTTCCCGTGGTTTGAGGCAAGGCGATCCCATTTCCCCCTTTCTCTTCGTTATGATCATGGATGCTTTTAGTAGAATGATTGACAAAGCGGTGGAGGGTAATTTTCTGTCCAGTTTTGTGGTGGGTAATGAGAATAGGAATAGTCTGAAGATTTCTCATTTATTATTTGCTGATGATACTCTGGTTTTTAGTGAGCCTGATTTTGATAATTTACGTGCTTTAAGAGCTTTGTTGCTGTGTTTTGAAGCTGCTTCAGGGTTAAAAGTTAATTTATCAAAGTCTGAAATTGTTCCTGTGGGAGCTGTTCAGAACTTATCAGATTTGGCTAATATTTTGGGGTGTAGGATTTCTTCTTTGCCTTTGAAATATCTTGGGCTTCCTTTGGGGGCTTCTTTTAAAGCAGTGGACATTTGGGATGGTGTGATTGAAAAAATTGAAAGAAGGTTAGCGGGTTGGAAGAGGATTTATTTGTCTAAGGGGGGAAGATTAACTCTTATTAAAAGTTCTTTGTCTAACCTGCCCACATATTTCCTTTCTCTTTTTCCTCTTCCCGCAAGGGTTGAAAAGAGAATTGGGAGTTTGTTTCGGAATTTCTTATGGGGTGGTGTTGGTGGGGAAATGAAGTTTCACTTGGTCAGCTGGAAGAAAGTTTGTCAACCTATGGCTGGTGGTGGTTTGGGGATTAAAGATTTGAGGGTGTTTAATAAAGCTTTACTTGGCAAATGGCTTTGGAGATATCATTTGGAGAGTGAAGCCCTATGGAAAAATGTGATAGATGTGAAGTATGGAAGTTTGTGGGGAGGTTGGTGTTCTAAAGCCTCTAGTGGAGCATATGGGGTGAGTTTGTGGAAGTTTATTAGAAAAGGGTGGGATTTTTTCTATAATAATTTTAGATTGAAGGTGGGGAACGGTAAAAGAATTCTCTTTTGGCATGATTTGTGGTGTGGGGATACTGCTCTTAAGCTGGAATTTCCTGCCTTGTACAGAATTGCGAGGGATCAAAATGCTGCTGTTTATGATTCTTATTGCAGTAGCAATAATAAGGTTGATTGGCATGTTATTTTCATAAGGGATGTTAACGATTGGGAAGTGGATGAAGTTCAGGCTTTGTTAGTTAAACTTTACAGTACTAAGTTGATGATTGAAAGGGAGGATAGTATGGTATGGATTTCAGCTGGAAATGCTAAGTTTTCAGTTGCTTCCTATTATAAAGTTCTGTCAAGTCATGGTAGTTGTGAATTCCCCTGGAAAAGTATATGGAAAGTGAAAGTTCCTCTCAAGGTTGCTTTTTTCTGTTGGGTGGCTTCTTTGGGCAAAGTTTTGACTACCGATAATCTTAGAAGGAGAGGATTGTTTATTTCTGATTGGTGTGTCATGTGTAAAAAGGATGGAGAATCTGTAAATCATCTTTTCCTTCACTGTGAAGTGTCTAGACTTTTGTGGGATGAGGTTCTGAGCTGGACTGGTTTGCATTGGGTGATGCCCAAAGATGTGGTGGATTTAATGGCTGGGTGGAAGGGTTTGAAGGGTTGTAAGAAGGCAGCATCGGTTTGGAAGATGATTCCTCCTTGTCTCATGTGGTGCTTATGGATCGAAAGAAATAGGAGATGTTTTGAAGACAAAGAATGCTCTTTGGAAGATCTTAGGGTTTTTTTCTTGAGTACTTTGGGTTTTTGGGCGAAAGTTTATGTAATGGTGGATAATTTTCTGAATCTGTTTTAGTTCTCTGGGTTGTTTTCTTTTTGTGCTGGAAGTTGTAGGCTTCTCCTTTGTATACTTCCTGTGTACTTGGACTTATGCCTATTTCTTCAATAAAATTATTACTTATAAAAAAAAAGTGTTGTATGTGTAAGAAAGTTGGTGAGTCAGTGAATCATCTCCTGTTACATTGTGACACAGCTAGAGCCTTGTGGTGCGAAGTATTCAGCCGAGTAGGGTTAAATTGGGTGATGCCAAAGTCAATGGTTGAATTATTGGCCAGCTGGGCAATGCCGGGTGGCGATCCACAAATCAAAGCTGTGTGGAAGATGGTACCAATCTACATTATGTGGTGTATTTGGCAAGAGCGTAATGAATGAACATTCAAAGATAAGGAGCAAACAACAAAGGAGCTTCGTGTTTTATTTTTCAGCACTTTATTCCTGTGGTCTCTAGCTATAGACTTTAATGGCCTAAATGTACATGATTTTCTAGTGACTACTATAGCAACCTAGATAGGTCTTATCTCTTGTATACCATCTTGTGTACTTGGGCTATGCCTATTATTATTAATACTACCGTTTTACTTATAAAAAATACATATATATATATTGAAAGAGGGACCTAAGGAGCTTCCTGGACCCAGCCACTGATACTTTCATGTCATGGAATGCCATGAGAGCATGGAGAAACATATAATTAAGACCCACAGTCCAATGGGCCACAATTAGCAGATCATCAGCACAAATAATCAATATTTCAACAATTTTTGCACCTTTGTTTTCTCATTGAAATGTTATAAACAAAAAAATAACCTATACGAGAATGTTGCAAAAAATATTGTCAAAAAGTTAGCTTAGGTTTGAATCTCTGGGCACCGTACAAGAAACCTAGGACCAAATCCTACCCACACTATGAGATGAGAACTTTAAGGGATGGGAAAGGGCTGTGTATCCAATATGCCCTTCTGCTCACCAGTTCTTTTGATAAGATAATATTTTATTAATAACTAAAGAGGGTGATGCCCCTGGACACAAGAAGTATACAAGAGATCCATCTAACCAGCAAAGGGGGAAAAGGGCCCATTTGCCCACCAATGAACCCACAAAGAGGGAAAAAATCAGAGTCAATTAGGCTAGATTTTGTTTTTGTTTTTTTGATATGTAAGAACAATTAAGCTAGATATCTATACACTTTACGCTAAAGAAAGGCCAGAGAAATGTCTCCATCCTTCATGTTGAATGCTTACCTCGTAATTAAGTAATCATATATGATCTTTTTCTCTCTTTCTGGAGCAAGCTCATATTTGCTTAAGACATGATCTACATGCTATAATCCCTTATTTAAAGTTAAACAGCTGAGTGGGAAAGCTGATGAAAGTGGGACCATGTAGACATGGTGGATAGAAAAGGTTTCCAACAGACTAACAATAATTACATTATAGCAAGCCATTAACAGGACATTAAATGCCCATTTGAATGACTCACCTTGACAGTAGCCGACATCTGTATCTATCCAGGCATAAACAGCGAGGATATCCCAAAGTTTTGACAGGTTTTCTTGCTTCTCATAAAACACCAATGTCCGGTCCGTCCGAATCACATCAAGACCTGAAACAGATATTCAACCAACAAGAAAAGGAAATTTACTAAATAAGCCTCTGCATACAACAATGTTATATAATTAAATAAATGCAAGTTTCAAATACACATTTGGCAATTGCTTCACACCAGCAGATAAATGAATGCTCCAATCTCAAGCAAGAATTGACGCAGTCAAGCAGAACAGACTGACTCGGACTAGGTGATTTATGCGCTATATTGAACAGCATTTTAATTTCACTCCCAAGTTATGGAACCAACCATAGAAGAAAACCAAGATCAAATGCTCAATGATATAACCAAATTTGCATATCCTTACAAAATTGCTGAAACATACTAATTAGTAGATAACCACCACTCCATCAGAATCATGACGCAACTCACTTTTGAAAGAAAGAAAATGCATTTTAAGGAATGTTAACTGTATTGACAGTTCAAACTTTTCGTATGAAGTTACAATAGTGCTATTGTATTATTTGTGTACATTAGTATCTATGATGACAAACTTCAAAACATGGATAACAAGAGAGACTAGATTTTCTGAAACTTTAATTTTCAGCATGCAACATATATCTTCAGACAAGCAAAATCAGCAACTGCTACACTCATCATGGGAAAAAGTAAGCAAGGCAAAGTGATCATAGCAGAATTAATAGAATCAACTCAAAAAGATTTGGGAGAAAACTACAATTTTGACAATCTGGCAGGGGGGGGGGGGGGGGGGGGGGGGGAGAGAGAGAGAGAGAGAGAGATGGACACTACAAGATTCCAGGCCACTGGAATTTATGTTGAAACAACTTTGTATAGATGGTATTTCACTGAGATTGTGGCAAGGGATTTTCAGATGACAATCTCAAGCCTACAATGCATTCATAATATGCCTGCCAATCTTCAATTGCAACGTGTAACAAAGAAGTGTGATATAATAAGTACTTTATACACTAAACATCATGAAAATACTAGGGAAACCAGAGCTTTACATGAAAGTAGAAGTTGCCCTAATACTCATAAAAACATTGCCATAACAGAGAAAAAAATGAGATTTCTAGATAAGAGATACCACCAACCTATTTGATGTAGAGTAAGCATCCACTGGATTACTTTCTTATCCTTCAGTGGTTCCAAACTATTGGCTGCATTTTCCCTTGAAATATCTGTGGTTTTAACACCAGCCCCACCATTCCCTTGAGTAGGTAAAGCCAGTCCTTTGTCTGGGTTTGTTTCTAAAAGTACCAAAGGATCTTGAATGGGCTGACCATCTTCAGTGATTACAGGAGCTGTGATAAATCTACCACTTCCAACAACAGGAAAAATTTGGCGGCACCCTTCTTTCCACCTAACATATTGCATCCTGAAGGAGCAGACAAGATTTATACTTTTTTTTGTTTTTTTTTTTTTCTTTTCTAAATATCAGCAGATAGTGCAGCAAAATTTGAACTCTTAAAGGATAAAATTTATAGTGGATCCAAAAATAAAACATAATAATAAGAAGATGACTGCTATCGTGTTTTAATTAATGTTGTTATTTTTCTGTTGGCACAACAAGACTAATAATAATCACACTGTACTTTTTCACTTTAATCCGATTTTTTGGGGAGAATATAGGTTATCTTAAGCATAAATTGTGGTAATCCGTTCCCATATATAGGAAAAAAGAACATATTGGCCATTTAGCTCATTAAAAGACGAGGATAATTAACTTGAGCAAAAGCACTCATTTGAACTCTTGAAGTAACAACAAGAACCTAAATCTGTGCTACCCATGGATTCCCGATGTGTTACCCATTATAAACCTGACTAGTAAATTTTTGTACTTCATGAGAGAGGAAAAACGAACTACCTTCGACGTTGCCGTATCTGCTCTCGTTCATCAAATGTACTCTTAGGATCGTAACAACCAAGTAAAAACTCCCATACTTCTCCTCTAATTGATGGATGGATTCCCTAATTTGGCAAATAAATAAAATAATATTTGCTAAGTATCATCCCTCCAGGTTGAATTCAGTACTCATAACACCTATCTCAAGTGGGATTAATTCATATATGACATATAATTAATATATCTTAAATAATATTGACATCAAATGTGCATGGATCAGATGTTGGAATTTCTAGTGACAGTGAAATCAGAGAATAAAGGTAGCCTAAAAACTATCTTTGAGATAATTAAGTTGAAAGATAGGAGAAATGCCAATAATATTTTGTTTAAAAACTATCTTTGAGATAATTAAGTTGAAAGATAGGAGAAATTCCAATAATATTTTGTTACAATTTCTCAGGTTATCTGAAACTTTTATGAAACTTGTTATTGTTTTCCTTTTTATTGTCAACTTGTGCTCATATCTTCTTAAGACGTCTATCCTTATGAATTATGTATGCACTTTGTTCCAATGAATGACTATTAGTACAGCACAGCCAAATGCAAAACTTTATATTTATGACTTGATGAGGATACCACTTAAAGTCTTTACGAAGGATCAGGAGGTCAAAAAGGAAGCATAATTATCACAATGTGCACATTAAGTAATATATTAATTCAACTTCATGGTCTCACTAGTTATATGGCACATTGAACTAGTCTGCCAGATTATTGGATTCTTTATTTTTATTCCTTTATCAATAAACAATAATTTTATTGGTGATATTGATGCTGGATTCTTTATAATCATGAGCGTGCAGTATTATTATCAAATATTCTAGGAGGAGCAACATAATTATTTTTTTACACATAGCAATCTCATTCAAAAGCACATAGGAGTGCAATCCTAGTTCACAGGAAGCAACACTAGTTTTGAGGTGTTCATATTATTTTTTGGAAACATCTTTGAATCAAATGCCATGTCCGCCATGAAGGGACTGCATTATGAGGAAGTGGCTATCTGTAAGGGTCTGTAAGTTGTGTTGACAAAGTCAGTGCGTTAATTATCCAAGTCAACACTCAAATTCAATTTATAAGAACAAAGATTTGCAGGGCTTTCTCTAACTAAAGATATCAATATATCAATAAACAAGAAGAGAGATTGAGATCAGATCTTGTTATCAACTTATACACCTTTGGCTAAACAACTCTTTTCTTGGAGAAGTATATGGCAGATCAAGGCACCTTCAAGAGTGACTTTCTCTGTATGGACAGTAGCTCTAGGAACATCTTAGTGAATAATAGTGATGGATTGGTGTTGTCTGTGTAAGAAAAGTGAGGAAACTATCAACCATTTGTTGCTCCGTTGGGCCGTGGCTAGGGCCTTATCTCGATATTCAACCTCTTCGAGATGTATGGGCTACGCCCCAACAGGTGGTGAGCTAACAGCAGCGTAGGGACGAATATCGGGATGTAACTTGTGCGAAGTAGTATGGAGGATGGCTCATTTGTGCTTAATGTGGAGCATTTGGAACAAATGCAACAGATGTAAGTTTGAAGATTGCAAGAGAACGTTGCTGCTAGCGTTAAAAATACTCCATACTCAAATCCTTGAATGAGTGGACAACCGCCCAAAACAATACCTGCTTTTCCTCCTTTGTAGAATTTCTAAATCTTTGTTGCCCTTCCCTTTCTAGCTAAAATCTAGATATTTTTACTTATCAATAGATGTGTGTGTGTGTGTGTGTGTATCAAGAGTGATGCCCATGCTAGGACACAAAGTGCAAACTGATTTTCATATCATCAAATTGAACTTAATTGTGCATTTTGGCAGGTTGTGAATCATGAAGAGGAACTTACCCCACGATGGATTCGACTTAGAGTCTTGCCTATATCCAGATACCCTTCTGGAGAAAATGCAGCATGCCATTTCCTTACACTTAGTGTTTTACCTGCCTGCACAAGCAGATTAAAAGTAGACGGTTCAGCAATACAATTCGCATGCAACACAAAGGACGCATTATGAGTTGGGAATTTTATCAACATGTATTCTCACTACTCAGGATGAGTTCATAAATAAAGCTTTTTGTTACATACAGCACGTAGTCATGGTATCAAGAAACATCACTAAATTTTTGGTAAGGAAGCAAAGAAATAGGAGAGATATATCATCAGATCTCCAATGCAGAGTATGAAGTACCAAGGATGGTAGACTTGAAACTGCATGTGACCACTTCTTTTATATTTATTTTCTAATGTTCGACTGTTCAGTTCTTACAAAGACCCTGCCATTTACACCGGCGACAAGCAAAATTGAGAAAACTATAAAATATTCTCTAAATTGGAAGCAAGTAAGTTGTCCACATGACAGCACCGATTTTTGACCAATAATAACGATACAGTATTTGCCCTCACAAGCAAGTTTCTAATAAATATGGATTCGCATACAATCTAATTTTTTTAATAAAAGCTTAATGAGACCAAGGTCGCCATCTGAAAAATCCTTAACTACATTATCATACAGATCTTCACCAGAGAGGAATTCACAATCTTCTTTCTTGTTCACTAATCTTCAATATAAACGAACAAATCTCTACCATGTATCTTCCCCTTATTTACTTCATGCCACGTATATGAATCATCAACAGGATAACTTGTTCAAATTACAACATAATGCACCCACTCCAAATTATGATCCGAATCAATACTTAATCATAGTCTTCATGGAAAAACCAATACCATTTGCTTCGAAATGCATCACAGAATGTCTCGATTATTCAAAGAAAATATATCCAAATCAAGATAATGGGTCCCCAAAATATTCAAAAGGGTATCTAAAAAACAAAAAATATAAATCATAAAGAACCAATGGACCTTGATCTTGAAGCGTGTTTTGGGAACATCGGTGCACTCGGGGCGGACCTGGTAGAAAGAATCAGCAGGAGCTCCAGGGTCTCTCCACATTTCCAGAAAACCAAAAAGACAAGAAACTCAAAGCACTTTCTTTGCTTTCGAAACCAAGAAATGTAACCACCACCAACACTTAAAATCAAGAAAACCCAGAAACGTTATTGCCGGACTACTGAGTGGATGGTTCAAAGGGGAACCGATCAGGAGCTGAAAATTAAAACAAAAAAAAAAAGAACAAGAAACGGAAAATGTCCCTTTTTTGCTTTATAGTGTTGTAGTTTTTCCTTTAAATTTGGAATTGTGGGGGTCAGTTTGGTGGTGGTTTCGGACATGGACATGGTCATGGTGTATATTACTCTGTCAAATGAGGGTTCGTGAGGTGGTTCCCCACCTCACAGACATCATGACTGACCGATGACTGCGCTAAATATCGATCCTTCTCTCTACCTAAAATGAAAAGATCACTTTTTTATTTATCCATCCTGTTATTTATTTTAGTAACAAATTCATCCAATGATTTGAAATTACTGAATATAAGTTTCATATTTTTCGTGGGTTATATAAAATTTTTATTTTACTTAAATTTGGCTGGACGGAACGAGTGGGTTGTAGGAGCGCGAAATGCACGTGGGACCGATGAAAGGAATCCCCAAGGATTTGGAAACAGATGGCTATATATGACTCTCTGCACTTTTTTGGGTCAATCTCAGGGAGTGAAATACCTTAACCAGAAATTTTATAAAATTAGTATAATTAACTATACACTAAATTGTAAAATTATTTATATGGTAAAATAGATATAAATGTATCTTATAAAATCATGTATTTATAAATTTATTTTTATAGAATTTCTTTATAATTGTAACAATTTGATAGTTTAAAAAGTATTTTGAGTTTCACACATATTTAACACATGAATGCATAAAGATACACCCTTCACACAATGACATAAAAGATATCCCAAGCTAATTCAACTCTGTGTCTTTTGAGAGTTCCCCTTGATTTCCCCGAGTTTTGTTTGGTTTTGCAGTGAGGATCAGCAGGAGTCTCTTTTAATTACAACGCCCTCAAGGTTTCATTTGATTTGAATGATATTCTCTCAAGATGCCCCTGCAGGTTGCAGTTGAAAAGCGCCCAACGCCTAGCTACCCCAAGATCAGCAAATGCATTGGTGGAATTAATCGCTTCGCTTTATTTGTCTCTCCCGTGAGCCATGGCAGGCATGCATCCTCCAGCCCATTGCATGCATGAAGTACTGGCAGTATTAATTGCTTGCTGCTACTCTTTGACACCTCATCTGGCCATCTCGAGGCACGCCTCCATCATATGCCTATTCAGTACGTAATCATGTGTTCAACAATTAATGGTTGTGATAGCCCATTCTATATACATTTGACTCTGTTTTTTGGTCTTGAGGCAGCCATCTTTTCATCTCTCTTATCCTATCCTTCATCCTTTTTACCTTGCTATGAATAATAACTAAACTCACCATCTTAAAGCTCATTTATAGACGTGTACGACAAAAGATTAATCCACATGCATGAAGCATACGTACCATAAGGATCTAGGTCAACAGTATTCCCTATCCAAATGAAAATGTTGTCAGATCGTCATATTCCCCATTAATATCGCATATATGCTTCTCACTTCTGTCTTCATTAAAGTTGTCTTCTTAGTTTGCCATACGTGGATGGATATAAAGGGTTAAACGCATGGAAAAGGGCAGCTCATGAGCCATAAGGTCCTAGATTTATGTGGAAAGGCAATACAGATAGACATGTCACTAAAAGTTACACAGGTTTTGCCATTTAGTACCCTGGCCGGCAAGATGCATATATTCCACAGTCGACGTTGCTTTATATAAACTCAGTGCATGATAAATATATTCAATTAAGAAATTGGGTGGAATGTTAAAACGTGATCGGATGACACTATATATATTTTTAGCAAAAATCATAAGCTGCATATAGCTGTTAATAAAATTGGGTACTCATATCCTCTTCGATCTCTAAAAATAAATAAATAAATATATAGGCTGTAGCTCTTCATGAGCGAATTCCATGAAAGTGGTGCGAAGACAGCTGGGCTTGCGTAGATGTTCTTCAGATGCATGCAGCATTAAGCTTAACCGAGAGCACAAGACATGAATATTCCTGGTAATGTTTAAGCAAAGTATAGATCCGTAGATTAAAAAGTGCCCCAGAACCATCTATCCATCACCATGAACTGCACATATGCTTTGCACCAGAAGTTAAGATATCCAAAGAATAAGAAAAAGTTGCAAAAGCTTCTCTGCCACAAATTGTAAAGTTCGATGCAACTTGGCCTACAAAAACCCCGATCCCCAAACCATTCCTCTCACCCCTTTAGCTCCACCAAAGTTTGAGATTTCAGTTTTTTGGCAAAAACAAGGCCATTTTGAGATTTAAATGCTCTTTTTTTCTTTGAAAATGGCTGACAACATTTTTTTCCCCTCAAATAACAAAAAGAGATCATTGCATGTAGCGGGCCTCGTAATTTGTCTCATGCTGTTGATGAAGATGGGAGATGCGATTCAGTTCAAAGTTGGAGAAGCCAAGGGCTGGTCTGTTCCAACTGATCCTAATTTCCACTACAATCAATGGGCAGAAAAGAACAGGTTTCAAATTGGAGACTCCCTACGTAAGTTGTTGTCCAATTCTAAGCTTCCTTCATTTTGAGAGATCGAGGCTCAATCCACAAGTAAAGTTAGAGCTTGAATCTTTGTTTAACTTCCGGAAACTTTATTGCTAGGTGTCGAATCGATTATATAGCCAGCATAATGAATAATCATTCTTTAAAAGCTGCATAAATCGGTGTAAGAACTGCATGCATAACAAGATTAATTGCTGATAAAGAACGAATTTAGCATTTTATCAATTCTTTTAAATAACTTGCATTAAATCTAACAACTGTATCAATACACTTGCAGTGTTCGTGTATCCACCTGGCCAAGACTCAGTGCTTCACGTAAACCAGGAAGACTACAACAATTGCAACACTGAATCTCCCGTCGAAAAATTCTCCGATGGCAATACCGTCGTCAATCTAAGCCAATCTGGGCCTTTCTACTTCGTAAGCGGCAACAAGGATCGCTGTCTCAAAAAGGAAAAGTTGGTGGTGATTGTGCTGGCAGATAGAAGCAACCAAACAAGGACAGGTTCTCCTTCACCAGCTCCAGCACCTGCAGGTGAGGAGTCTCCGTCGCCACCCGCCGGGACAGTGGACATAAACCCCTCTCCAGCTCCGGTCAGTGAACCTCGAAGTGGAGCTTCTTCAATCTCAATTAGCTCTATCAGTTCCCTTGGAGCATTCACTGCTTCATCTCTTCTTCTATTATTCTCTGCATAAATATGTTTGCATAATTGAGTTGATTATTTTTTTCCTTTTTTTTTTTTTTATCACCATTGATTTTCGTACAGACCTTCAGCTCAGTGATTTCAACTGGGTTTTCAAAGGTTGAATGGCTTGTTGTATAGTTGAGAAATAAGCTGACAGTGACATTCTATTTGGTGTGTTTGATAAAAGAACATTTGTACGTACATAAGGAAATAAATGGATTTGTACGCTGTGTGAATGCTCAATTTGGAGTTTTGCATTTGTACATACATTTGATCAAGCTGCTCATGTGGGCTGTGTACTCGTACTCTTCAGTTAATTGACGGGATCCCCCCATGTTATCATCTCTGTTTTTGACTGTCTGAAAAACGGAATGGGGAGTGAAGCCTCATAGACAGAGTCAGATGCAAAGATGTTATGCGGTGAAACTTCATTTTTTCGATCTGAACATGATATCAAACACAACAATGGACTATAATTAAGAGATAAAAGAGCCCACAAATTTATCTTCACGATGATAATTCTCAATGGTGGAGACCGCAAAACTCGAGCCAATTAGGCAGCAATGGAACAAATTCACTTCCAGAAAACCAGGCTAATAAAAGCACAAAAACTAAATGTTATGCTCCAAGGAAATCAGCAGCAATCTAACTTCGAAGTTAGACAAGATTGGTGCTTGGAATGTTGGAAATTTGGACCTTCTAAATTCACCCCCACAGGATCTAATCTTTGCAGGAATAACAAGAAAAATAGAGAAATAATAACAACACAAGAAATTTACTTAGAAACTCCAAAACACGAGAAAAACCACCAGACCCAGAGAAGAAAATTCACTATGTAAAAAATTGTTACAATCACACAATTTCTCTCCTCACCCCAATCACACCCACAAAGCTTTCCCCACTAGTAAAACTTTAACTCACACCTCTTTCCATTTTATAAAAATGGACAACAAATGAATTTAACTAGAGTTAAAAGTTACTAGTTAAGCATTTGACTGGTGCACTTAACCATGATGCTAAACCTCCCTTTTATAGACTTGAGGATTTACTCCTCCTTCACTTCCCATCCATGTAGATAAAGGAGCAAATATTTCAACATGTAATACTCCAAAGCACAAAGGGGCTTTTTAATATTTGATAAAAGTTCGAGAATTTACCACCATCGATCAGTTTTGACGCTGAAAAAGCGAACAACTATAGGAGCGATCTGATCTACTTTTTATCTAGCTTGTAAAGATTTGTTTAAAAACACCTTTAAAAATTAAAACCTAACAGCGAAATCCCCAACAAGCGCATCTAGTGTAGTGGTATCATAGTACCCTCCCACGGTACTGACCGGGGTTCGATTCCCCGGATGCGCATTATTTTGTTTTCGTTCCTAATTTAAGTTATATATATATTTTTATGGATGTTATTAATTAAAATATTTATTTTATATTTAAAAAAATAATGTAACTAATCACAATATATAAAATTTCTTTTAAATATGTGTTTAAATTGAAAACAACCGTTATATTATCTTTACTGAAAACTCGTAAACAACAAAAACCCATCTCAAATATATATTTAAATTGAAAACAAGTTTTATGTATGAATGGATATCTCATCTCCGATTCAAACCTGCCTAAGAGATAACAAAAAGTGCCGTTTTGTCTTTTCTAGACTGCCAATCACCGTATCGATCCTCCTAATTAATTCAGGGAATTTTCTTGGAAGTACTGTCTACTGACCCTCTCAACCTTCAAATATCACCTAAACAATTTTATATACGCTCAAACAAAAAAAAGTGTTGTTTTGTCTCTTATAACATGACTACTTGACCCAATCCTCGTGCCGGCCCAAAACAGGTTGAAGAATCTCTTCTTCTTTTTTTAAGTATTATTATTTTTTGTTATTTAAAATTAGATTTGGAGGCAACAATTAGACTTATTCCTCGATCGGTTTTTTTTTTAATTAAAAAAAAATGAATTACTGTATCTCTCAATTGGGTTCCCATTAATTTTCAAAATTCTTCACCATTTGGCGAGCATCAATGTGTAGTTTGTTAAACATTAATGTTGATCCATGCACCGACATCATAATATGTGGAAATACTCTTAACAACAAATAAATTAAATCAAAGTAATTTCATAAATTAGTGTATTTTGATGTATTTCGTTATATTGTAAAATCATAAATAGGGACATATTGTTGTTGCTGCTACAACATGTTATTAATGTTATTGCATGTTATTAATATGGAATGATCATTTAAGGAGCAATAATTAAAAGCAGTTTTTTTTTTGCATTTTCTTACTGATAAAGTTTATATATCTTTATTTTTATTACCAAAAAATAATTAATCACCATGCATTTCGTTGTGTGATGGCGCATTGATGGCCGATATCTTCTCAAATATTGCAAATATGATGTCCATTTAAACGGTTCTTAATTTCTTTTTCTTGGGGGAAAAAGATAGAAAATATTTATTTGTTTTCGGTATTCATTTTTTTTTTCTTTTTCTATAATGCTACACTTGTTAAGAAATGATAAGTAATGGATCTCAAAATAAGTAATAATGTCTCTCAATTTCATTACGTACAACAACAGCTGATCAGCACATGTATATATGCTTTTGTTCATGCACAGATCAGAGAGAGATACAGTACTGATATTGTACAGATCATGAGGAAACTGGAATTATCCAAAATAGTTCATTGTCCTAGACGACAAAGGAACTAAGCAAAGGCCCCTCTTCTTCAATATTCCTGCGCAGTCGCAATAATCTGATCTTTCAACAAATTAACCCACTACTTCAGTTGATCTCTCATCTAACTTTCCTGAAATGCGAACAGCTTTCTCCTGTTGAAAACAAATTACAGCTTGTTAGGTCATGTACATGAAATCATTGAACGTACACGGCCACCAAAAGAAGAAGAAGAAGAAGAAGAATTTTTATTTTTTTCCCGGAGAATATGCGAGTATGGAAAAGATTTATTCATCATAGTACATACCTACTGAAATCCTGATAAATAATAATAAAAATCATCGTTTATTAATTCTTATGAGATCAAACATGCAAATCAGACCTCAGGAGTGGTACTGTTCAAAGGAGAAGTAGCAGTATCTTCTAAAGCATCGTGATCTACCAAAGCTCCTTTCGTTTTCCTCTTCTTGAAGCTCGATCTGTTGCTACTTTCAGCCATAGAAAAGCTTCCACCTCGTTCACTCCTGTCAGACCTTTTTCCGGCCAAAGAATTAGCAGCATCAGAAACTAGAGAAGAGGTTTCAAAACCAGACGAGCAATAAGTGTATTGTTCTCTGCTGTTTTTGACTGAGAAATCCTCGAAGTACATAGTCCAACCACTCTCCTCTGGAGACTCAGAGGTTCCTTGATCAGAACAAATGGAACACTTGTTCATAGAGTTCGTTGAATTTTCCATCCAAAAAGCAATACAAGATGGAAGAAAGGATGAATGAGGTTGTTTTGGTCCTTTGGAAGCCGGTATGGGAGAGCCCTCTTAGGAGGCATATATAGAGAATAGAATAACAAATTATTGAGAATGTTGAATTAAGCATATTATCCATTTAGAATATTGGTATGGGTGGTCATATATAGGAAGTTGGGGAAGTTAAACTTAGATGCTGGAGAGAGAGAGAGAGAGAGAGAGAGAGGTTTGACATTTGCAGTACTACTTAAAAGTGATAGCTTTGGACCAGTTCAATGGTGATTTATTTGTTTGTGTTCGAAATCCGATGGTTTCACAATGATTTCTCCCTATCCAAACTAGGTTGCACAATATGTATGATCTTCTTTTCCAACATGGTTCCATTCTCCCTATTCAAAGATCATGGTGGCCACTAGTACCGTATCAGCTTCTTAATTCCATTCGAATCACAGCTATTCGTCATATATAGTTTTAGGCAACATAATGAAATTTGTAAAAAGATATCACAAAAGTAAATCCACAATCTAACATGATTGATTCATATGATACATTAAATCTAATTTATAATGAAATTAACTTTACAATTTAACATTCTACATAAGATTACGACAGTATGTGGGTTTATTTTTATAAAATCTTCTTGTTGCTAAAATTACCAATTATTACCTTTCCATATCCCTTCTCTCTCTCTCTCTAAAAAATATGAATCTTTCTCTTGTTGATTTGTCAGCCATGCATGCCCCAAAGTACCCTCCATTATATAATGGATAATTGATCTACAAAGAGAGAGCTAGCTAGCTAGGCGCAGTACCATTAAATATTGTTGACGATATATAAATGACACTAAAATATATTTTTTGAGTCTTTATCGATTGGACCAGACAACTACTATTACTAATTTGTGGAACAAGACCATCTCTCAAACATTTAAGAGAAGTTAGCCGCCGCACATTTCGTTGATCAAAAGGACGTGTGGAAAGAAACTAATTAAGCCACACGGCCGCCTCCATTTTCTAGAATCGGTCTTTTTCAGAACAAAGTAATTGCATTTGGACATCAAATGGGATGCAGACTGGAATTCCATGATCTCGAAGTTCAAGATCATTTGTGGCTATATATTTACCCAAATTTCTGGCCTGCAGCCTACATCCAAACTCCTTAATTAAATGAACTTGCTATCTGCATATTTGATCTCCCCACGACATACATGTCAGAATCGTCGATGGCCATGATCTTACATTAATTCTCTCACTATCTCGTGAGAATTAACATATCAAATTGCTATACCTTTTGGTTACCACGTATATTAATATTATGTTCTTGGTCATCTGTTGAAATAAATGATGGTCCCCGGCCATCACGGATGGAATAATGTATTTGAGACTATTGACTTTTATATATATAGTCCGAACCAAACATAAAACAGGGAATATAAATGTTTTCAGAAAACAAAATTAGTTGGTTATGATCGATAATGATGGCTTTTAAGAATTAATTTGAAACCTACGTTTTTAATCAGTACCTATATTTCGTATTTGCTTATTATAAGCTTTTAATTCAATTTGCAAAGGAATGCAACACTAGTATTAACAGCGCGTAGTCCTCATTCTTATATGTAGGGCTGTGTAGGAAACCGCCCCGTCAGCGAAACTCGACCCTACTAGCATTGAAAAACTGCTTTTTAATTGATGCTCAGGTTCAACCTGTACAACCCGCTAAATGTTAGGCAACCCATCTCTTAAAACTAAGCCCACGTTTTATAATCTGCACAGATGAAACCCTAACCATCGCCTCCATTCCCCTTCGTCAAGGCTCAGATTTAAGACACTACCAGGATGATAAAGATAAGAACTTGAGAAATTAATTTGCTTGACGGAGCAAATAATCGTCCCCATATATGGTAATGGAAAAACTATGGGTTCTAAAACTGACATTTGCACTAGTTGTTCTGTTCTTTTGATAACAATTTTCCGTGGTATTGGATTAAAGCTGAAAGTGCTTTTAGTGCCGGAACCAGCTTATGCAAAAGGTGATAAGAAGAACCAGCTTATGCAAAAGGTGATAAGAAGCTGAGTGTTGGTCAATTTCTTTCTTTTATTGACATCAAACAGACAAAAAAAATATTTGATGTTCAAGTGGCTTGTCCTTGATTGCAGTCTGGAAGGTATTTTATGCCCTTGCACTTGCTGATATCTCTGTCTTCTTCTCACCATTTCTTTTCTTTCACGCTGTGATTCTTTCATGCCAATTTATGTTTGGTTACCAAGAAGTGAGTGCTCGGGTACAAGAGATTATGGGTAGATAACTAGAAAATGTTAGTGGGAATGTTTTTATTTAAATATTTAAAAAAAAAAAAAAAGACCCGAATCGGGTCGGGTCAGGCCAAGCTGGATTGGTCGGGTTGCAGGCCTACTTATATGTAGAGTATTCTATTTCTATTAAAGAAAATTGTTACAGCAATAAAGAGATTTCATAAAAATAAACATATAAATTGTTATGATTTCATATGATATGTTTAGATCTATTTTACAATCTAATGTATAACATCAAGTCACGTCAATTTGTGAGTAATTTACTTTATAGTATCTCTTTGTGGCTAAAGCATTTATCTCTTCTATTAATTCTCCTATATATTTCACACATATATCTCACTCAATCAATATATATGTATATATCTACGTTTAATAAATCCTTTAAACGTACCCGGCCTGGACAATTTATCATTTTACAAATAAAGCTAATTATTTTATGCTACAATATTATTAATTAAGAAAAAAAGTAAACAAATTAACCATCTTTCAGGCACTAATTTGTATATTCATTATTGACTAATTTGCATGAGCAGTGGAATGACATCAATTCTTAGCCTGAAGATTTAGGCAGATTTGATTCTCATAAATAATAATAATAATAATGTAAATCATGTCAAACAAGGGGCGCCTAAAATATATATATATATATATTTGTGGGGTATAGATGATCAAGTCATCCACAATTTATAAGGCAGGCCTAATAATGCATGAGGTCAAGCATCAAGTCACCCACGTATATCTAAGATATATGGATGTTAACCTAAAAAGTGGGTGCCTTATGATCATGTGCATATACATACACACACATATATATATATATATACACACACGTGTGCCTTAATTAATGCTTGCCAACACATGGCATGCAGATTACACACTATAAGAAAATTACTTATTTACGATAAGTTATTTTCAGTTAAAATGAGTCTGTTTTAATCGCAAATAGTCATTTTTATTGTAAAAAATTAGTCACAAATATCAATTTTTCTTGTAGTGACGTACTGTGAAAGTTGCATGTATGCAGACAATTATATTCATGAGCCTCCAAACTTCTAATTTTTGAATTGTTCATGATGACGAAGATGATCAGAAGAAAACTGATGTTAATTTGAATATGCCCTTTAATTTAATATCTTAGATTATATATAGCTTAATTTAAGATTGTTAATTACTTACGTACAGTAATATGTACCAAAAATTTTGAATCTTAGGATCTTCGTTACTCACTTCACTAAGGTTTACGTATACACTGGAGAGAAATTAAAGAAAATAAGAAGAAGAAGAAATTTGCTTATTTGTGATCATTTATTTCTTGTGAAAATTACTATTTTATATTAAAATGAGTTTGTTCTCGTTGCACATAGTAGTTATTGTCATTGCAAATAATCCATCACAAATATTTATTTTTCTCGTAATTCAAGAAACTTTCACCTAGTTGCGCAGTTTCCTATATATATTTTCATCAGATCGAATCAATACTCAGAAATTCGTATCATATATGTAGAATTAACAGATTATAAAAACTTGAGATCAGTATACTTTTACATTAATAGGAAAAATGGCAAGATAATTTATCATAATAATTTAGAATTTTTAGAGAATTAAGTATGTAAATTAAAATAAATAGGTTAATTTAGGTTCCACGTGACATGAAAGATCGATGGTACTGGAATGATTCGTCATTACTTTGGTCGAGAACGATCATCATTTGAAAATTTTGCATGCAAACCTTTAGGTAAAAGGTTAAAGAATATAAAAAAATCTTGGAACAGGATCACGTATCTTCATTTCAAGTGAAAATGCCAATTTGGTGTTTTTTTTAATAGAGAAAAGATATTTGTAATTGTGAATTGTGCAACACCTGTGTAATCATTTTGAAAAAAGTGAATAAAATATAGAACCCACATGAAAAAATTAATTTTTTAATAATGCATTCCACTATTTTTCAAAACGATTACGCGGCATTTACGCACTTCATGATTATATGTAAAATTACTATTTTTTATATATGTGAATTTGATTCACAAACGATTATAGAAAACATGCATTAAATCAAATAAAACAACCCAATTAACAAAAATAATTAATGAATAAGTCGAATAAATCGAGCACTAGTCGAACGAACTCTCTATTTTGAGTTCTGCTCGAGCAGTGTCGAGCACACTTCAATCATTTTCATGTTACGCCACTTCAACACTTGTTACAACATAATTTTATATAGATTTTCACAAGATTAATATGCCAATCAACTCGTTTTTTCCTCAACAATTCCCTCATCCAGATGCTTGAGAATCATGCACCCATCTTAGAATTGATAGAGGATTGCTCTCTTTTAGATACTCGGAGACACTTGGGACTTCTTGAAGTGTGTTAGCTTCTTCCTGTTTACAATTCTTTCTTCGCCCATGTTGTTACTCACACCAATAGCTAGCGGTCGCCTAGTTTTCTCCTCTTTTTCCACGGAGTTCTCTTCTTAGAACTATCACTTCTAGACATTCAAAGCCAAGGTGTGCTACATAAATGCCTCCACCCCATTCTGATCTTTCGACCACTGAAAAAGGCGGTGTCCCAATTTTGTTAATATACCCTCATTACAGTATTGAAAGAATATCAATAACAAAAAATAGTTTGGAAGTTATTAAATCCTCAATACCAATCTCTAAAAGGTCAAAGTCTAGAAGAAATTAAGAAAAACATTAATGTGGGAAGAGAGCTCCTAAACCAACACTTTGATTCATTGGTTAAGCATCTCCCTGTTGCAACCTTTTATGCCCGTTTGTATATCCAAACCTAAACTATCTCATCTCATCTTATCTCATTATTACAATCTTTTTAAATTTTCATACAAAATATAATACATAATTCAACTTTTTGAAATCTCAAAACAAAATTAATATTAAAAAATTATATTATAACAAAATATCACATCTAATCTGCACTATGTAACCAAACAAGGCCTAATCTTTTAGTTAATGTCCTTCAAAAATAGCAACGAAATTGGCCTTTTCTTGACCTTCGGTTAGTATATATAGGACTGGGTCAATTCGTGGATATCATTTTTTACTTTGTCTTGCTTTTTCATTCTTAGTATTCGTGTGCCTTTCCCAAAAATTTAAATCCTAATTAATTATGAAACAAAATATCATAATTGAAAAAAAAAACAATTCAATTTAGTTTCCTCTAATTTAAAGGATATCTCTCTCGAATGATTTTTTATGTCATACCAGTTAATATAATTAATGAACCACATGCATTTATCTCACCTGTTAAACAAAAATATAAATATCGCCCATTAATTACTAGTCTATACCTCTGATCTTCTGTAATTTATTAGTAATTAATATATTTAAATCTATACAGTATCTATGTTTTAACATGACTTCCTTGTAGAGAAACATGGCCATAACTCCACATTAATTACCCCCCCCCTCTCTCTCTCTCTCTCTCTCTCTCTCTCTATATATATATATATATATATATAAGCCTTCTTCAACCATCTAAATTACCGTGTTGCATATCTGTCCGTGGAAGATGGCTTTAAGGTTGGACGTCTTCATAGCTTTTTTCGTATGCTGTATCTTGCTAAGCCACAGTACTTTGGCTGACTCGAATCAAGATTTATCAAGCAAGGAAGAAATAGCGTTTCAGCAGCAACTAGTAAATCTTAAGTACTCTGCAATTAAGAGCATTCAAGTGAGATTTCTGAAAGCTATTTATTTCATTACGCCCATTTTTTTTTTAATTATTAAAGAGTTTTTCATTACATACAATGACAAACAAGACCGATACATAATGGTAATACTGAAAAGGTAGTTGGTGGTCCATATTTTTAATTTGGTAATTTTCCGTTAAAAAAACATGTGTTTTATGATAACATGAATGACAATGAAATAGTTCTAATGTGTTGTAAGCAATGAAAGCCAACAACTGACGAGTAACATCTTTTTTTGATCCTCGCATAATCTCCATCATCATCAAATGCATTTACTTCCTTTGTATTGTAAGCTAATCAGATGTGATATTTGCAGGTGGATGGAGACATATATGATTGTATTGATTTCTTCAAACAACCAGGATTTAATCACCCTTTTTGGAAGAATACTACAATTCAGGTTTTGAAAATTATTAACACTTTACAATCCCAACTTATACTATTGAAGACCTGTGTGGTTGTTCTAATTTGTTAAAAGTTCTTTACAGATGAAACATAGATTATTTATGAAAGCAATGAAAAGCAAAGGGAATTTACCATCGAGTATTGGGCTAAAAGATGGAGGTTGTCCTTATGGAACGGTTCCAATTAAGAGAATCGATGAAGATGATTTGGCAATAGCCAAAACATATTCAAAGATATATCTGTCCAATATTGAAGAAGAGCCCGGACATCATGTATATTACTTCTTTATTTTTGTTCTTATCATGATGTTGTCAATAAATTGAGCTAATAAATTAATTATCCCATCTAGTTTGCAATACTTAGAACAAAACCTGATCCGACTAAGAAGATGGACGGAATTCAAGCATTCTTTAGCAACTTTCTCCCAAAAGGAGTCAATGGATCCCAATATAGTTCATTTCGCATGACACTTTTAAATGGCCTCGACAGCTTGAAAGTCGGATTTATGGTAATTCTACTATTCTATTATGAAAGATTCTAGTCCGTAGTTTTTAACATTTCCATGATATATCACATCAGACATAAATGCTCAAGGTACTGAATCATCATTTAGGTATATCCATTCCTGTTCAAAGACAACAAGATTCGCCTATTTGCGCAACTCGTGGTGAGCTATACTATATTCTTCTTAATATATATTTATAAAATATTACTCTATCGAGAGATTCAAAAATACGTTTTTTCCGTTTTTATATTTTATTATATTATAATTTTATACCCCAACAGATGGATGGACGGAGACAATGTTTTAATCAACAGTGTCCAGGATATATACAACTCAGTTCTCAGATACCGCTGGGTTGGCCCCTCTATAATATTTCAACCGTAGGTGGAGATCAATACGCTACAAAGTTGCGAGTCATTAAGGTATATAAATAAAATTCGTACATGCACCAAATATATAATCTAATCTCAGTAAAAATTAAATTTCAAGGTTATATGGTCTACATGCATACTCATAATTTTCTTTTGTTTTTGCTGCCTTTGATGTAAAAAGGATTATATAAGTACAGGGCCAAATTCAAAACAATCTGTGTGGACTTTACTATTTAAAGAAGAGAGTGCTATTGTTGGTTTCTGGCCGTCGACAGTATCTGGCAAATTGAGTGAGTTTGGAAACCAAGCTGATTGGGGAGGAGAAGTTTATAGTCCATTGGACCAGCCAAGTCCTGCTATGGGTACAGGCATTCTTCCACGCAGGGACAACTTTAGCTCGATTTGGTCAGCACATAGTACTCATATTGCAGTTGCGTACGAGAATTCACAATCTAAATTCGTGAACCCAAGCGATGCAGAAGTGTATGAATCCGATCCAGAATCATATAATATTGTCGATGCTGGATATTTTAGTGAAGCTGAATTTGGACGTGCGATTTTATATGATGGTCCTGGTGGAATTAAAAGTGCTTGAACATTTGATCGATGTTCGGCATATGATCATGGCCTACTATAAAAATAAAAAAAAGTGCTCGAGATTTGTAATGCAATTCCTATTTTCATATGTTGATGAATTTTCCCAACTATAAAAGTTCTTTACAAGTTCAATGAATTTTGCACATGTTGGTTGTCAAACATATAAGGATGGTACGGTTCCCACAAAGGCAGGATGACGGACACTAGCTAGTGAGATGCAAAACCAATGTATGGGATGTTTTCTCTTAAAAAGAATCTCATGATATAACTGTAATCAAAGTTAAAAACAAGCTCGCGCATTCGGATTTGGCCACATATATAACTTATCCGCGCGCATTCCTAAATGCACATTAATTAATAAATAGATGCAGTTTTCCACCAGAAATTGAAAAAAGAAAAGAAAAGGGGGCAATGGATGCAACAACTCAGAAATAAAAATATGACTTGCAGTTTGGTGTAAGCTATATATACGTTGATAAATTAGGCCTCGGCTAGTACTTCATGAATGGTGCTTATAATTCATCATATCATGTGTTGGTATCTTCCTCGATCTCGCGCGTTATATATGTCACTGTTTGGCAGCCTGCTTATGGCACCTGCATATTGCGTTAGCTATATATAATTATATATATGCTTTTTGCTTTAAAACCTTTGTCATCGGCGGAGACCAGCTGTAATGGCTTTTCTCTCCAAAACTGTTTATCTTTTAGATTTCTCTGACAAATCATCCTGGATGTCATGAAAACAAATTAACGAAATTATATTATGTAACCGCACGCAAGAGAATGAATGAAAGCTGGGGGCAGAAGGCCGAAAGGAGGTTAACCTTATACGTACGTCATATTTGAACAATCTATATATATATATATATCTGATGGCCAATCTGATCTGAATCCATAATCATCCAATCTAAGCGTTTATTAGATAATTCTACCTTCTGTCCATCGTGCTACCTTGCTGCTGTCCTTAGAGTACTAATTGCTTTTTGCAGGTAGCTGTATTTGTTAAATGCAGTTTAATGTCCACTGTGCTGCGTACGTGTTCTTTTGCTCTTCTTCCCTAGCTCGGTGTTGCTCATGTTGATTTTGCTGCATGTCATTTGATGCTGTCTATTGTCCATTAATGTTATGCTTGTTATCTTGATGTTTGATTGATGCTGGTGCTCGATCATTGTGCTACATGCACCTTCTTGCAAGGCTTAATTTATAAGTAAGGCGGTATATATTTTGTCTGGAAATGTTCTAATTTGTTGCTACATATATCTGAATTTCATCTTTGATGGTGCTAGCTAGCTACTGCTGACTGCTACTGGAGTTCCCTAGCTTTGAAGTTATTCTCCTGGTATCTGGCTTCTTTGGTGTAATGTTAGTTATATTTAGCCGCATCTTTCTTCGATCGGTTTCCCTTTGATGATGCTGATTGCGTGGTCTGCACTGATTGTTGTGACAATCCATGATTGCCAACTCTTGATAGACTTTTGGAGCTAGCCTCTCTGCAGATGGCATACTCAGGGTATTTTTGGAGAAATATTTGCTGTGTATTGACTTAGGTTTGTACTCAGAAAAGTTTTCTCAATATTATTTCTTTGTGTTTAGCAAAAACACTCTGGAGCTGGCCTGAGTTCTATCCAGTAGTATAGTGTTGATTTGTAACTCTCTGTATATAATATGGGATCCCCATTTTCGGTTAATGAAATTTGAATTACCCCCCAAAAAGAGAGAATTCTACAGCTATCTATTTAATTGGCTCTTCTGAGGCAGTACTACTTTATATATATATATATATAGTTTTTAGTCAAGGTTTAATTACCATATATTAAGATAATAATTAATTGATTCTTAACTCCAAAACTTTTCTTTTTTCTTTAAATGGCATTCCTTCGTCAAAATTACTCTTATCAATAAAATTGGAGCATATATAAGCTGTCATCTTTTAAAATAATATAATCAATTAGTTAACAATATTTTCTCAACACAAAAGTCTTTAATTTGCATGATCGACAGCTATATATATATATAAAAGTAATGTTATACTTCATACTGTAATCTTATTTTCATTTTATTGTGTAGGATGTGACGTATTTATTATCATTTGATGATAAAAAATCTTTCATTATTGATAAATGTGCCAAATCATAGATGGATGAGAGTGAGATAGTAGTCATATGATTCATAGAATTTTATTATATATATATATATATAATTCATGTATACTTAGATTTTGAATTGGGAATATTCGAAATTAATATATTTGTTCTCGTGAAAAAAAAAAAAAAAAACAGACGCCTACGAAAATTCCGTTCTTTGAAATTAAAGGTATTGGAATTTATATATATATATATATATATATATATATAGTTTTACAGAATCATTTTTAATTCAACCTGAAGCCCGCACTCTCACCAAGTAAAGGTACTGTGGGAGCGATAAAATCTTGGTCCTTGTACGACCCCCTAAAACCTACCAATCACGGAGAAGCAAACAGCCGCGTAGGGTCTCAGGTGCCTTTCACCTGGCAGTGCACTCAGCCCAACAAGTGCAAAACCCTGAGTACTCTCATAATAAGTACTTCCATCAATTGCCAAACACTCCTAGGTATGCACGGGAGAGAGAGAGAGAAAGACAGAGATACGTTACAATATTGATCATTATCATCTGTATGAACAGAATCTAACCTGAGTTTTTTTCTTGATTCTCTCTTTTTTATGAAATTTTTTTGTGTTTATTCTTCGTGTTTTTTTTTTTTGGGTGTATTCTTGTCGATCATGTAATTAATCATTTTTTTTCTTTGCATTTCAAGTGGTTTATGTCGATGTTTTCAAGATAAGATTACAAATGATAATGCAGATACGTGTTTCTACATGTTACAGCTAGCTGAAAATGGATGGGTCTGGACCGTCTGGTAGTGATGATACTCGGAAGACCGATGACAATGACTCCATGAATGTTACGGAGCATGAGAACACTGATTTTGAGACGGATAGTGATAGTACCGATCACAGCAGTGCTCATGATCTTGAAGATTTGAAGTAGGTCTTTTTCAATTTATGGAGATGGAGAACAGCTTGCACGTGTTTAATTGCTATATATTCTTGTGTGTGTGTGTTTTTTTAAATGTTGTGGGCATCGTCTTATTGTAAACTATTTAATTCTAAAGGCTTTAGGGTTTTTGGTATACAGTGATGTGGAAGAGTACTCTCCACTTTTAAGAGAGAAGATGGAGGTTGAAGGCGGCCAATTAGGGTTTGAGCCTGATGAGATTTCAAAGGTAAATTGGGCTTATATATAATAATTAAGCCTAAGCAGTCTTTAAAGAGAACCCTAAAACCAAAACCTCGATTTTATAAACATGGATCTACTGTAGAAGTCCCTTGAAACTAGTACGTATATATTGGCATATTCCCAATGGGGCAAAACCCTAACCTGGAATTCTAATTAAGAACGGAAGATGATTAATCAGAAAAGAAAAAAATCAATTTACGTAGTACCTTTTTCAGAATCGTTTTTAGCTATTGTTATAGGTCGGATTTCTTTCTCTGGCTCCCAGCTTTGATCACTTTCCATGAAACTGTGAGCCATTATGGTCTTGTGTCTATAATTTGATATTCTCATGTTGCATATTATTAACTTTTTTTTTCATTTTCTTCCTGGTTTTTGGATTTGGTGCAGAATGTGAAATATTAATTTCTTGATGTCTATCGATCACAAGTTCTTAATTAACATATTCATACTCTTTTTCTTTTATGTAAAGCTGCCCCAATTACAGGAAAATGGCAGCAGTTCCCAAAACAATGAAGGTGCTGGCCGCTCCCCTCAGTACTCTCCCCGACAATCACCTGATCATCAGCGTTGCCACTCAGACTGTGGTTCAAACTCAAATGCTCACATTCAACGAGCAAGTGACCTACTTATGGCAGTCTCAGTGTCTGCCGAGGTAAACAAGATGAAAATCACTGAGGTTGCTGTTTCAGCCATGGAAGAGTTGGCAAAAAAAGCCCTCGCTGGAGCACCCTTATGGCAGCTCCAAGAAGATGGAAGAACCGAGGTTCTGAATGATTTAGAATACATGAGGGAATTCGGGCATGTTGATGCCACATTGATGGATATAATGAAAATGGTTGAGGTCGGAGAACCCCAACGTCTGCCAATTAGTCTGGACACTAGTACCAATTCCGGGTCCTCGTTTGAAAGTGAATACAGGCCGATTTTGCCTCATGAATTACTTGGACCAGAACCTCTACGCACTGAAGCTTCACGTAAAACTGGTCTTATTAGAGTAAATCCACTCAGCATTGTTGAATTGCTTATGGATTTGGTAGGTTTTAATTTGTTTTCTCCACTTAAGTTTTATAGGTTTCATGATCAATATATCAAGCTCGATCGTGTATAGTACTACTATATGACCAGTATAGCCCTGCATGCATATTATATATAATTCTTTCCCTTGTTTGATAATTATCAGAAACAGTGGTCATCGGTGTTTGCCAATATCGTTTCCAAAGCAATGATACTTGGAGTCTTATTCTCAAATGGAACGCAAGGGAACTATGATGGAACGCTACAAGTGGTAACATAAATCTTTTCCCCATTTCAAATGCTTGAATGCATGATATATATTAATGCATGCAGATCACTACGAGTACTAAATGAAGACAGAATCTGTACTTATACATGACTGCATTTTATAAAATTAAGTCTGTAAAAAATAATTATTATATATATAGAGCAGTACTATTGAATCAAGATCCAATATTATATGTATTTGAAAAGAGAAATGATATTTACAATTTTAAAATATGCAAATCCCGTATACTTCTTTTGAAAAAATTAAATAAATCTAGGATTCACACAAAAAAATTATTTTTTTATGTTGAATCAACTTTTCATTTTAAAATAAATGTATGGAACTTGCACACCCTAAAAGTATTGTATCTGAAATTACTCCTTTGATAATTTAAGATCAGCTATATATCAACCACTTTATATATATACAGGCAAGGTGAAACAGAATCTTTACATATATATGTATGTATGTTCATGTATGTATCAACCGACTGTTGATTGGAGAGGACATAAATTATGTATCTGCCATTATCATTATAGTTGTTTTCTTATCTTGAAAAGATAGACATGATATATACCTTCATTTTTTCGTTCACTCTTGTTAAACTCATTTTCCCACATATATAATTATGGTTCTTTGTCAATATTAATTTAGCGAAAGCTTTCATTTACCATTATTAGTTTTTAAGAAGATTCAACAGTACTGATAAAAATACATATTTTTCACACAGATGGCAGCAGAATTTCAACTTCCATCTCCACTTGTTCCAGTTCGAAAGAGTTATTTTGCAAGGTACTGTAAACAGCTATATCCTGGAACCTGGGGCGTCGTTGATGTCTCCATAGAAAACCTATTCCCTACTCCCTCAATAAGATTAAAAAGAAGACCATCAGGCTGCTTGATTACAGAAACGCGAAATGGATTCTCTAAGGTGGGGTCACTTGCGTTATATATCAAATTTAATTCAGTAGCATTCAATCTATTGCTGAGATTTTGATCATGATCTTATATAAATATTAGGTTATATGGGTTGAGCATGTGGAAGTGGACAATGTAGGGGTGCCCAACATTTTTCAGCCGCTAGTCGCATCTGGTTTTGCATTTGGTGCAACACGTTGGGTTAACACTATTGCTCGACACTATGAACGGTTTGAAGCCCTAATGGCTAGAAGCACCCCAGCTGATTCTGGCGGTAAAAAGCATATATATACCACTTTGTTCCTTGCAGTTAATGAAGCACCATGCATGTGTCCATGCTTTTAAATCTCCTAATTAATATACTTTACTAATTTATAAGGAGGTTTAAACAATTTAATGATCAAGGCTATTAATTCTTATCGGACAGTTCTAATACCACAAGTTGGGAGAACAAGTCTGGTGAAGTTGTCTGAGAGAATGATGAGAAACTTTTGTGCTGATATTAGTGCTTCCACAACAAACATTTGGACGCCTTTACATATACTTCCTGGAGCTGATCAAGATGTGAGGATCATGACCAAATTCAACGTAGATGATCCTGGAAAGCCTCCTGGTGCTTCGGTTGCTCTTGCTACTTCCATCTGGCTTCCTGGCTCGCCCAAGTTTTTGTTCAATTTCCTTCGTCATGAGAGTACTCGAAACATGGTATGTTAGCAGATTATTAACTTGTTAGTACCTAGCTACCTCTGCTTTATCATCATGTTCTCCCCTGCTTGAAATATTATATATATGTTTTGGTTTTATGCATGGGTGGAGGAATGTGCCAGTTAATATAATATTAATGGTAGAAACTGCTCTTATGAATTACTTTCTTTCATATATATGTGTGTGCTTTGAGTACTCAAGAATTGATCATGTAGACAAAAACCCAATTCCATGCTAATACTAATTAATAGTAATGATACTAGAATCCAATCATAAATATCTTTATACCTAGCATTATCCAATTTATATACCAATGGTTAGGCCATTAAAATAGCTTACAATACTTAACTATTTTGTTATTTTTAGCTACATCTATGCAGCATAATCCATCATTTTTTGTCACTATTGTGGTCTATATAAGTATATTATAATTAAATTGCTGATAAATTACTCTAAGTACTCATACACAAACTATATCTATCCTTTCTAGCTAACAGTACTAACAATTAATCTCATGTTTGCAATAATGCAAATCATAGTGGGATATCCTTTCATATGGACGCACAGTCCGGGAGTTTGCATACGTCGTTAATGGAGAGAATCCAGGAAACCGCACTTCTATAATGCAAGTGATTGTAAGTTTCCTTAATTACCTACTCGATAATATTCCAATGTACGTACGTACGTTTCAACCAAATTGAATATCCTTGAAGTTTTTCTGAATGTTTCTTAATTATAATTTGTAGTCGTCGCCTGTCCTGTATCTGCAAGAGAGCTACACAGACTCAACAGGCTCCTATGTAGTTTATGCACCACTCGATGCTTACGCCATTTCTATGGTCTTAAGTGGTGCAAACCCAGATACTGTGGTTATCTTGCCCTCAGGGTTTGCTATCCTCCCTGATAAAGCCACATTGGAAGGACAGGAAAGTAGTGGGAGTCTTCTGAGTGTTGCTTTCCACATCATTGACCGTGCATCGATGGATGGTTATGTCCCTCCTGAATCAGCAAATATCATGTTCAAAATCATCACGGAAACTATTGTCTCTATTAGGGCTGCTCTGACTTCAAATCTACCAAAAAATTGACCTGCAGCTACGAATAATACTGGTAAGTTCCTGGTCAAAACTTTTCCATTTTCATCAATACACTCACAACTCGAAATATATATATATATATTTATATAATATCTGAATATTCATTAGTTGAGTTCTAGGGTTTTCTGTTGCCTAGCTTTACATTTAATGCTCTAGGGTTTTGATGTCAAGGTTTGATCTGGTACTTTTTAAATTTCTTCTTTTCAAGGTTTGGATCATTTGATGCCAATATTGCTTCATTTTGTTCGATTCTAGGTCGACTCTATTAAGTATATATATATATGCACCTTGCTAGAGAAATTATAAGCTGGTGTTTAATTTTTAACAGTGATGAACAAAGATTCATCATCACATAGTACTTCTCAAATCATGTCCTCCTCTCACCTTTTAACCCTAGCTACCTGCAAGATAATATATACTCTGAAACTTCACTACGTACAGCAACAGCAAGCTGTAGTTCAATCCCTTCAATCTTACACCAGTTTGGCAGTCATGTGTTTTAACGTCTGATCTGTTGTTGCTGCAGTTACGAAGAACAGCTAGCTCGAAGTGTAGCAAACGACAGGAAATATACATGCGCATCTTTTACCATTCCCTTAAGGAAAAGTTGAGGCCGCGGGGAATATTATAATAATAATAATTAATAGCAGCTCGCTGCATTAATTAATTAGATACTGAATTTATAGGGCGTTGGTTGATCTCGATCATAATTAATTTCGTGTTGTATCTTTCATGTGTCATGCTGTATAATGCATGCAGTGCTGTTTATGAAATATGAAACTGCACAAAGCTAGCTCAAACTGTATTTGTTCTAACTTTTATCGGTTTGATCTCTAGAATTTTGTGTCATGCTGTATGATTGACATGATGATGTGGGTTGTCTCTTGGGCTACTCATATTTGTGGTACTTTTTTAGAATTATAGATCAGGCAAGTTAATTGCCTATATACAATAAAAGGTTAATGCATATCGAGTCTATGCGTATGGTTGACATATATACTCGTTCGCATTCATATTTCGAGACTATCTTATACTTATTTCAACTTGTTGATATATATAGTAGCTTTTGAATATCATGTTATTTGCATATTTATGAATGAGTAATGTTACATTATATAGTGGTAGAGTGTGTAAATACCGTGTACGAGTCATTTTGAAAAATAGTGGAGTGTACTATATATTAAAAAATTAATTTTTTTAATGTGAGTACTGTATTCATTTACTTTTATTAAAGTGATTGCTTGCCACTTACACACTCAAGATTACAAGTATCATTTTTCTTTATGAATATATATAGTTCGATCGTAATATTGATAAGAGTAAGTCTACAACCACCGTAGCAATCTCCCGAAAATGTATCCTGAATAGTGCATTTCAGTTTTTTTATTTTCCTTTTCTTTTTTTATGCATTTTTCTAATCATCATAAACATTTTTAAAAAAAATAAAAAAATCACATCATTATTTAAAAATACTTTCTTAACCATTAAGTAAAAATTAAAAAAAACAATCGAAACACATTGGAACACATATTCGGTAGCTTTAGTATTTCTCATATTGATAAACACCCGTTCTATAATATACATACAGAATACACTAGGATGGCTTGTCAATCTCGAATAATTGTCACTTTGTCCTTCTAAACACCCAATATTAATAGAGTCATGTCGTTTGGCAAAACAAAATTTTTCAATTTCTTTTTTCAACATTTCTCAATTTTTCTTTTGACTTCATTCTAAATTAAAACATTACTCAATACAAATTATAAATTTTTTCATTTCAAAGTTTCAACTTTTCATCTAATAGTTTCTTAATCATTACTCAAATATAAAAATCAATATATCTTTTATAAACTTTAAAACAAAGCGCAAAAATCAATATTACAATTTTTACAAACTTGAAAACAAAAAATAATTTTAAAAAAATTATATTCAAACAACTTTTCAAATTTATCTATCTTTTCACCGACTCAATTCAATTTTTATTTTAAAAAATATTTTTATTCAAAATTTTCTCTCTTTAATTTTTTTTTTAATCAAAATCTAATCTCAAATAAATTCTCAAAATTTTCAAATATTCTTACTGCCCAAACATGTTAATTTCTATCTGTATTTTTGTCAACTTGGTCAAAGCTAGTATCACTAGCTAGAGATGTAAGATTCGAAAAATTATTGAATATAAATAATGTGAAATTCTTATTTTTTATATAATTGAAATAATATTAAAATTATTTAAATATGTTAAATTTTAATTGCGTGTCATTCTTATTCTACGAGATTACTTAATAGTTATTCGCACGGCATCTGTGCAGAAAAAATATACGCATTAAACTGAAGTGGCAAGGTGGCATTTGTGTGATTGAGTAATGATGAAGAAAAAATACTTTAATATCTGCACATTACCCCAACGTAGCCCTGCCTTGCAAATAACGACACTCTTTCACGTTAGAAAAGAGAGAGTTTGAAGTTTTGAACTTTGAACTTTGATCCATCACGTCAATGCCAAAAAGATCCGCCAGTCACGTTAATTTTGCCAACAGGCTTTGTACTTTGGACTGAGATTTCGGAGAAGAAACCCATTAAACTCATCGAAAAACTCACTCAACCAGAAACCGTGAATAAATATAAATAATAATACAAAGCAAAACCCGGAAGTGTCTTTTGCTCTTGTAGATCATCCAAAGTTACACACTCACAGTTTGTCGTGGTGATTTTAGATCATCACCCAATACTGTTTTTTATTTTTATTTTTATTTTTATTTTGTGATCGCGGGAAAGTTTTCCGTCAAAACCAAAGATTTTTACAATTCTACAAATGTCGTAAAGGTTTTGGCTTTCCCTTCTAGAAACTCATAGCTGATGATCTCCTTGAAGGTTTTTATTTTTCTGATCGTTTATTAAGAGATACCCAGAAAACGATTGGGATTTTCTTTCGAGAGTTCCATCTTTTACGCCATGATTTGCCCTGTGAGACAATCTGTCACGAAGACGATCAATGGTTCCGATTTTTTCCTCCGGGAGAGGTATCCGGTACAGTCGCTTCAGCGATCCTCGCTGTTTTTTCCGGCGCTGCAGAAACCGCAGCGATTCGCTGTATCAGTTTCGAAGCCTTTGCATGTATCCTTGGTTGAGAATCTGAGTTTGAAAGCTCCGAGAGACTCGGTCATATGCGAGGCTTACGAGGCGGCGGACAGCTCGAGGCCGGTCGAGCAGGAGGTGAAATCGGAGGCGGCGAAGAAGGTGAAGATCGGAGTGTATTTCGCGACATGGTGGGCTTTGAATGTGGTGTTTAATATCTACAACAAGAAGGTTCTGAATGCGTACCCGTACCCATGGCTGACCTCGACACTTTCGCTTGCATGTGGTTCTCTAATGATGCTGATCTCCTGGGCCACGAGGATTGCCGAGGCGCCGAAGACCGATTTTGAGTTCTGGAAGACTTTGTTTCCGGTTCGTGAGAACTTGACTTTTCTTTGGTTGGTGGGAAACTTGAGTAAACGGAAAGTTAAAAAATGAAGTTTTTAGGTTGTATGCCTTTTCATTTTGGGGTGCGTTTGACCTGGCACTTGTTTTTGTATTTGACAATATGCTCGAATTGTAAAATTAATAATAATAAAAAAAAAAACTTTGTTTGGTTACTGAGAAAGTTGAGGAAACAGAAAGAAAGTGAATTTTCAGTTTTGTGAGTTTTTGTTTTTAAATTCAAATATAAAAGGAAAATGAACTTATCTAGCGAAGTAGGCCAACTGGGTGAAATTGGTGCAGGTCGATGGGGGGGCTTTTTTCTGTAATCTTCTGATGATGAAATCTCTGAACTCAATTAATTGTGACTCAATTTCTTTAGCTACATTCTATTGCCAATAAGAGGTTTTGTTGCTTCTGGAGTTCCTATATGCCTTTTATTTTATCGCGATGCTAGAATTCTTTTGTTTTCTGTAAAGGATTTCGATCTGAGTGTTTTCTCATGTTTCAATAGGTAGCAGTGGCGCATACAATTGGGCATGTTGCGGCAACTGTGAGTATGTCAAAGGTTGCTGTTTCATTCACCCACATCATCAAGAGCAGTGAGCCTGCTTTCAGCGTATTGGTTTCAAGGTTCCTATTGGGCGAGAGCTTCCCGGTGCCAGTTTACCTGTCACTTATTCCCATCATCGGTGGTTGTGCTCTTGCTGCCGTTACTGAGCTCAACTTCAACATGATTGGTAAAGAAAATAAGAAACTTTTTTTTTTTTGGCGACTCTGGCTCAATTACTCAATTGCTTGATTGATAATCTTAGCATGTTGATATTTCATTTGTATTTGTTCTTTGCCTAATTTACTCTTAGGTTGTGGCTGGCTTCTTAGAATAGGCATGGAAAGATACATTGAATTCTGGATTTGTTGTTATCTGACTACACATAACAGAAACTTCTGTTTAATAAAGCTTTAAGTCGGGAATATTGTACGGTCTATTTTTCCATCCGCCCTAATGTTTTCCGCAAATGATTTGAAGGTAAGTTTTTGGGTGTGCTTTTAATATTCATCTTTTTGCTTTTTTTTCTTTATCCTTTTTGCTTCACTTATATAAAAAAGAAAAAAGATATTTATCTTTTTGCTTCTTTTTTTGGCCACTTCTTAATACTTCGCGTGCCAAAACTTGTTTGTTTGATTTTCCAACCATCGAGTTTCCAGTTGGCTGTTGATATTATTTGTTATGTCCTGGAATATTCTGTCTTGATCAGGAGGTTATATGTTTGGACAACTTGGACTGGACATGTTGATTTTCTTTAAGGGATTTTCTACTTTCATTGCTTCTGGTTTCATGGGGGCTATGAATCAAACTTGATGTTTGTTTGGACTTGACTCATTGATTTTCTTTAACTTTCTCTACTTTCATTGCTTCAGGTTTTATGGGCGCTATGATATCAAACTTGGCGTTTGTCTTCCGGAACATATTTTCAAAGAAGGGCATGAAGGGGAAGTCTGTCAGTGGAATGAACTATTATGCTTGTCTGTCTCTGTTGTCCCTTTTAATTCTCACACCATTTGCTATTGCTGTGGAGGGACCGCAGATGTGGGCAGCTGGTTGGCAAACAACCATGTCTCAGATCGGACCCCAGTTCGTATGGTAATTTTTGCGAAAACTACCAAGTCTAATGTCCTTGTTTTGTTTGGTTGCATAGTTGCACTCTACTGCATCTGAATGCGCACTTTCCATGGTACATAGAGTGAATGGTGAATCATTTATCGAAAGTAAAATACGAAGACATTATGTGCCATATCTATTGGTCTATATTTTGAGAATATGGATATGCTTTGATTTCTTTTTCTACATATTGTATGAACAGTCAATTTCATAGTTTTGAGTATGACTCTTTTTTCTAATATATTTTGCAATGTCAAATTTGCTTAATGTCAAATATCCTCTAGAAAAAGGGGGGAAATTTTCTAAAATATAGTCAACTACATAATGTTTTGATAGTTCTGATGATGCATCCAACCATTGTTTGACCTAGTTAGATTTGAGATACTATTTCATGCACTTTCATTGCAGATGGTTCTACGTAATAGCATATGGGATAGCTAGGATCATACTTTGAATTATGATTAAGGTGCTTGATCTTCCTTATGGTGCCTTAGATACTCTTGTTTTTTTAATTTCTTTCGAAGTAGCATCTTACAATGTTTGTCACATGATGTGTTCATTGTATTTCTTTGTTTTAATTCGGTTCCTTGTGGAAAGTATGATATTAGTTTCCTTCTCCCTTGCTATTTACTAATTGTGTGGTTAAAAACATTGTACACAATAGGTGGATGGCAGCCCAGAGTGTTTTCTATCATCTCTACAACCAGGTGTCATACATGTCCCTCGACGAGATCTCTCCCTTGACATTTAGTATTGGAAACACCATGAAACGAATATCTGTCATAGTCTCCTCAATCATCATCTTCCACACGCCGGTTCAGCCCATCAATGCACTTGGAGCTGCCATTGCAATCCTTGGAACCTTCTTGTATTCCCAGGTGTTTCCTTGTTCTCTCTCTATAAGTCGATGATGATTGTCCATAATTTATTAATAGCTTTATTGTATCAAAAAACGACTACCATAAATATTATTTTGAAATAACTCATTTGTTTGCATTCTCATTTCACTTGATTCTCCATGAAAGATAGCAAAGAGAGAGACAAAAAAACCTCACAATTGTTGGAGTATACTTGGGGCAGTGATGTCTTGTATCTTCTGAATCTTCTGATTAATGCATGGAATTATATCTGCGTATGGCACAAGGGTTAGGTCAAGCCATGACTCCTACCCAGAGCAGTTCTGAATCCTGGTTATGCGGTTGGCGAATTAGATCAAACATGGATGAAGTTGATTATCTTGCCAACAGTGCATGCTGGTGTCAGGTGCTATGGGTAGGTGTGGGCTATTGTGGGGGTTCTGTTTAGGTTGGTTCTTAGCTACAATTCTTAGGTTGATTTGGTGTTAGGTGAACTTATGTTGTGCCATTGGTTGGACTCTCTAAACAAATGCCTACTTAGGTGAATAAAATTAGGCTTTTCCTTCTGTAAAAGCATGGGAACTTTCGACCGAGGTTTACAGCAGCCATAATATATGGGAATGTGTTTAATTTCTTCCTTCAAGTTATTTATGGTTGATTAAATATTGTTAAATGTTCTAACTTTGCAGTCAAAGCAGTAAGAATCCCTGGGGTTCTAAAATCAGACTCATCATCATGTAGCATAAAAGAACGATGGAAGAGAATGGCGTCAAAATCTTCTCCTGCAGACGAGAGCTGCTTTCAGAATCTCCATGGCTGCTATTGGAATTTGTTTTTCTTTTTCTTTTTCAGATGAAAAGAGAGTTGGTAGATAATGATAATTATAGTTGAGAGACCTATTGCTTGCACATGTAACGGGGTTTGTTAGGAAAGTTTTTGAATACAACAAGGAAAATGCCCCAATCCTTGTCTCTTTTGAGAAACAATAATATCGCAATTTGCACTTGGATTGTTGGTATTTCTCATTTCCATTTGCTGGATGTATTGCGGGCGTGGACCATTGAGTTGTTGGAGTGAACAGCGCTGCGGCACCACTTGGCTCGACTCACAAGTCACAATCCTTTCCATGTCTATCATCCCATGTGAGGTCAAGTTTTTTCTTTTTCTTTTTAGGTAAAAATGAAAATTGATATTTGTGGGTTAAGATAGCAGGTTGTAGTACCAGGGGATGAAATGGACAGCATTTGTCTCCATACCCCGACAACTCCATCACATACTCCAAATTTGGTATATTCACATTATATAATTAGGAGATGATCTAGTTTTTGCACGGAGTAGAATGGAATATATAATACAAGTCTTATTCAAAACTGGAGTCATTTTGTGAACAGGGTCACGTGACATTTGACAAACAAGGCTTTTCAAATAGCTCAACTAATAATTAAAAGGGGAAAAAAACAAATAACGAAGGTTTTATTTAGTTTACTCGTATCTGCAAACAAAATATCTTGATATTCTTTGACAGCTGCATGAACGTAGTTGTACCCTCAGACACTGCAATTAACCACAGCCTTAAGTTCCAATTGGGAGAGTAAGCACAGGTATAGGTGAACACTCCCATTAAATCTGCAAATGCTTGATAGCTGTATGAACGTCCTTATCCCCTCTGCCACTGCAATTCAACACAACCTTAGCTCCATTTGGGAGAGTAGGGCAAAGCTGCTCCAAGTAAGCCACTGCATGAGATGTCTCCAGAGCAGGGATTATCCCCTCCAGTCGCGATAATCTCTTGAAAGCTCCATATACGAAAACAAAACCAATAACAAAACGAGTCAAGGTAATAAAAGGTGGATCTTAAGAGCAACGTTAACCTCGGGACAACAGCAAAGCATCTCAACGTTAGAAGATTTTGTCAAAAAGGAATGGAGAATGCTCATATTATCACCTATAAAAATCATTTAGAGGCATCAATTATAGGTTGGAAACACTTCTTCCTTTTTAGTAGGGGGCGGGGGTCATATGAGAAGGTAACAGAAGCAACTACCGTGAAGAATATTTTCATTTTTCAATTGGCAGGGGGGTAATTTTATATAACAATACACCTACGGGAAGGTCCATAATCCAACTTCTAAACCATCTTAGCAATCTTCTTCAGAGAATAAGACATTGAAGTCGAGTTAGAGGCAAAAAAACTTTTACCAAACTGTAATCGATCAGTTCATTACGGCAAGTCGAGCGTGACAACACTGCAAACTCTAAACTAGATGAACTGCCTAAGATATAAGATTGCCCAATTAAGATTGCCATTTCCAAAAACTGAGAAAAATTTCACTTATGTTCATCTTTCGGCAACAATAATCTGAGTTATAAAACAGGGCTAGAAAAGGACATCCAGAAACATGAGATTTTCAATGATTTCAAGCTTGTCTCGGCTTTGTTAATATACATACATATACACTATATATAAATCCTCAAAACTTACGGTTGAATGACATACAAATGATACTACCAATGGATTCTAATTCGTTAACAGTATTTTTAAGGCTTATAGGTCAAACTTCAAATTTTTACCCTGCTGCATAAACAACACATTAATAGTGGAAAACAGAGACACAATGCATCCCCATGGGCCACAACTATGAAGGTCTATAAGATCATACCACTAGTGAACAATTGACATCAAGAATATTCATCAGCAGAAATGACAAACAAGACGCGCACAAAAAAGGGAATAAACAGAAAATGAAAGTAGAAGCCATACCTTCCAATGCCTCCTCATCAGTGATGTTATAATATTCAGCACGTCCTGTATCTTTCAAATAGCTGTGCTCTGGTCCAACCCCAGGATAATCCAAGCTATTAAACATGGATCAAAGGTGTTAAAATTAGAAAGAATACATTATGAAGCTACACCAAAAGTGATATTGAAAGGATCATCCAATTGTATTACCCTGCACTTATGGAATGAGGTTCAATAATTTGCCCATCTTCATCCTGTAATAAATAGCTCATGGCTCCATGCAAAACTCCGACTTCCCCTTTTGTCAAGGTAGCGGCATGCTTACCACTGTCCAATCCAAAGCCTGCAGCTTCCACACCAATCATCCTAACATCTCTGTCATCAATAAACTCATGGAAGAGTCCTATGGCATTCGAACCTCCACCAACACATGCTACCAGAACATCTGGTTTCCCTCCCCATTTTTCTAGTGCTTGTTTTCTGGTTTCTTTACCGATTACCGCATGGAACTCTCGAACCATCATTGGGTATGGATGTGGCCCAGCAACAGAGCCCAAAATATAATGGGTTGTCTCAACATTAGTTACCCAGTCCCTAATAGCTTCTGATGTAGCATCTTTCAAGGTGGCAGTCCCCGCATGGACTGCTCTAACCTGTTTTAGGAAATTGGTTTGCAATATTAGCAATTCAGCATTGGCAAGAGAAATTTCATATAATAACTAAACCTAGTGCAGAAAAAATGAGCACCATTAATCAAAGCAGTTATATGACCAGCTAGAGGGGTTGATGCATAACTTAGGCTATATCACTGAAAGAAATGAAGGATAAAAACTATAATAAGCATACCTCAGCCCCAAGAAGCCGCATTCTGAAGACATTAAGAGCTTGCCTCTCCATATCTTGTGCACCCATATAAATGACACACTGCAAACCAAACCGAGCACAAACAGTTGCTGTTGCAACTCCGTGCTGACCAGCTCCAGTTTCAGCAATTATTCGATTTTTCCCCAATCGCTTGGCAAGCAAAGCTTGGCCAACAGCATTGTTGATTTTGTGAGCCCCAGTGTGGTTCAGATCCTCTCTCTTAAGGTAAATGTGTGGGCCTTCACCATTAGGACGCTGATAATGTTCAGTTAGCCGCTCCGCAAAGTAAAGAGGACTCTCCCTTCCAACATAATCCTTCAAGATCGCATTCAGTTCTTTCTGCAATGTCAAATATTTTTCCCTCATAATAATTGGGCTCTTGCCTATTATCAATAAAATCTTGTTTACAGATTAAAAAAAAATAAAAATTCCCCCCATAATTCAGAAACTTCGGCATATTTACTAAATTCAGAGATAAGCACGGAGTTCTTCTCCCCCAATATACTTGGTAACAATAATATTAACATTTTCATTGAAGTTGGAAACTTCATCGCTTCATTAGGCTCTGACAAAGCGGAGTTGTTTCAAAATGAAAAATTGAATTCCTTTTGTAACAAGCTATCAAGCCCTCAAAATTACTACAAGCAGTCGGTATATTTTTTTTTTTTTTTTTTTTGATCGTTAAACAAATTTTTATTGATCAAAAGAGAAGGCAAATGCCCAAGTATACGGGACATATACAAGAGCAACGCCTAGGCGTGCTAGTTTAGAGATACAAGGACTACAAGTAGTCAGTATTGGCGTCTCGCCACTCTCATTCCAATCAATTACTTTGACATCACGTCACAACGACATGTAAATCATAGAAATAAATAAACCAATTACTTCAGCATGACGCTCAGTCAAAATAAAGGCTCTATTTCTAAGCCTTCTATCAGTTTGGTAGCGGAGAAAATGAAGGAGAACGAAAAAAGAAACCCCAATATCTACAAATCACAATGCTGCCAAAATTAGAAATTTCCTCCCAATTCGAAAAATATTCCCAGAATTTTGAACGAACCTATCCCCGAGAAACAAATAAACCAAAATAAATTTCAAATTCGTTCGAAAAAATATAAAGAACAAGAGAGGTGTTGGAATCGAAAACAAACCTGAAAGTCGTGGTCGGAAGCAAGAGAGTGGAAAGCGGACTCGAGCTCGGCGAGAGCGTGCATGAGGGTTTCGGGGACGTACTTGCCGCCAAACTTGCCGAAGCGACCGAAGGAATCGGGTCTCTGAAGGAGAGCAGAATTGGAGGAGCCATTATCCATCCGTAGGGCCCGGTCGGCGATGGTGCAAGAGATAACAGTAGGTTTGGAAGAGTGGGAGGAAAATGGGTGGAACTGGAAGCGAAACTTGGAGCAAACGTAGGGTTTGCGAATCGCGTAGCCGCAAAAGGTGGTTCCGGTAGTAGGGGCTGTCGCCATTTTAAGAAGCGAAGGGATTGGTTCAGTCTCGATTGTCTAGTCACCGTGTTATACGCTCGCAAATATATAAACGAAGGAATGATAAGGTGTATAGAAGCTGCAAACTCATTTAGGGAAAATATATATTTTACGTATAATCGTGAAATATATCAAAAAAATATAAGATTAATTATTAAAAAATTAATTATTTTATATAAATTTTATATTTATTTATTTTTTCAAAATAATTACATAACACTTATGTATTCACGACTATAAATATATTTTCTCTTTTATTATATATCAATTTTCGATTTATTTACATTTTAAATAAAAATTATTTCCATATAATCAAGTCCAATCTCCTATTTTTCTGTTATCTCTTTCTAATAAATCCAATTATATTTAAAATTTGACTCGTCCAAATTCTTAAAATTAGTTAGAAATTGGAATTGGGATTGGACCATTTAATATTAACATTCACATAAAATAAAAAAAAAATGTCACATAATCTTATTGTTATTTATTTATTCCTGATCACAATCCATGTTCACGACCCAAGTATAAAGCAAACATTGAAATGAAGCCCAAGTAGTTAGACAAAGGTACATTGGTTAGCAAATTTAAGTGCTTTAACTGCAAGCACATGAATAAAATAACCACATTACCATCCAGCTCTCAATATCCTTGTGAAAGCTATTGCACCCCTTTTTTTTTTAAGATAAAGAACATAAGGTAAATAATTCATGTCAAACACCAGGTGAAGAGGCATGACCAAAAGACCCAGACTCAAAAACTTTCACTCCAAGACAAGAACCAAATCCACCTATTTTCATCCACAAGCCGCCTCCACACAAACCCAACTAACAAAACATGTATATATACATCATCATCATAACCACAAAAATCCTTGAAGATTGAAATGGATCCACATAATTATGCAGATACAGGTGCTAGGGGCACCGGTGGATCCCTCATAATGAAAGAAATTGAGCACTTCAGCCGGCTTGGATTAAGCTGCCAAGGTAGTTCACAGGAGACTCAGACCCAAATAAAGGACATGGCTTCCACTGGTAGTCATGATCATTTCAGACGCACTTTGGATCTGACATAGCAACCCAAGAGAAGAAAAAGAAACGCAGCAGACTCCTACCAAGTATATCTTCTATGGTGGAAGTTTCAGACAACAATCAGCCAATTGGAATTCTGGTTTCAGTTACAGGAACGTTAAAGCAGGTATAAAGAAGTTGCAAGCTTAGATTATACTCTCTGATAGCTTCGAGAAACCCAGCTTCTTGAGACGATTTGTAATAGGGCTAGCCCATGCCCTATCCTGTTTCCCACACCTTATGTCCACAATCTCGACTATATTAGATCCTTTCTTGTCATTTTTCTCCCCGCTGGGAATTCTATCAAGAGTCATACTATCAACGGCAAGCATTGGTATTCGATGGATATTTGTGGCGTAGCTTTTATTTTTCCTGGTAATCTCAGGGCTTCTATGATCATTGTAGCTGCTGCTTGCCACATCAGATGATTTTCTTGGTTGTAATCTTTTGGGAGTTGTACCACCATAGGGAACTAAAACAGGTACTGATTGTGGTTTGGTTCTGGATGATACAGGCATCTGAGGAGCAAATTTAATGGAGTCCAATTCCCTTGTCATCAGAGAACTTATAGTTCCCGTCGTACCAACCCTGATGGATCCTCCCCCACCCTTTATAGTTTCTAGTTTCTGAACCATGTCTGTTCGAGTCTCAAACAAAGGTCTAAGCGGATATCTTCTAGCAGGGTAGTTCTATAACCTCCAATGCTTGCCAAGAATGAATGGCTATCAAAACAGATTAATAGCCTGTTATTTAATTGCAGCCAAAAACGCATATAGATGTCAATGGTATAATAAAAAGCTTTTGTACGGGAGCAGTTTCCCAATATAATTTAGACTCAGGGTAACAATAGATAGAAGGATATGTAGATCTCAATTCAACCAAAACTCTGCAAACCTTAAGATCTCTCTCTCTCTCTCTCTCTCTCTCTCTCTCTCACACACACACACACAGAGGCAGACAAAACATGGCAAGCATACCCAAAGAATACTGATAGATTCAGCAAGCAGATACATGTCCATAACATAGATTATAGAATAAAACAGAAAAGCTATATAAAATTTAAGAGGAGCTTAGCAACGAAGTGATGGAAATTGCTTGAATTGAGATCAGAAAAGCCATTCTCCAAGTGATGGATGCACTTGAATTGAGCCCAGAAGAAGGGACCCAAAATAGTACTTCCTGGATGTGATAGCTAAAAACGAGAACGGAGTGAAGTTAACTCATCTGAAGGGCTAAATCCATATTGAGTTTTCCTCATAGCAAATCCAATCAAAATGTTGGTTAGTGGGAAAGGAGGAAAGCTTCCGCCTCCATTAATTATAAAAATTAAATGGCAGTGAACTCACCGCAGCCATGGATATCAAACCAAGCATTTATAAATAATAATAATAATAATAATTTAAAAAAAAAACATTTCCACTACAGATCTTGAAAGATAATAAATTTACAAGTACGAGTATACAGTCGTTCGACGATGGGAACTCAAGATATCACAAAACCTACCTCATACAATAGATCCATGGAATTATTCAAATCCAGTCTAAATACTCCAAAAAATAAACTTTTTGTCCCACAGACTTGAGGCATCAACAAGAAGTAAAAAACCCAGCAACAGCGATTTAAATATAGATCAAACGGCATAAATTTCTGTAGTTTCGATATGACATAAAAGCACCTCCAACTATCAGACCCACCAGCAGAAATGGTATATGAAACACTTAGCGCATCACAGAGCATGAGATTTGAAGCTTACCCACAATGCAAAGGGGTCAGAAAACTTGAACTCCGAATGCTCGAAGATGACAATTGAAACTGACCGACCCAACAATGAGACAAACCCGCGATCCTTCGACTTTAGATCTTAAATTTTTTTCGCTCGATTTGCACATGTATGATATATATATTTATATATATATGTCACCTTTAAGAGGATACCTAAAGATAACTTTAATCCAACTTTCCACAAACTGCGTTGAGTCTTATTTGGAGCGTTGGAGATTGGTCAACGACTCAACGCAGTGGATCTGTCAATCATCGTTTTTTTTTTCCTTAAAAAATAGACTACCTCGTATCACTTATTTAGTTATTTATACGAAGAAATCTATTAATTATCTTAATTTTTATCATATTATTATCATATATTATTAGATGATAGTTTTATAAATAAAATATAATAAATAATTTTTAATTATTTAATACTATATCATAAGATGATGGAAAGATGATGAGTAGCATTACTCTATTTATATTTAAAACTTTTACTTTTATTATTATTTTATTTTAAATACTTTTTTACATATCTAATAAAAATTTTAAAAAAATAAAATTTTATTATTAATCACTTTCTTAACCATTAAATAAAAAAATTAAAAAAATAAAATGAGTATTAAATAAGTGTAATACATAGTAAGTCTATAATTATCCATTTTCTTTCTTTTTTTAACAGTTACTGCAAGCTATAGTTACGGCAAATCATATCCTAATTTGTCACGTAATTAGCCTTTGATTGAAAGTTAAGAGTATTTCAAATTATTTATAAATAATAACAAAATATTGTATAAATAGTAGTAAAATAATATTGAATATTTTGTAAATAATGATAAATTATTTATAAAAAGTAATTAACTGTTTATAAATAATAATAAAGTAATACAAGAATAATTTATTTTCCAAAAGGACCTTAGCCAGAAGGAAAACCCTAAAAAAATGTCAATCGATGCAATCGTAATTTGAAAGTTATACACACCATATTTTTATAAATTTTTACGTAATTTTATTTTAAATTAGAAACATTTTTATAAAATAATTTCATTTTAAATTTTTTAAGAGCGGTGCTACTCAATCTTATCATTTTATCTCTTCAAAATTATCACTAGTTTAAATTAATTTTTTGTGTGTGTTTTTTATTTATTTTGTAAAATATTAAATAAAAAATATACTAATGTTAACATTTTTAATCATTTAAAAAAATCAAATACACTGTTGACAAATTTGAGGGAACAAAATAATTGAGCTAACTGGCATTATTCCATTTTCAATGTCTATAATATTTGCAAGAAAACTGTGGACCCGAAGGGCCCAAACTCATTTTATCTTTTAGATTTCGATTTGGTAATAATTGGAGCCCATTATTGAATGGTCCAAGCCTTGCAGCCTCGGCCCATTATCCAATGTCCTCTGCCTCCCAGTCTCTCTCTCTCTGTTCCGTATTTCAAATTCAAATACTCCAAAAAATAAGAAATAAAAATAAAAAAAGGAGCCACCTTTGCTTTCCTTCGCTGATCAATGATCATTCACCAACACCAACTCTCAGATCTCGACATGCTCCGAAGCTCACATTTCACTCCAAACCTGTAAATAATTGCAAACCAAATCCATTTCGTTGATACTCCACAAGGCATATCAAAGCGAAGAGAGAGAAAAATGAGTTCCCAAGAACCCAAATCGTCCTCAAAACCCATCAAATCCTCAATTTCCCAGTCCTCCAGATCCTCCTCCATTTCCTCCCACATGGCAATGGTGGAGCTTAAGCAGAAGATTCTGACCTCACTCTCCAAGCTCTCTGACCGCGACACCCATCAAATTGCCATGGAGGACCTCCAGTCCACCATACACTCCCTCTCACCCGACGCCCTCCCCATGCTCCTCAACTCCCTCTACGATACCATTTCCTCCGACCCCAAGCCCGCCGCCCGCAAGGACTCCCTCCGCCTCCTCGCCCTCACCTGTGCCACTCACCCCGTCCCGGCCTCCCCCCACCTCACCAAGATCATCGCACACGTCGTCAAGCGCCTCAAGGACAACGACTCCGGCGTCCGGGACGCCTGCCGCGACGCCATTGGCTCCCTCTCCGCCCTCTACCTCAATAACTCTGCTGGTAATGGCAATGACAGTGTCGTGGGGCTATTCGTGAGGCCTTTCTTCGAGGCTATGGCGGAGCAGAACAAAGGGGTGCAATCCGGTGCCGCAATGTGTATGGCCAAGATGGTGGAGTGCGCTTCCGAGCCACCGCCCATTCCCGCGTTCCAGAAGCTGTGCCCGAGGATCTGCCGCTTGCTTAACAATCCCAACTTCTTGGCCAAGGCCTCGCTCTTGCCCGTCATTGCCAGCTTGTCTCAGGTTTTGCCTTGCTTACATGCCGCATTTTCTCAGCGTCGTTAGTTTCGCTTTTTGGTAATTACTATATAGTTAGTGGCAATCTTTAAGAAGGATAAACAAAATTTAATTTGGACTGACTCTTGGTGCACTACCTGATTCCGCTTGAAATGTATGTAGGTCGGGCAAATTTGGTTTAAATTTAAGCATAGTATGCGTCATTTGCTTAAGTTTACTACTAATTTAAAAAAATTGGATACTTTGTTGACAAACTGGTCATGCATGTGTTCAAGTGTTAGCCTAGAAAAAATAAACAATTGTTCCATATCAATTTGCTATATGTGGTTGCTGAAATTGAAGACTACGGACAAAAAGAAAATAGATTGAGAAGTTTATGTATGTCAAAAAAGGAGTAAGCTTAGGAATTCTCAGGTGGTGTGAGTTTGTTACAGGTGGGAGCAATTGCACCTCAAAGCTTGGAGCATTTGCTGCAAAGTATTCACGAATGCCTTTGGAGCACAGATTGGGCAACACGTAAGGCAGCAGCTGATGTGTTGAGTGCTTTGGCATTGCATTCAAGTGATTTGGTTTTGGATAAAGCGGCTTCCACCCTGACAGTGCTTGAGTCGTGCCATTTTGACAAGGTAGTTTTTCCATTCATATAGGTTGGATTTGGATGTTGAGATGATCTGAGTTGATATGTAAATAATAATATTGTAGATCACATTGAGATGTGTTTGAATGTAAATAAGTTGAGATATGTGTTTGAATGTATGGAATAAGTTGATATGAGTTTGACTTTTTTATGGGAAGTTGAAAAAGTAGTAGATCCTATTAATAATTAGTTGGAACTCATCCCAACAACCAAACACAACCAGCTTATGGAAGAGTTTAGAACATACACAATTTTATCAGAAGAGTGAATAGCTATGATCTGTGTTTGTTTGGACATTCAAGTTTCAACTCATGATTCCAACTTTCTATAATTCAAGCTCTATTTTTATATTTTGTTCCTCTCCTTTATTCCTAATTTATTGGAAGATGAAACCCCTAGATGTTGGCTCAAGTGGTAAAGGCCTTGGTCTTGGTGGTATGCTCCCTCTAGGTCTAAGTTTTGAATAATCTTAGATGTAAACAATTTCTCAAGGCCATTGGATTGGGGGAACTTCCCATTGAATTACCCGAAATGCACTTGCAGGAAACTCCTTGCTGAGGGATTGTTCACCCCCGGGATTAGTTGAGACTTTGTTCTCGGACACCTGGTGCCAATAAAAAAAAATATTGGATGATGAATGTCTCCTTAATGGTTTGAACTCGGCATCCTTCCATATGAAAGGAACTGCTGAAGTTGTAGAAGTGAAAAACTACACAAGTATGAATGTAAAAATACTTATGATTGGTTGGTAAAGATAATCATGATTAATTGGTTTTCAGATAAAGCCTGTTAGAGAGAGCATGGCAGAAGCATTGCAATTATGGAAAAAGATTTCTGGCAAAGGAGACGGTTCTCCAGATGACAAGACACCCTCTAGTGGTAGGCATGTCACCAATATTTTGTTCTTCAAAGTTACTTATAAAAAATATATATATTTTGTTCTTCAAAGTGACTTTTAATTGATGTACTCGCTTCTCTCACAGAATTGTTTTCCTTGTGCATGATATTTCAGACGATGAAAATCCTGAACTATCTAATTTTTCTGAAAAAAAATGATCTGAAAAATCCAAATCCTAGAGAGAGGGGATCAGAGCAACTGGCTAAGAATTCATCTAATGGTTCTTCCTCTTCTCCAGATTCTGTTTCTAACGACAAAGGTGGTAGCATTCCAGAAAAAGCTGCTGTAATATTGAGGAAGAAAGCACCTGCACTTTCTGACAAAGAGTTAAACCTAGAATTCTTCCAGAAACTTGAAACAAGGGGTTCTGATGATTTTCCAGTGGAAGTAGTTGTTCCTCGTAGATATCTCAGTTCTACAAACTCAAACAACAGCGAAGAATCAGAGCCAAATGATACCAAATCAAGGGGAAGGTCAAGTCACACTGGAAATACCCAGTCTGGTGATTTCAATGGATCTTTCAATAATAAATATCGTAATATCGATACAGGAACTGCTTCTGTATGTTCTAAACAGCACGATCATGATGATAAGAGGCCCGAAGAGAGTGCAAATGGAAAAGACTCAAAAATGAGAGCTTTTGATGGTGATGATAGGATTGATGTTAATCAGAGGGAGTCATCTGGCAATCGTATAGGTGTCCCCAAAACTGATGGTCAATCTGAAGGATCCTTCATCAATAACAAAGGAAATTGGCTGGCAATCCAGAGGCAGCTATTACAGCTGGAGAGACAACAAGCTCATCTGATGAACATGCTGCAGGTATAATCCATTTAAGCATCAATTAAATGGTTCTTGCATATGCTTTTCTGTTTGAGTGATAACTTTCTATCATGTAGGATTTCATGGGAGGCTCTCATGATAGCATGGTAACTTTAGAGAATAGAGTAAGGGGTCTTGAAAGAGTTGTTGAAGACATGGCACAGGATTTGTCTATATCCTCAGGTAGAAGAGGAGGTAATCTTGCAATGGGATTTGAAGGATCTTCTAATAGGTCTTTAGGAAAGTACATTGGTTTCCCTGAATACTCTAGTGCCAAATTTGGAAGGGGTGGTGATGGGCGTATTCCCTTTGGAGAAAGAATTTCCCAATTTGACGGAATTGCTTTGGGCATGAGAGGAAGGGGCCCTCCTTGGAGATCTGACACATCCAAGGCTTGGGATTTTCCTGCATCTGGTACTTCCAGAAATGGGCAGATTGGCTCAAGGAGAGCTCTTGGTGGCAGTAGTATGGATGGCAGGTCACCAAAATTGGAACATGAGAATGATCAGGGTGGCAGCGGGAGAGCTTGGGATAAAGGAGCTGGCCCTGTTAGGCTTGGTGAGGGGCCTTCTGCAAGAAGTGTCTGGCAGGCTTCAAAGGATGAAGCTACCTTGGAAGCAATTCGGGTGGCTGGGGAGGACAGTGGAACTTCTCAGACGGCAAGAGTAGCCATCCCTGAATTGACCGCAGAAGCTTTGGGAGACAATAACATTGCCCATCACCGGGACCCAGTGTGGACTTCTTGGAGTAATGCAATGGATGCACTTCAAGTGGGTGATATAGATTCTGCCTATACTGAAGTTTTGTCTACAGGGGATGATCACTTGCTTGTAAAGCTAATGGACAGATCAGGTCCAGCGCTTGACCAACTCTCAAATGAAGTAGCAAGTGAGATCTTGCATGCTATTGGCCAATTTGTACAAGAGCAGAACCTTTTTGACTTTTGTTTGTCTTGGATTCAGCAGGTATGGCTTTTTTATAATCTTCAAATCTTCTTCAACCAGCTTAATACGGGTAATCTGTCTTAGTTATTTGTATTCCGACTGCTAGATTAAAGTTTTTTTTTTTTTTTTCAAAAACAAATAGCAATGTATCATGTAATTGATGTTAACATTTTGGTCCTTTAGGTTTTAGATTAAGAAAAAAGGTCTGAAAAGATAAATTGTTAACATCCAACCAAGAAAGTTATTCATTTATGCCCTGATAATACCACTCTGCAAAATTGAACCTACAAGAAAAACGCTGCACTCTATACACATCCAAAATTATTTACAAAATTCAGCTTCTTAATACTTGATGTACTCTTGTTAACTGTCTTTCTTAGCTTTGAACTACCTTACTATATACTATAATGACGTACTATCTACAATAATGCTTTCCATGTGTGGCTAGAAATGCCTACTCAAGTTATGAAAAAAATATGCCTACCTAAGTTGTTCTATTTTGCCTTTTGATTTCATTGTGCTTTGTGTTCAGTTGGTAGAAATAGTATTGGAAAATGGACCCCATGTTTTTAGCATTCCCATGGAAGTGAAGAAGGAGCTTTTGTTGAATTTACATGAAGCTTCTACTACAATGGATCCACCCGAGGACTGGGAAGGTGCCATGCCTGAACAACTCTTGTTGCAGTTGGCATCAACCTGGGGAATTGATCTGCAGCAGCATGAGAAGTAGTCTCATGCTTACAGCCTTTTTCGGTACGATTCAGTGATTGAGTTTATACTTTATACAAGTCATTCATGTATGTTGAATGGAATTTTGAGTGAACAGAAGATTCTGAACAAGTATGCAATCGAGCAATAAGGCAAGCAATTGAAGCTGGAATTGTTGGTTTTTCTTTGATTTATCTCACTAAAACCATAATGGTTGGGTGGTTTAATGCTTGTCGGGGTCTCCCATTACTGTATAAACCTTATTTGTTGCGATTATGCATCGGATAGTTACAACTGCAAGTGGTGTTTTGAGAGCGAGCCAGAGAACCGTGCTTTGTAGTTTGGTCTTGCCATTTATTGTCAAAAATTCTAACAATTGACTCTCGAAGTTGGCATCGTAGTTTCAATAGCTGAATTATGCAATAAACAAGAGTTAAATCGACGTGCACACTAGATTTTCATTTCTTTAGCAGAAACCCTGAATTTGCTACAAAGCACGATTCTCTCTGGCTCTGCCCCATTCACAAGAATCGCGAGACCACCAAAGTTACAGCTACTTTTTTACATTGTCAACCCCTCGTCAGACTGGAAATACTGCAACATCAAATATGGCAGAAAATTTTACATTTGCCGTCGGTAGCAAATACTTCGTTGGCAAAGAAAATGCTCAAGGTTGCTAACACAGATCTTCATCAGACAAAAGAACCTCGTACCATAATTCTGCCTCATTTGTTGCAATAGGCTATTTGGCAGAATACCAGTTTTGAGCACACTTCGCATCAACAGATAAGTCAACCTTAAGGATATTCTGGCCATTGAAGGGTTTGGACATGCACTCAACAACTATGGCCTTTGCGACCTCAGCTGTCTCTGTTGGTCCTTCCAAAATTACTTCATCATGAACCTGCTTTCCAGTGTGGTACCCGTGAGTTTTCAATAAAACACACATGTACCGAGATCAAATGGAATATCAAATATGGCAAAAGAACTTGAAATATATAGGTCGAAAATAAGTTTGGACAGCCTCGATATTTCGTATAGGGTAGCATTAGGAGAGCACCAGAAGTTGTACAGAGGTCGCATGGAGTATAACTTGGTGGGCCAAACTTAGTATAAATATAAAAACTTTCAGTTGAAGGCTATACAATCTAAATGTAAATGAAGAGATCAAATTAAGGCATGATATTAACCTGTAAAAGCAGCTTCCACCCAAGCTTCTTCAATCGTGCATTTTTTGATATTTCTAGCATGGCACACATGGCAACATCAGCAGCACTACCCTGTTGCATAACCGAAATCAGAAACACTGAGGAGTGGACAATCACAACTTTTTCTTTCTTCAGGAAAAAGAAGAAAAGGGGAAAGGGGGGGGAGGAATATCTAACTTATCTATTAGCTAATAACATTTTTTAAATATATCACTAAATCCCAAAACTGAATTTATTAACAGTTTGAGAAGAGGTTTGCATTTCCACCTAAATCTGGGGAATTTATGTTGCTTCTAACTGGTTAAATAGTGTAAATTTGATAGTAAAGACGGAAGGATTGGAAAATGAGTACAAAAAGTAATCAAGGCACACTTACCTATAAAAAAAAAAAGTAATCAAGGCACACTTAGCAGAGGTTTTTTCCAGATCAAGAGTTTGTGCTGTTATTATTGTGGTTTCGTATCAAGATGATATTAGAGGTGGTATGGAGGAAGGAGAGATGAGCTTTATTAAATCACCAATGTAGACAGAGATAAGAGAGAAGAAAATATGAGTGAGAAAGAAGGGAAGAACCTGCACTGGAGTATTGATAGCAGCTCGCTCAATGTGACCTTTCTGATAGGAGGTAGCACGGGCCATTGAAGGGAACCGGCGGGCACGTCCCAGTAGTGTGCATACAAACTGTTGATCACGGGCTTCTTGTTTACGCTTTTCTTGCCAGGTTAGCACTTCTTGTCTATCACTGTACCACAGATCAACAGTTTTCTTTGCTTCCTTAACAGAAACCTGAGAACAAAGATGAAAATCATTGCCTATGCAATCAAATCAGTAAGAATGCAAGTCCCTGGTAATCGTAGGCTCATACTAAAGGGTACCTTCCAATCTCGGGCAAGCCCCACCGGAGTCTTTCCATATGCAATGGAAAAGTTAAGCATTTTCGCTTTCCTTCTTTCAGAAGCAAAGGCATCCTGAAACCATTTTAAAGAAAAATAAATGTTATTGGGATGGGATATTTGGTCGTGACCAGTTCTATCCCTGTGCAATAAAGGTCCAAAGGACCTACAACTCCTAAATCAGTGACTTGAATTAATATTGGTTCATCCCTAAACACCTTGAGCAACATTCACATTATCATGTGCTCAACCATATGTTATAGGAACGCCCCTCCAAAATAAGTCACAGTGCTCAACCAGATGTTGCAATAAACTTCTAATAACAGTTGGGACAGTGTATGTCAATGAATTACAGACCTTGTTGCAGTGGTACCTGCAATTTTAAGAATAGAAACCATGCCAGAGTTACAAGTGAAAGGAAGATAAACAAATCTCCCTCCCCGCTAAGGGAGAGAGGAAGACATGCAAACAACTACTCTATCAGTATCCCTTCTGACATCAAACTGTTTTGCTGCTTTGTATTACTTTTATATCTACCACTACGTGCTCCAGACAAAGTGGTGACAATCGCCAGATCAAGAATGATACATTTACAGTTTGCCTTTAATAGCGGAACTGGGGGTTTATCTTCACCAGGTTGGGGATGCCACTCGAGAAGCACTTGCTTTTTTTCAATAGCTTCACGAATATATGGGTACATATTCATTGCAGTCCTTGAATGGAAATCTCCACCAGCTCTAAAGGCATCCAGCATGCTCTTACAACTAGCAAGATGTGCAAGAATTCGAAGTTCCAGCTGTAATATGAGTACACAATTCAATCAACAGATGGAATACAATGCAACCAGTCTAGGTAGTTGTGGCAATATAAACCCTTACTTGCCCGTAATCTGCAACAATAAGTGAATTCCCAGGTGCAGCTATGAATGCCTGCCGGATCTTATACCGGTCCTTCTCTAGGGCAGGCTGATTCTGATTTACAGAAAGCAAGTACATTACATTTTTAATATCTAATAAATTTCAATATGAACTTACTAGATTTCTTCCTCTTTCATCTTGACTACACAAAAAAATTAGATGTCAAAGAATGCTGACCAAAAACTAGTAACTTGCAATCCAACCCCATGCCAAGGTTTGTTACATGTTAGAAACTTGGTGCATCAAAAGAATAATTTGAGAAGAAAACATCATGTGGTTGAAAATTGTAATCGTTTGCAGTAGAGATCTAGCTCTGTTATGTGTACATTAATTGTAAGATTAGTGAAGAAATATAAAAGAACCTGCAAATTTGGTCTCCTAGCTGATAAGCGCCCAGTTTCTGTATTGATATTCAATGAACAATGAATGCGCCCATTCTTGCCTGATATATTAGTTCCCTGCGGAAGAAAGAAACTAACAGCTTAAAAACTGAAGCAAGAGGAAATAAATGTTAATTTAAAACAGCCACCGTGTTCATGGGTAAATTTTAGGGCTTTATCCTTGTCCCATCCCACAAGTAAACTGTTATGAGGAGGGAAATTTCTCACACACCAATTTCACATGTTCACATGCAAGTACCATAATTCATCATATAAACCTAGGAAGCAAACTGCATAAAAACAAAGGGGAAAGATGAAGAACCGAACAGCATCCACACTTCAATGGCAAACTCATACTTGTAAAGGTTTATGTGAACGACATCCCTACAACTAGCTGACTACACTTAATAAAAAGGCATACTCAAACTCATACTTGTGAACATTTTAGTTGTTGAATCTAATGAGTATACAAAGAGGCAATTCTGATCTCAATACCTTATAATATTTAACATTACGTTAATCATGATCAAACTATCTACAACTCCCACATTTCAGTAGAGACTTGGACCAAGAAAATGTTGACTACTTCCTTAATATGGTAGGATATTAGAATACTGGTTGACATAAAAAAAATAATAAATGCAATTCTTGATTCGGTCCTCATTGCCAACGAGTTCCTAGATAGTAGATTGAGGGAGGGAGTTCCAAGCATTCTGTGCAAGCTTGACATGGAAAAGGTGTATGATCATGTGAATTGAGAATTCCTCTTTTATATGCTTGGGAGGTGTGGCTTTGGCAAAAGGTGGATTTTGTGGATTTGGCATTGTGTTATTACCACTCTTTTTTCAGTGCTAGTTAATGGCACCACTGCTGGATTTTTTAATAGTTCTTCTGGCCTGAGGCAAGGGGTCTGCTGTCTCCCTTTCTCTTTGTTATTGTTATGGAGACACTTGGTCTGATGGTGGAGGCTACTGTTGGATGAGGTTTTTTATCCGGATTCTCTGTGGGAAATGGTACTAATGGTTCTATCATAATTTTTCATTTCCTTTTTGCAGATGATACTCTTATTTTTTGTGAGGTGGATCGTGGCCAAATTCAAGCTTTAATGGCACTTTTGTTATGCTTTCAAGCTGTGTCGGGTCTCAAGGTGAACCTTGGTAAGTCTGAGATGGTTCCAGAGGGTGTGGTGCGTAGTATTAATAGTTTGGTGAGTTTTTTGGGTTGTAAAGTGGCTTTCCTTGCCATGAAATATTCGGGCCTTCTGTTGAGGGTGACTTTTAAGGCTAAAGCCATTTGGGATGGGGTTGTTGAGAAAAGGCTGGCCAGGTGGAAACGGATATATTTATCAAAATGGGGTAGATTCACTTTAATTTTATTTATTTATTGATAAGTAAGAAATATTTAATTAAGAGTACTCTATCCAACCTCCACACTTATCTTTTATCCTTATTCCCTTTGTATGCAGGGGTGGCTAATAGGATTGAGAAGTTAATTCAGGCTTTCTTGTGGGGTGGTGTGGAGAGGGGGAGGAAACTAATTTCCATCTTGTTAATTGCAATAAAGTTTATTCTCCAATTTCTAATGGAGGCTTGGGGGTTTGCAACTTGAGGACATTCAATAAGGCCCTATTGGGGAAATGATTATGGAGGTATCACTTGGAGGGGGATTCACTTTGGAAGGAAGTTATTGATCATAGATACGGAAGTGCTTGAGGAGTTGGTGTTTTAAGGAAGTGAGGGGGTATATGGAGTGGGCATATTGAAATTTATTAGGAGGGTTTGGAAGAGTTTTGCCACTCATATTTATTTTGTAGCTGGTGAGGGCTATAGAATCAGATTTTGGCATGACGTTTGGTGTATATATTGCGCTTTCTATAGGGCTTTCCCAGCTCTATCACATCGCACTCTCTATAGGGCTTTCCCAGCTCTCTATCACATTGTTGTTAATCGGGATGCTTTTGTGTCGAATTTGTTGGCATTTTCCCATAGTTCTCCCTAGTGGGATGTTCAATTTAATGGGGATGTTCATAATTGGGAAATGGATAATGTTTCTGAATTTTTCAGTCTTATATATTCTACCGGAGGCCTAACGGTATATGGGGATAGGATGTAGTGGAGGCTTAACGGAAGCAAATGGTTTACAGTGAGATCTTATTACAAGCTGTTGGCATCACATGGTAATGTTGCTTTCCCGTAGAAGAGTATTTGAATGTCTCGTGTGCCTTCCAAAGTAGCTTTCTTCGTATGGACCGCCTCTCTTGGTAATATTTTGACCACGGACAATTTGAAGAAGCGGGGTCTCATTATTTATGGATTAGTGTTATTCGTGCAAGAAGAAAGGGGAATCAGTGGATCATTTATTACTGCATTGTGAGGTGACAAGAGTGTTGTGGGATGAGATCTTTAGAAGAATTGGTGTGGCTTGGGTTATGCCTTTGAGGGTGGTGGATTTAATAGCTTGCTGGAAGAATATTCAAGGCTGTCCCCAAGTGGTTGCAGTTTGGAGGATGATTCCCTTGTGCATTATGTGGTGTATTTGGATGGAAATGAATGATCGGTGCTTTGAAGATAGGGAGCACACAATGAAGGAACTTCAGAACTTTTTTTGGCACACCTTATTGCTCTGTTTTCAGCCATTGTGCTTAATGACACTAGTGTTCATGACTTTCTTTTTTTAGTTTCTGGTTCCTAGATTGTATTTAGGCGTTCTTTTGTATACTTCCTGCATACAAGGGCTTCGCCTACTTTATTCGTATCAACAAAATTTTCATTTTACTTATAAAAAAATTAATAAATGCTAGTGAGATTGGGTGGACTTCATACAGGGCTAAATATGATAACCAATTCCAGAAACACATCATAGCAGCAATCACCTGCAAGGGGAGAATGAAATTGGATATCAAGGAGTCAATGGAGCAAACTTCACATAAAGCAGCAATGGCATGGCAAGCTTCCCTCCCCTCCTGCTCTTCTTTAAAAGCTAGAAAAGCTGTTCCATAAGCAGATTTGTCGATACCACTAGTTGAATTTTCTTTTTCCGAAACTTCATTTTCAGAGACATTTTCAATGTTTTCGTCCAGTTGCAAGTCACAAGCATCATTCATCAAACCATGTTCTGCAGAAACCTTTCCAGCCAGAGTCTTCAAAGCATCACCACTAACTGAGGGCCAACCAGTTGCTGTGAACATATCAGCTGGTAGTGGAAAACCAAGGATGCTATGCAGCCTAATATTCCGAAATTTTGTGGGACTCTTCTTGCCATCTTCAATCACTTTATCAACATTAGGTACTTTGAAGATCCTCTCATTTGGAAGAACCTCATCAGAATCCTTTCTGTAACAGAAACTAATGCGGTCAAAGAAAACAGAGCTTTTTCTACAAGTAATCAACGAGTTACTTAAAATCAAAGGGTTTATCATTAAAGAACATAAAAGACATAGTCCAAGTACACAAGAAGTATATAAGGCAGTAAATGTACGAATATTTTATGAAGTGTACCTGTTTGCAATGCCACCAAAAAAGAGCTGGCGTAGTTGTGCATCACTTCCCACATTCATGTATTTGGCATCGGAGCAATATCTGCATGCCCAGTTGCGAAATCTTTTAGCAGCAACCTCTTGTTCTGCTTTGGCTATCTTTTCCACCTCAGCAAGATATGCTCGATCAACCAGTATTCCTTCAGTTTCCATTTTAACTAATAGACCACCAAATGGTCGCCAATATTCCTCGTAGAAGTCATACATGGATTTTCCAGAAACTGGTTTTCTGTCAAGTTTCCATGGCATAGTTGATAGTTGGCTTTTCAAGCTCTCATAAAGCTTTAGTGTGCTCTTTGCATCTAAGACAGAATAACATATCCACGGTTTCCGCTCTTCTCTTTGCAGCTCTTCAACAGGAGAAATGGAAATCATTTTGCCTTCCGATCCATCTTTTTTAACCTTTCTCTTTCCAAAGATGGTTTTCATTGAAACTTTACCAAATAACTCTTCTTCATCACAAAATGGAGACCCAGACATAACCCTTTTGTTGCCAGTAAGTGCTTCAAGAGAATACCCACCCTCAGTTCGTCGTGACGAATCCCACAGCCGTGCCATATGCATTGTGTCAGCATGAAAACCAGAAAGCTTAATCCCGTAGTTCTCAATAACATGGTTATCAAAGCTATAGTTGTGCCAAACCTACAGAAAGCACAAGTGAGGTGTCATTTTCAAGTATGCTTTGAAAATATAGGTATGCACTATTTTCCTCATAGCACTTTCTCAATATTTGCACCGTAGTTATTACTTAAGCTAGCAACTATACTGATCAAAAGGAGGCCAAATCCACAGGACCGTAGAGAGTTCCAAAAGACAAAAAAAAATCAAGAATTAAACATAACCTTTTTTATGGATGGGTCTTCAAAGAAAGGGGAAAACTCGACCAAAAGATCACTACCACCACCATCAAGAACATCAACCCAAACACAAGACTTCCCATTTCCAAAATCCGCTTCTGGTCCAGAATATATACTGAAGCATATGATTTCCCCATGATCAACAGGTGTTTCTTGCTTCACATCTATCTTTGCAACCTGTAAATAAGTAATTAACACAAAGTGCACTTTAGCACAAGATGTAAGATTCTGAAATAGCTTGGCAATGACATCTTTATTTATAAATAGACATATTATTATGTGCTTCTCCATTGCATTAAAAAAAAAAACGATAGTAATAAGTGTGACGTAAAAAAAGTCAACCTTAGTAAAATACCTCAGTATCGCATGCATGGACAAGATGTCTAAATTTATTTGTAAGCACCCTAACAACCTCCTTTGCTACGGTGACATTATTGACAACGAGAACATCATCATAGATGCTACTGAGCCTCTTATGAAGATCTGACTGGTGATTTGTCTGTTCACTGGTGGCAGTTTTGATTAAACCATTGTTAAAGCCAGAATTTGTCTGTTTTATTTCCTCCGAGTTCCTTGATGCATCAGCACTGGGCAGGGCAACCTTTCTTATATTGTCTACTGAACATAGACCTTGCCTTGACTGGTCAAGTTTTAGACCATTCATGTCTTTCACGGCTATATTGCTGTCTCCACCGCACTTTAGTTCAGGAGAAGCTGGATCAGAAGCCAAGTCAGGTGCAACAATCTGCCTTCCACCATTTGTAGAAAATATGTTTTCTTGACTACTTGTTTCATGGGGTAGATAACTACCATATTTAAACATTTTAAGTAGAAGTTCCCTTCTAACTCTCAGCCTTTTTGCCTCTTTTGCCCATTGGCATCCAGGCACAGTACTTTCAGACACGGTATTAAAAGCACTGGGTTTGTCAGGACTACTTCCCCCAACATCTTGAGCTGGTGGTACAATAAAACCACTTTGAACCTGCTCCCCTTCTTTATCTACCCTTCGGATAGCATCAATTCTTTTCCGTGTGAGACTTCCATTAGAATTTTCATGATCTCTATAGTCAAGGACCATCTTAGCTATTGAATTAGAACGTGGCAAGAGCCTCCAACAACACGATTCCGCGTGATAATTCTTGTCATTCCGGAATGTGCATCTTCCTCGTCTGCAATCATTAAATAAACAGGAATCCTCTAAAAGAGCGGAACTAACTTGAACATCTCGAGCAGTGACAAGATCATAGCATAAAATGCATGGCCAAAATAACCAAAAATTCATATGCTAAATGAATTAAATCAACTTGCATATCCTAAACTTCAATTTAAGACCGCTGATCTGCCAAGTTCTTTTTTTTTTTTTTTTTCTTTGGCATATCCCAAAACCAACATTAAGCCATGGCTTTAAGCGGTTTCCCAACGTAGCCTCATATGTAATTCCAATAATATAAAACAAGAATTAAAATTTGGAAAGAAAATACATTGTTATTTGTTAATTCAATTTTCGAATTATAACCAATATGACGAGAAGCCCAAAGGCATGAAAATCAATAAATAATCCCTCACATATAAAACAAACAACTAAAAACTCCCACGGGCATAAAAAGATGTACCTAACCCAGGGAAAAAAATAATGGAATAAATATAGATGAATTAGCGGAACCAAAAAAAAAAAAACCCAAGAAACCAACATTCTGTAGGTCTACAAAACAATTCCGGTGTTCTAACTAAATTGCAAGAACCTCTCACAAAACACACAACTAAGAAACAACAAACACAAGAAAATGGTTCTTAGAAACTAAAATCCAGCCAAAAAAACAGATAACATTATATAAATAGTTCATTTTGAATGTATTGAAACTCTACGTGAGCAGGGCTCTAGAGGAAGCCCAGAGAGACCGAGAAGTGGAAGAAGGTCGGGAACAAGACCGTGAAAACATGGGATAAGTTGGGCAAGACGGTCTTATGGGACCGGTTTGGGTGCACAGCCCCATAGCCATCAGCCTTCCAATTCTGCCCAGCTTGATTCCGCAGTTGCTTACAAGGCGCCGTCTTGGTGGTAAGCCCGTAAATATAATGAGGCTCGGGAGCTTCCTATTTTGGGTATGGAACTGGTGGGTCTAAGAGGGAAGCAGAGCAGAGTGACGCCATGAGAGAAAGAGAGCGAGAGAGTGAGAGAGAGAGGGGGGGGAGGGGGGAATAAAGTTATAAACCCTGGCGCTGCGAGAAACCCCAAAAGTTAACGGACAATTTGATGGATGGCAAATGCGTTTGTCTCTACTCTCTGCTAATATTTTTATTTATTATATTTATTTGGTTATGCCTTTTGTAATAAATATAAAAAAAAAATTATAAATTAACGTAATTTGATATAATAAGTTAAATTATAAAAAAAAAATTATTATCAAATAAATCAAATATATCACATGAAATCATGTCAGTTTAAAATTTTACTTTTCTAGAAATAATCAAAAACAAACAATCCAAAATCCCTCGTCAAAATAATATTTTTGAGATAAGAATTAAACAAATCATGGATAAACTCAAGCAACTCTATTTTAAATCCAAACAACCTTTTTGTAGACGTTTGCTCCCGATTGGATAGGGAGATCAAATTGATTATAGAAACATGAGTTTAATTAGTCGATTTATTAGTAAATAAGGAAAATTATCATCTAGACAGGTGAATCGATTAAACTTAAAATAATAATGATTAATTTCTAATGCCATAAAGCAAGCTTGTATTTTATCTTTGTTACCTTTTCTTAATAATGAGAGTTCGAATTTCTTGAGTTCTTAATAGCAAGTGAACCGATACTTGGAGAGAGTGTAACCACGAGTGTTTTCAACACAAGCAACTGAAGTTGAAAGTTTTAGTTGTTTGTTGTTGCATCTTCCCTGAGGGTAGAAGAGCATAGCGAAGAGGGAAAAACGGTCCTATCTAATTTGTAAGCTAGATAACATATACTTGAAGATAAATAATGCAAAATCCCTCATTTTCGAGATAAGGAATAAACAAATCATGGATAACTCAAGAGATTTTATATTTTAAATCCAAGCGATATTTTCGTAGGCATTTGCCTCCGGTTGGATCGGGGGATCAAATTGATTATATAAACATAAGTTTAATAAGTTGATTTATTAGTGAACAAGGAAAAATATTATCTAGATGGGTAAATCGATTGAACTTAAAGCAAGAATGATTAATTGCTAGTGCTACAAAGCAAGACTTGTGTATTGCATCCAGCAACATTAAATTTGATGCAATCACGTATTGCGATGATCGTAATTTGATTATGAATTTTCACTTTGAACTTGACATACATCCAAGACTTGTGTATTGTATACAGCAGTTGCACAGGTTTTAATATAGATGATAGAATCTGGAATTCATGAGATAGTTTTCATGATTTAGCCAAAAATGTTAATCGAGTTAATTGCATTGGATTTAGTTCTGTTAAAGTTGTTACAATGTAGCTCAGATGCAACTTGATAAAAGCTTCATCAGACAATTTAAAAGCTGGCTGATCCATTGGCACCTTTTTCCAGTCTCTTCTTCCCCACCTCCTCAATATTATCATCATCATCTACATCAGTCTCGAAATCTGATTCTCCACTGCTATTTCTATCAGGACAAGCTTCATTGCCATCATCTTTCTGATCATCATCATCGGCATCTTCATTCTTGTTCACTGCTAGAAATTCGAGAGCTGTAACGACATCACAGATCAAAGGCCTAGTATCGGCTTCCTCTTGGAGACACATGGCTGCAACTGCCAGAGCTTGGTAGAGAGCCTTTACAGGGTACTGCCCTTCAAGCAACGGATCAGCCATTAATGTAAAGTTCCTTCTGTCTCTAAATAGTGGTTGTGCCTGCAAGTTAAGAAATTGATCAATTTTCAGGCTTCAAGCTTTGGGTTCCTGAGCAATCAAAATCTTACCTTGGAATATTAGAATCGAGGAAGATTGATGCTTTGATAGTCAAAATATGTTTTTTAACTCTCTTTGATATCAAGAGCAATGCGAGAAATCATAAACCGTCGGAAAATAATAATCACAATGAAAACTTTGAAGTTCAAATACTCGAGAGAGCTGTGATTATATATATATATATATTTTTTTTTTGGGGAAATTAGAATCTAATAAGCATACCCAAGTAACTAGATTTTGCTCTTCTGTTGCTCTTGTAGTGTCAATGACCCTCCTTCCCGTGATTATCTCCAAAAACACCACTCCAAAGCTGTACACATCAGACTTTGTTGTCAATTGACCTGTGAGTGCATACTCAGGAGCACAGTAGCCATAGGTTCCCATCACCCTGGTGGAGACATGGGACTTGTCCCCAGTTGGACCTAGCTTTGCAAGGCCAAAATCTGAAAGCTTTGGATTGAAGTTCTCATCCAATAGTATGTTTGATGCTTTGAAATCACGATATATAACTGGTGGATCAGCTGTTTCATGCAAGTATTCAAGCCCTCTTGCTGCACCTTCAGCAATTTTCATCCTGGTATTCCAGTCCAAAGGCTTTTTATGTGGAGCTATATCTGTATATCAAAAAATAGTTGTTTTGAAATCAATACTGCAGGGAAAGCTCAAATGGACATCTTTGAGCTTCTAGCTGGTGTGTACATGGTTTGTCTGAAAAGGCGCACACAATAAAATTTTGATAGCATGAGATTTGAAACATAAGTGCCAAGTTTTAGAACTTCGAAAATGAAAGCAAACTCTCACTATCTGATTTAGTTTGTTTGACTTTGCAACATTTCAAGTGATCATCACATCCTCTTTAAGTTGTAGTATCATTAGAATCTCATCACAAGCCCTTGACTAGATGCAATGCTGTCTTTAAATGATGCAAATTAAGTAATTTGGAGCATACCAAGAAGATGATCCTCCAAGGAACCATTGGGCATGTACTCATAAACTAAAACCCTCTGATCCCCATCAGCACAATATCCAACCAAATTGACAAGGTTAGGATGGTGAAGAAGACTCAACATCAAAACCTCCACAAGAAATTCTCTGTTCCCTTGGAATCCATTCCTGTCGAGCTGCTTAACCGCAACTACCTGTGCAAGATGAAAAACACAACATAACTAAACATTCATAGGTTCTTATTTTTCTTCCTAAAGGTTACTAAGGTTCTGTGGTACATTACGAACTATATATATACAGGTTACTGTCTCACTTGATTTGTGCTTGCGATGTGCCCTCTGTACACCCTCCCAAATCCTCCTTCACCTAGCAGATTCTCAGAACGGAAGTTTTGAGTAGCAATGCACAATTCACGGAAAGTAAAAGCCCTGGCGGAGATGGTTCCCTTTCCCACCTTTTGTATCTCTTCCGTTATGTACCGTCGCCTGCTGCTATCTGTAAGATAAAATATGTTCAGATTGACACTGGCCATCTGGTTTGGGAAAAGCAAATTTCGTTAAAAGATAAATAAAAATAGCTACTTTTTTGTAATTCTATTTCTGAACCAAGAAACATAAAATGAAAGAATATCAGATTTTCTTATTTTTAAATGGAGATCATTTAGATTCAATAACGGTATGTGGGAATGTTAAAACAAATATTCTGCATTTGTATTCTTGATTTAAATTAATAAGCTTATGGAGGAAGTAGATGACGCCCATATGTCAACACGAAACCAATTCAAACAAGAACATCTCCTAAAACTACTGTGGCAAAGGCATAATACGAGGCATGAATGGACAAAGGGTCGAATCAAGACAAAGGAACCGAAAAATGAAGATTTATTTATTTTTGCATAAATATCCGTTATTTCACTGGTTTAATTCTTTAGAAACCAAAAACTTAGCCTGTTGTACCGATCAAACGCTATTGCCTACATGATTGAGAGGCAAATAATGGAAACCAAAAGGAAAACCAAGGAAATGGCTTTGATCACGTTTTATAAAGTTGAGGGATGCTGTGAATTAGGATTTTGTAATATAACTAACGAAATAGATAAGAGAAGAAGAGAGTAATCAAGTCACACAATGCATCACGATTTTTGTGGTTTATGAATTGAATAAATAATGGAATGAAAGCCAAAGCATGCACAGACGGATCGACTGTCAATGAGAAGTATCCATGCGGATGAAAACCAAGAAAATTCAGGAAGCTATCTTTTGTTGCGGGGAATTAGAATAGTTTTGAAAGTTAAAAAAAAAAAAAGTACCTGATTTGAAGGAGAGCTTACTGAAGGAGGCTAAAGTTTTTGCGCCACGGTATTCGTTAATGCCCGATTCTCCGTCGATATTCTCTTGTGACATGCAACATGGAAAGCACCCCATGATCTTCCTCTACCCTCTGCACTTCCAATATCCTACCACACCAACATTCAACGCATCGGATCATCAAATTCTTGCGTTTATCTTCCACGCCAGCAGACGTTCGTTCGATTGAAGAAATAACCGCGGGTGGCACAAACAGTTTGAAATGGAGAGATCAATCTGCTCAGCTATCAATTATCTTGGCCCCGGAAAAGCCAGAACCTTTCTTCTGAACTTTCAGGAAAGCAAGGAGATTTCCCCACCTTATTTGTTTTGGTTTATTTTCCTCAAAACTCCTAGAGTCCAGACAGGCAAATGACCGAGTCAAATTTTCTATATTCAGAAGAAACAGCAGCTACCAATCTTTGCTCAACTACCTCTTGATGTTCTTTTCAAAAATCCGTTAAGGCAAAATGTATATTTTATTCTCTTTCTTTCCCGTATATATGCGAAAATTCGTGTCCCAAATTAGCAGTCTATCTTGATTGTTCCTATTCTACTGATAATGATAATGAAGGCAACAAACATCAAAAGCTGATCTACGAGCCGCACAAGATGACATCCATCAATATGGTAAGAAAAGAAGTGTTTTAACTATAAAAATGTTTCTTAAAAATAAACTCACATATTGACGTGATTTGACGTTGTATGTTATATTATAATTATATAGAAAACATATACGACCCGCTTTATATTATATGGAAACCAATTTATTTATTTTTTTCGTTAATATATTGTTCTCAAAATTTTGCTACGAGTTTATACAATAGATGTGGTCCTAAAGCTGATGATAAACCATAAGCATATTTGACAACTGGCCGAGTTATCAAGGAAGAAATCAATGTGGAGAGAGCGAATGCATAGCAATATTACTTTGATATTCTTACAAGGTATACGCTTTGTGAAAAGAACAATTAAGTTTATGCTACTTCAGATCTTCTACTACCTGTATCTGTGATAGTTTGCTGTCTTTTGCTGAACATATTTCAGCACTGGCATCAAGTACACTGTATGAACATCACTAACTATGCAAGAAACTGCACAATATATGTAGTCAGTTTCAAATAACCCAAAAGCTCTAAATGCTTTAAGTACTAAATCATCATCGGATGCAGAAACTACAAATATAAATTAAGCAAAGCAATTTTATTGTGCTGCTATGGGGCGGGCCAGCCTTCTTTGGCAGCTATATTTTCAAATTTGCTGCTAAACCTTGCCACTTTTAGCTCAGCAACCACTTTCTCCAGCCTACTAATTCGAGCTTCAAGTTCCAGTCCTAGTATTTCAGGTGTGTGGCTACTACCTTTTCTTTCATTTCTATCGATGCTGAGCCCATCGTAAACCAGAGTTGCTGCCTTGCTTTTAATTGTAGCTTCCGTGGCTCTTTCTAACCTATCTATTGCAGCTTCACCTTCAATTTTTTCCACCGATCTTATCATTGGCTCCTTTTTAAGTGCTCCAATAATCGTTGAAGCTGAAAAAATTTGCGATTCGCCTAAAAAATGCTTACCGTCACCGATTGGCCCTTTATCTAGCCTGTCATGGGTGCCATAAAATCTCTTCCCCTCACTTTCTGATATATCTTCCTTGATAGGATTCTCTACTTTAACCTTCTTATTTTTAGGAGGAAAACCAGGTGGCACAACAGCTTCATTACCTTCTTTCTTTCCTACAAAAGCATGCGTTACCTGCTTTGGTAGTGTTTTATCTTTCACCACGGTTGGTTTATCTACATTAACAGAGTTCCCTGCCTTAACCTTGTTAAATTTGGGTGGAAAACCTGGGGGTACATCAGCACCATCACCTCCCTTCTTCCATATTGAAGCCCGTGGCATCTGTTCTGATATATTCCTATCTTCCCGAACTGTTGGTTTATCTGGAAATCCCACTTCAATCACACTTGCATCTGCCAGAATTTTACCAGGTTCACTCATTGAACCTTTGCCCTTCATAATCTTTGTCAGCGGTATCAACAAGTCCCTTTTCGCAGCTTCATCATTTGTCATTGATTGTGATATGCTTTTACAATACGAGACTGAGAAAGACTTAACATCAGCAGCCGGTTTGTTCTCATCATTAATAGGCGCCCTCGGGGTTCCAATCTGTTTAGCTTCCTTGACAGATTCCTTTTCATCCCCCTTCTGACATTTCATAGAAATTCCAGGAGGAACACAAACATGGTTACCTTCCATCCTTCCTGCATAAATTCGGGGTAATCTTCTTGTATTTCTATGCCGCCTGACAAAGTACTTGATTGGGTCTTCTTGAGCAAACATTGACTGCTTCCACCACTTCAAGTAACGAGTGGTCACATCCGACTCAAAGAGCCTGGCTGGTATGTATATTTTTTCATCAATAATTGGCCTGCAGTAGTTGTTCCAAGCAATTTCTTGACTCGTGTTAAAGCGAGGAACACGAACTGGAATATCTTGATCCATGCCAAACTGCATGGCCACTCGATGTGGAAGGTATTGCTCTATACAATGTAGTCCCGCCAGTTCGCTTACCCTCAAACATCGAGCAAATGACTCTAGTTCTATATCCAAATTAGGACCAAGTAATACCCACTCTTCTTCATCCCTATAAAGCTTTGAAGACGACCAGTTCCCGAAGACTGGAGCATAAGGTCGCCATTGAAAACTATCTCCGGAAGAGTTAATCACCAGTCTCACTTTCTCAATATTCACCCTTTTCACCATGTGCCATCGAGCCACTCTTGGCTCACCATGTTTAATCAAATTTGGTTTAGGCCGTAACGTTGGAAATCTCTCCCAAATCCAAAGCTGCGCCAACAGAAATGGAGCACAAAGGTCCAGCACCAAGATACCATCTTTATTCTCGTTTGTCGTAGATCGGGCCACATCGATATTATATTTCAATAAACGCAAATCCCGGTAAATGCTAGCGAGGACCACCGGAGCTAGCGCAATCCTAATACCCCTTGCTAGACGAATTGCGATGGGGAAACAATGTTCTCCAATGTTATCGTACAAATATGTGGGAAAGACATACCTTGAAAGCCACAGAGAGAGGAACGCTTCGTGCTCGAGCTCGTGGCCAGTCCCCATGAAATGGTTCAACCATAGACAATGCCTCACTTTCCTTGCCACTGAAATTTGTTTATAGGCTTCAGTCAAATTGCCTTTGATTTTCCTCATATCGTCGGTTTCAAGGCGCTCTGAAAAGGAGTCACCCAAAACAGAATAACCTCCCAAAATCATCATGTCCTCCAAGGTGATTGTTGCTGCTCCCCAAGGAAACACAAAGCAATTGATCTCAGGACACCAGCTCTCAGAAACCGCAACAATCAAACCGTTGTGCCTTTGAACTTTGTATGTGGAACTCAATATTGCCTCATAAATACCAGCTTTCTTCCATGTGGATTGTTGCTTCGAATGCAAGCTATCCACCCATTCTTTCCAGTTCTTTTGCGGGCATCGCCAACCTTTATAGTTTACCTTCAGTGGCAAGTTCTCGACCTCAGGAATGGTGGGTTTCGGTGGGATGAAAAGTGAAGGAAACTCAAAATCTGGTTCTTGTACAGGCTTTACGGAGGGTTTAAGATAGTGGCCTCTTCTGAATGTTGGGTTTCCATCACCCGTGGGGGAAATCATTAGCTCATCTCTTTCGTCGATGATGGAGTCTAATGATTCATCCATGGCTACAGTATCAAAAGCTCTAAGAAGGGTCGCTTTGGAAAATAACAAAAATGACCATGTTTTCCCTTCGTTGGTTCGTTTATTCTGTATAAGAAAAAGCAAGGAGTGCAAGGGGGACAGTGGTTCAATGGTGGTGGCTCCTTAGCCTCCTTCCTATATCATTCTCTACAAAACATCAGTGCTCTCTGTTTTGTTTTTGGGAAACTGAAAGAAACAAGAGGGTTCTGCTTTCAAAGGGATTCAAAACTCAAAATGCCTCTCAGGTCACCACATTCAACATTACCTCCGTATCATCTTCCTGGGCATCATAGAAGGCATACCATTTTCATACGGTATCGGATTTTGTCCAGTCAAAGCTTCCCTCGCCGTGTGGACCTGTGGTTATCGAGAAAATGAAGGGGGAAATGATTGTTGCGTTGTTGTAATTAAGACTGAATAGGATATGGAAAGTCTATCATCCGTTTGGCTCGCAGGAAAATGAGAGAAAACACTATGGAAAAGATGGAGAAATGGGGTTCCATGAGTGAACGAGATGGGTTTCTTTTACAGGTCTACATGTAGCATGCATGGAATCCCATGATACCATGATATGGCAGTCTGTCCGATGTTACTCGTTTAATATCCTGATTCCATTTTATTCAAAAATACCAAAAAAAAAAAAAAAAAAAAAACATCCTGATTCCTATTTAATGTAGAGAAGTGCTGGTAACACTTGACCTTCCACCCAATTATATAAAATTAATTTATTTTCTCATATTTTTGAATCTCTATATTTTTTAAATAAAAATTTATTTATTTAACTAAATTCTTTTACAAAAATTAAGAAATAATTAAAAATCATTGAATTATATACAACGGGTTGTCAACTGTTATGCCCCATAGAATGATCCTTTATAACTGATGAACTCTTTTTATTTTATTTTATTTAATCAGTTTTTAAGATTACTTCTTTTATCTAAATTTATTGCTTGTTTCATTAGAAAAAAGGTAAAGATAAACAAAGATAATGAGTAGTGACTTTTTGAAGTCCACGTACCCTTCTCAAACCCTGGGGCCTATAGTGACTTCAGACAATTTTATTCATCGTTTTGACATTCGTGGTGTAACAGTACATGTAAAAGCTGCTCCTCCAACGGACACAAGGATTGTAAATGTGCGTCTATAATAGGATATGAGTGTGTTGTACACTAGGATTGAGATTACAGATCAACCTGATGGAGCTTCTTTTTGTAGCTACTGTGAGGAATCGACGGAGATCGACTATGGCTGAGAAAGAGGGTTTTGGACTTTTGAGAGAGAGAGAGAGAGAGAGACGGGGGTGGGTAATGGGATTTGGTTGCATGAGTCAGTTCTATTTTTTACTTCTTAGAAAGCACACGTCATAATTTAGGTGTAAATCTGTCCATTACACTCCCAGCTACTAGCCTCTCCCATAAATAAATGATAATCCCAACACTTACCTCCCAACCCCTAGCTGGCATACCATTAGCACAAACGTGGAGATTGTTCTTTTTTTTGTTAATTTTTTTTAACATTTTTAATTATTAAAAAAATAAAAAATATATATAATTTTATTAATAATTACTCTTAATTATTAAGTAAAAATAATAAATTAAAAAAATTAAAATGCATGAGCGGTAAGATTGTGCCAAAGTTTGAGAGACTCTTTTAGCATTTCCATATATATATGGAAAATATATATAGCCACACACGTTTGATGAATAGTATTAACGTACATGTGAATTGGTATAGTAGCTAAAATACACTTCACAATTTTTTTTATGGCATAATCCGATGGATTATGAGCATGCAAGAAAGGGATAGTGCCATTATTCTCCAGCCTCCAGCCTCCAGCCTCTCCTCTGATCATGCCTCCGGCAACTACCATCAGAAATGATTTCAATTTGCTATGCCGCATTCCAACCTGATGAGCACCAGCTCACATTCAACAATCTACGAAATGCAGCATGCACATTCTTGTTCAGGTTGGGGCACTTCACTTGGGTGTGATCTTGAACAGTTGCCAAACCCTTGCACATTGCCATGTGACAACGCAGATCCAGGAGACACAAGACAAAATGTCAAGTAGATGCCCACATCCAGATTCTCAAGCGGATCCTAGCCTTTCTAATATATCAAGACAAAACTAAGAGTACTCACCTAGACAGCATTGATATCATCACCAGAGAAGTATTTTCAAGACGAAAGAGGAATTTACCTTCCCCAACCAATCTGAATCATTTCAGATCCCATTATCCCGAAACTAACCTCTTAGAAAACAGCCAGACCCATAATACCAAAGCAAGAACTCTGCTGCCGGAGTGATTTTGCGAGGCACAAAGATACAGAATAATAGTAACCCCAAAATACCAAACAACTACCCCAGAATTCCTTTGTCCATCAAATGACAAATGTCCACTAGTTTCTACTAAACACAGTCCACGTGGGAATGCAAAGTCAGTTTTCAAGATTTTCCCCAAGTAAATAGATGAATAAGTTTCACAAATAATTTACAAAACAAGTTCACAAGCAAAGTCCCATTTTTTTTTTTACAAAAGCATATAAGCAAAACAGAAACAAACTGAAATAGACCACCACTTCTACTATGCCACTTTATAATACCAGAGGCTAATAGCCATCATCCCTCAGAATCCAATGCTCATCAAATGGAAATTCAGCCCACTACTTTTAATTTTCATATAATTCTTCACAGGGATTCAAAGCAAAATTTCTTATCATAGCCCAAAATAGAAAAACAAAATATAAACAAGCCGTGTGCACAAAACACCTTATAAGGTAGATGGTTTACTTAGACCAGCCAAAATGAACCGCAGCACACGAGCTCTGGGAGCTGCAATGCTATAAGTTATTAACCAGATAATGCAAAACCCAGCTTGTAATTTCATTTGGCAAATACATAGCCATCAAATAAATAACTATCTCGATAAGAAACGTTTGGAGACTGTAATGCCCATTAGATTGAGATCTGTCCACTAAATTCTATTATGGGCAGTCCTCGTAGGGATGCAAAGTCACTTTCAAAGATTTTCCATATGAAAACAAATTAATGAACTTCACGAACAGATGACAGGACGAGTTCAAAAGCAAAAGTCTTCTTTTTTCTTTTCAGCAGATATGAACAACACAGACACAGACCTAAGTAGACCACTACTTTTAATTAGAACCTCTACAATTCCAATACACATCCCTCAGAATCCATTGCTCATCAAATAGAAATTCAGTCCACTACTTATAATTTTTCATATGATTCTTCATAGGGATTCAAAGTGAAGTTCTTAATCAAAGCTCAAAAATAGAAAACAAAATATAAACAATCAAAGAACACAAAACACCTTATGAGGAACATGCTTACTTAAAACCAGCCAAAAAGAACCAAAACCCAGAAGCTCTGGAAATTGAAATTCTGTAAACTATTAACCAAAATATACAGAACCCGACTTGTAATTCCAGTTGGCAAATAGAGAAGAACTGAAGTTGGAAACCCTAACCTCATATTTGGCTATATAGAAGATAAAAGGGAAAAATAAAAACCTCAAAAGGCATTCCGAAGGTTTACGATTACATTGAATAAGCGAAACGAATGCTCTACTCAAATTCAAACTTGAAAAGTTCTGACTTTTAAGATCTGCGAAGTAATACGGCTAGGGTTTGCTTAATGTAAAATGTAGAAAGGGGTGACAACACAGATTTCATTTAGTCCCTAAGATCTAATTTAATTACTTTCTGTCCCAATCTCGCATTACTATTTAAGAAATGAGTAATACTACGGTGTAGTCATTTTAAAAAATAATATAATCTATTATTAAAAAATTAATTTTTTTATATAAACTTGTATTTATTTATTTATTTTAATATAATTATACGACACTTACATATTTTTCTATTCCCAACTTTTATTTCTCTTAAAAAATATATATATCTCGTTATTTTCTATTCCCAAACTTTTTTTTATCTAATTAAATCGATATTTTTCTCCATTTTTGTGACTATTTTTATGCTTCGTCTACTGTTGATCAAAGGATTTTGTGAACTGAAATTATAGATTATAATGTTATAATTTTATGCCTTCGTATATTCCGACTAAAATATAATTCATAAGAAAGGAGGATTAATGTGTAGGAAATTTTATTTTCAAAAAAAAAAAAAAAATGTGTAGGAAATTTTATTTAAACTAGTGTCTTAAAAGTACCTCTTCTCCCTGGAAATAGATTTATTAAAAATTAAAAATAACACAATATGTGTACTTTTAGGTTTTTATGCTTGCCTCTATTGTGGCAGTAATTGAACATAAGTACATATATTATACACCTTAACAAAAGCCTCAGTATCCAAGGTTCATGAGAATTAGGGAGAAATATTAAAATTAGAAAAATGGTTTGTATAATTTTAAAGTATACAAGATCCATGCACTCTTTTTAAAAATAAAAAATAAAAAAAATAAAAAATTAATTAATTAATAAATCTATAATTCACATAAAAAAAATAAAAATAATAATAAGAAATAATAATTTTTAATGTGGGCTCCATTATTTTTCAAAGAAAATTTACATTTTTAAGCCGATGTATCTATACTTAATAAAATTCATACATAACATAATTTGATTTGAAAAATAAGTTTTAAAATATAAATCTTATAAATCAAATCTTACCATCTAACTTATATAAATGATATACTTTATATACCGGTTTGAAAATAAAATAATAAGAAATTCTGTTTGCATATGCATGTATGCCCGTTTCATTCATTTAATGAAACGATTTGTTTCATTAAACGGAAAAAATGCACCGTTTTGAAAGCAAACACCACTGTCTTTTTACTCTATTTAAAATTGAAATGCTTTGGATTCCCACCTATACTGACATGGTCACATTGGTCTCTGATGCCTATCCCTCCCTTCTTCAAGCCTCTCCCATTGCTATAATTTGGAATTTTTGTCTACTATTGGTCAAAATCTTAAACCAAGTATTATGGTCACTGTCAAAAAAGTTTCCTATTTATACACTGTTAGTTTTTTGGACACCTTCAACATTTGGGTTTAACGCCTGGTCCTCAAAGTTTAAATTTTTGAATTCGGTTTTGTGTTATGGTCTGGAAGTGAGTTTCGTATTAGCGAGATAAGGTTTATCTCTTCATTTTCTCTTACACATTTGGTTGTCGTTTCATTTTATCTCTTCTTAGTTGCTGAAAAATCATGGAAAAGGAAAGTGGATTATCTCAAGAGTGCAACATTTGTCGACGAGAAGAGATGAATCTCTGGAGAGAGGCAAAATAGACTTGGGGACCTTTTTTATATTTGATCACAATTTTAGGTGAAATGACAAAAAGACCCATTTACAGTACGTAGAACGACTCTAAAATAATTATCTTCCAATAGAGTATTCAAAGTTTATATATTTTAAAACTGTATTTAGAGCAAAAGTGTTTATAATTATAAAAAATTTGAAAACACAATATGGTAATTTTAGTATTGTTGGAAACAAATGAGAAAGGATAAAAAGGAGAAAAAGATGGATGAAAAAATCACAGGACTTGTTTGGATTGGGGATTTCGGAGCCGACACTCACAGGTATCTATTTCCCAATTCCCACTGCCGACACATACGATACAAACGAGCCGAGTCGGACTGGACCCTACAGTAGCCACAGAGGATGCGAACCCATTAAACTGACCGAACACGGCGATCAGTACGGCCTGCATATAAATATATCGAAGAAGCCGTACCCGTAGAGGTCTGGAAAGCCAAGACAACGCCATGGAAGTTCAGAAGAAGAAGGTGGTGATGAGCCTTTTTCTTTTTACCTTTTTCGTATCTATGTCTGGCGTGAGAGCTTGGACTGGTGAAATCCATGGAAGAGTTGTCTGTGACGTCTGCAGTGATTCATCCATTGGACCCGAAGATCATGTTCTTGAAGGTTACCATCTATCTCTCTCTCTGTTAACTTTAATTTTTTATTCAAATATATAATTTTGGTACTTGGGTTTTGTTTTGGGTCGTGATATCTCCTAGATTGGTGGTTCTGATATGGGCTATGCTAAAAATTGATCCTTGTCGGCTTTCGCCAATTTGTGGTTGCTAACCTGCTGATAAGTTTATGAGCTCGTTGACCATTCTAATTAGGTTCAATTCATTAATATTTTGAGTGGAAATTAAAGAAAAAAAATTCACGGATTTTGAAGGATATTGTTTCTAACAAAAAATTATACATACCTAAATTTTTCTGCACGGTAATGCATAGTTGTAATGATTGTACTTTGGGTGATGGGTGGTATAATGAACTGGGTATAGGTATTTCCCTTCCATAGGTGTAAGTACAGATTCAGGGTCTTTGTTTCGATGTTTTTCAGTGATTTCAATATTTCAAATTTGCTCTGATCGACATGTAAAATATGGAGTGATTTTATTTCACAAATTCCCACCAAGAATTTTCTTCGTGATCTATATTATCGAGCACTTAATTCTCCAATTCAATGTTGTTCATATGCGGGAATCTTGCTATCTTCTCGTGTCAATATCACACTGTTGGAATTGTTTGATGCGGAAAGGAATGCGTATTTCTATTGTTGAATGGGAGACGTGCATCATTTTGTTTTATCTAGTGTCAAATTGAAGTGAAGTATTGGCATATGTTCTGCTGCTGCTATAACACGTTCTGATGCAGTTTCGTTCTAGTTTACTTCATACGAGTGCTGAAAATGTATACGGAGGACTGATTAGTTCTATGAATCATAACTCTATTCTTACCTTCTTTCAATGAATTTTGAAAAAGATGCCTACAAAGAGCTTCAGGTTTCCTTTATGTAGTTGTTGATCATTGCTCTTGAGTATCTATGGCTGTGATAGTCATTGTGCAAGCTATAGACGTTCTTGGTTCTTTTTATGTTTAATTGATAATTTCAAGTTGTCATAGGGCCACTACCTGGCTAATTCATGATTTTGAGTTTCAGAGTTTCAAAAATTTAGGCCATGTTTGGGAAGTGAGATGAGTTGAGAACATCTCATCTCATCTCAAAATTTCTCAAAATTTCCTTCTAAACCATCACTCAAACAAAGCACTTTTCAATTTCAAATTTTCAACATTTTCCTCTTATCATTACCTAATCATTACAATTTTTTCAGATTTAAAAAAATAATAAAAATAAAAATAAAATAAAATAAAACTTATATTAAAAAATTATATTCAAACAATTTTTTAACTATATAATATTTTTATTCAACTTTTGTTCTCTCATTTCTCAAAACCCAATAAAACATCTTAACTCAAACTATTTTACTGCTATTTACAGAATTTTCATCTCATCTCATTACCCAAGCATGCCTCAAAAACCATGGTAGCTTGGATGAAAACTTTTATGACTTTTCTTGACGTGGGCATGTGGCCATCAAAGTTCTAGCTATTTTATGTTGTAAATAATCTCTCCAATTTTTTAAATTTAATTGGAATCAATGAGATTGTATAGAAGGAAAGATTTTTGGAAAAATTTAGATGGACTGGAATGATATTTGTGGACATGGACCGATCAGAAAAGATATTTGTAGACATGGCTTCCATGCCTACAGATTTAAAAGAAGTGTTTCATGTGTGAGTGAGGGACGGAAGGACAGATGGAGGGAGCTGCAAAAAATTCTTAACATGTACTCTATGCCTTTGACAGCTTTGCAAATATCTTTCCACGTCTTTTACACAACTTTGAATCACACTACTGATTTCACACCATTATAAGTAGCCTATAGAATTTTGGAAACATTATCAATGAGATTTTGTCACAACTTTTAGTAATTTGTTTTGTTTCATGGTGCTTCCATCCTCTTGGTTGGTTTAAACGCTGAGAGATCAAAGTGGAAGATATTTGTTTCCTGGGGAAGTTGATTTTATCAACTCAAGGAAAAAGCTGCAACGAACACTTAGTACTTTCAACTTTTATTTAGAATGCAGTTCAATATTTGTGCATAGATCACTTGCCCAAGAAATTTGGGAGATTACTTATAAAAAAAATTATGCAAAGACCAAATCTTGACCTTTTAGCTTGTGCTAATCTTCAGTGAGTTGCAAATGTTGTTTTATTATCTGATGTAGGTGCTGAGGTAGCTGTTCTTTGCATCACAAAATCCGGGGAAGTCCTAAATTATCAGGCATTCACCAATGCTAAGGGGATTTACACAGTGGCTGAGACAATGCCTGAGAGTGACCGCTGGGATGCATGCCTGGCACGACCTATCAGCAGTTTCCATGAACACTGTACCCATCTAGGTGATGGCAGCTCAGGAATCAAGTTCAGTTATAATCATCTTTCGGGTTACTCTCACACAGTCAGAACCTTCGTTTATAGACCTGCCACCGTGCCAACCTACTGCATTTGATACTGATGCTCGGTGTCGTGTTCCTACATGCTTGAACTCGAAAGGAAAGCGAAATATAGATCGCGGTTGTTAACCATAAAAATGTGATTATGTAATGAACATCTTCATCTAATATGCTTTTTTGGAACCATGTAGATCAATGTGAGTGTATTTATGCTTGTCATAATTATAAACCCAAACTTTTGCTTATAATGTTATACTAGAACCAGCCTAAAAATGTCAGGCTGGTGTTGTACAAATTCCATAACTTGCATCTTTATCTGTTGGCATTGTGGCTCAGGGAGTCTTGGTTTGGCATGATTCTCATCTGGTGCTTTTATGATGCATTAGCTTCAGCAATTAGCTTGAGAAAAATAGTTATTGCATGCATAAAACCAAGGCATCCTTGAACATCGGATTTATTTTACATTAATTAAGGCGATTGGTTCTGAAGCTCAAAATCAACCTGCAAGCATTCTACTTCTAGTCTAAGGCGCCGTTCGGATTGAAAAGTTATTTCATCTTATCTTATTATTATAATTTTTTTTAATTTTTACACAAAATATAATAAATAATTCAACTTTTTAAATTTCAAAATAATAATAATATGAAAAAATAATATTGTAATAATATTTTATTTAACTTTCATTTAAAATCATATCATTTTATCTCACTGTCTAAATAACCCCTAAAAGTTATAAGTATTTAGGGATAAGAAATAATATTTTTATAATGTATGGAGTAATAAAATATAAATGATTTAATTGAAATTGTATGGATATTTTAATTTTGGTAAAAAAATATTGAAAAAAATAGTTTTGATCGAAAATAGGGAAACGTAGAAATAATACTACAAAATCCAAAAGTCAAAGTATCATGATTCAACGGCTGCGACCGTTCCAAGTCCATATGCTGTTGTGGCGAGATCTAGTTGGAACAGTGGACGTGTTCTGAAATAACGGTACAGGGACAAACCGTTGAAGAGGTTAAAAACACCCTCCATCCAAAAATGGAGAACTCGGAGAATGAAATCAAGAAATGAAATAGCCAGAAATAAAAATATTGATAATTATACAGCAACAACAGAGAGAGATAGAAGTGGTTTTTTGGAATTCGAAAACATGATAGATTGGGGGAAACAATTGAAGGCAGCGTTTGGGGCTTCGTTTCTTTGGCTCGTTTGCTTGATTTACTTCACCCAGGTTCCCATTCTTCATCTCTCTCCCTCTCTCTTAGCTAAAATCTGTTGTTTTGTCCAGAAATCCGAATAGATTGGGTCTTTTTTTTTTTCTTTTTCTTATGGTTTCTGGGATTCGGAGATCTGTGTGGCTCAGGTGATTGTCGTTGATTTTTTCTGATCAAAATAAGTACTTCTAATATGTTCACCCAATGATGCAGAACGAGCATAAATTTTTGAGCGATCAAAATGCTTTGTATGCACTGATATATAGATTCTTGCCATATTATGTGCGATTTTCACCAACCTAACTTTTTACTATGAATTTTTTAATATAGGGATTCAGATCCTTTGTATGGACAGCAATTTCCTACCAGCTGAAAGATAGGCTTAAGTTATCGCCCTCGGCATCCCAGTTTGTGTCTTCGATAGCATTTTTTCCGTGGAGCATCAAACCATTATATGGGTATGTATATTTATTTTACGCAGTATAGGCACTTGAAGCGGCATATATGCAAGTGCACATACACATGTACATACACCTATACATGTGTATGTGTCTTTCTATGTGCATGATAGTGGAGATATCTAGGTTTCTATGTCCATCCTTGCATTCAATGGACGTGAAGTGACTCCGCCTTGGCTCTTAGATTTAGAGCAATTTAAGGCATAAAGAAATTATTCTCATCGAGTCAAAAATCAAAACTGGAACGATTTAGTTAAATTTGGATGATTACAATAGGTGTGTGTGTGTGTGTGTGTATGTGTGTGATGTCGTCTTCTAAACTTGTAATATATATGTACACGTCAAGAATATATTAAGTCTGTTGGTTTATCTCATATGCAGGATTCTATCTGACTGTATCCCTATCAAAGGGAGAAGAAGGATTCCATACTTGGTGATAGCAACTGTGCTATCTCTCGTGCCCTGGATTATTTTAGGCCTAAATGCAACCCTGAGGAATTCCAAATGGCACCTCATGATCTTCTTAATGGTGCAGAATCTGGGCTCAGCTATGGCGGATGTCATAGTTGATGCAATGATAGCTGAGGCAGTAAGGCTTGAGCGGTATGTGAACAGTTCAGGTTTCATTTCCGTTTCTTTCTTCGTAAAATTTAAGTGCATATTGACTTGACCACTAGCTTGCCTGTCAGTGGCATAAGATTCATTTGGCATACAACCTTAACTTCTTTAGTGTATGATTTCTTATATTGGGGACTTGGCATAATAGTGAAAGTAAAAATAGTAGATTTGCCCAATTAATTTTGCATGGTGGAATATGATCTGAACCTACTCAAAATGATGGCAATATCTTGTGCTTGTGTTTAGTATTGGCCAGCAGATCTTTTCTTTACATAAACTATCTTTGATGCTGCAATTACGTCTAGTAGATTATTCTATTTAAATAGTCTAATATAAGTTAAGACTAAGATCTCACAACTGCACTTGATTAGGACTTCATTTGCTGGAGATCTCCAGTCAATATCTTGGTTGGCAATGGCTTTGGGAGGAATATGTGGAAGTCTGCTAGGAGGACTTGCATTAACCAACTTGCAGATAGATACAGTTTTTCTTCTTTTTTCTATACTTCCAGCCATACAGTTACTATCTTGCGGTTTCGTAAAGGAGAATTCTGTAGGCAGCAAAGTGTCGCCTGAATTTACTAATCCAAGAAAGTCTCACACGGTCAATGGAAACAGTAGTATACTGGATGATAATTTAGTGGCAAAGAAATCCAATATCAGAACTTCAAGAAGAAAGAAGAGCGCTGCGAAAAACAAAAGGGCAGCAATTGTTCCTCATAAATCCCAGATTCCTGAAAAAGCTGACTTCTTGGCAGTACAGTGGTTCCACTCCATGAAAGCAGCCACTTACAGTTTGTGTCATGCCTTTAAGCAGCCAATCATTTTGAGGTAAATAAAAGAAAAACTCCTACTCAATGAATTAATATCATAGTGGTTACGTGTCACTTGACACATACTGATGACTTGCTCTCCAGAACTTTGCCGTTTTTAAGGAAACCAATTGAGATTGTCATGATCACTAAAATACATAATGTGTCATGGTCCAGGATTGGTGGTGAAAGCTTCTTATAGGATGAAGTGTTTCCCTATATCTACCAGGTGGAAGTGCAGTTTAAATGTGCCTTCCCCATTGTTACTTGCCCTTGTTGTCAATCTAATTGATACCCTGGACTTGTTATATATGCCATTTTTATTTCAAGGATTTTTTAATTCTTTCTAATCATGGTTACTTTTGACTTCAACTTTGCTCTTGGGAAAACCAGACCAATGACTTGGTTTTTCTTAGCACATGTTACCGTTCCAAATCTCTCGACAGTGATGTTCTATTACCAGACAGAGTTCTTGAACTTGGAAGCATCTTTCTTGGGGACAGCACGAGTTGTCGGATGGCTAGGCCTCATGCTTGGAACCTTCATTTATAATAAATACTTCAAGAAAATGAAGTTACGAAGAATCCTTGCGTAAGTACTACAAAGTCCAACTGTTTCTATGCCTGGTAGATCCCTTCGTTTTCTCTAACGATGCTTGGATCATTTTCTATGCAGGTTGGCTCATATTAGTCTGTCTTTCTTGAGTCTCCTAGATATCGTGTTAGTATCTCGAGTGAATGTTGCCTTCGGAATATCAGATAGGATTATGGTGCTTTGTGGATCAGCTCTCACTGATGCAGTCAATCAACTCAAGTATGACTCAGTTTTCACTTACTGAAGTCTTCTTCACCTGATCTTTTGTTTGTGAGACTGTAAATATCTGTAGATGTAGAATATTTACATTAATTTTATATTAATGTGCGTGTGTTTTTCTATCACACTCATGTTATGAATTCATCCATTCATCTGTCTGCCTATATCATTGCATGCGGGCATTCTCAATCCTGACCACGTGTCTGAATTGAGGAGTTTATGAAACTTCCATCATTCTTGCTAATTCGAGTATTTTTCATGAACTGCAGGTTTATGCCATTCCTTATCTTATCTGGACAGCTTTGCCCTCCTGGAATTGAAGGGACTCTATTTGCCCTTTTTATGTCGATAAACAACTTAGGATCGACCCTGGGATCATTTGTGAGTGCTGGATTGGCTTCAATTTTGAATCTCTCTTCGGGTTCTTTTGACAACCTTATTTTAGGCATTGCTGTTCAAGTTCTCTGCACTTTCATTCCAATCACATTCCTGTTTTTGGTACCAAAGGAAGCTACAGGAATATCAACATAGATATTGATAGATTCTTCAGCACAAAAAGAACTTCCATCCACTGAATTTCACTGGATTTTTTTTTTCCTCCGCTGCAGTGATGGAATAGTGGTTTAGATTTTACAGATTTTCACACCAAAAATTTTTGTGTTTCAGTAGCTTCTTTTGAATTGCAGTTTTCCAGTTAGAGCATGGATGCTGTAATACTGATATGTATAACTCTGTACAACAGTTTTGGTGTAGAAAGAATTACAAAATACAGAATATCAGTTTCCTGAGAAATTTATCACTCGAAAGGATGTTTTCGTTTCCTTAATATGTCAACTCTGAGATGTGTTAATCCGCATTACAATTATGTCCTGGTTTCAAGGCTTGTGATGGGGAAAAGGATGGTTTGCTAGCATGCTGTGGAGCTTTAATGGCTCGCAAACTGACCAGCACTTAAACGAGTGCAAAACTGTTGACCTCTAAAAGTTCTTGACCCTATAATTGCCATCAGATTTTAATGGCAGAAATGGGAGATCCTCAAGAGAAACAGATGCATATTTACATATAAGTCTAATAACTTTTTAAAAAATTGTCAAAATGCTATTATTTGTTTTTTATACAAATAGTATCCATTTCAAAATTTCAAATTTAAAGTCAGGAGGCTCCTTCTCCTTAATAGCAATCTAATATCATTAACAAGCTTGAGAAAAGGTTATAATTTAATTTATATAGCAGCGGAGATTGCCGCGTCTACAACACCCGTGAGACGTGACAGTAATTTTTGGCAACGCACGTAAATGTAATACGTACTTTACAAGAAGTAACAAAATAGACAATGCCTATTTAAAAGGCCAATTACGTCGGGATCTCGACGCCACTAATGTAGAGTTCGTCAGTGTGTATTTTATTTCAACTATCTAACTTTCTAAAACTGTCGAAGTTACAATATTTCGCCGCAAGAGCTGAAGACCTCAGAAAGAGTGGGAGGGAGAAACCACGTGAAATTTCAACAGTCGGACCTCAATTCATCAACTCAATATATCTCCGCGCGCGGGCGTGCAGCTCTCTCCTGGTACTGAAATTGTTCTCCTCAGCCTCAAATCGGAAGAACAATGAGAAGACGACCTGGAATTGGAGGCTTACAGAACGCCGCTACAGCTAGGGTTTGTTCGTTAATTTTTTCCCTAAAATTTAAAATTATTATCTAAATTATTATAATTCTTAAGTTTTTCTTTTGGTTTTTTAGTATCCAAGTATGAATAAGAATGTAACTCGAAAAATCTGTAGGATCAATATCGGTTGCTGGGCGAAAATGTAGCCAAGATTAGAACTGATTTAATGAAGGAGCAGCTGGCCACATTTCGCTCCCAGCTTGAAGAATTCGCTCGCAAACACAAGGTCAATTCTGTGTTCTGATTAGCTAAACTTATCGAATATCATGTGGCATAAAAAATCCGTGTCTTTCAAACATTCTTAAAGTCTTTGCAATTTGAATTCCGTTCATTTGAGTGACGTGGAAGATTCTGAATCCACCTGTTGGGGATTCAAAGTTGTGAAAATCTGCGTGTTTTAATTGCAATATGTGTCTATTTTTATTATAAAGTTTTGAGTTCTGCTCTTGGTGGTGCAGAATGATATACGGAAGAACCCGGCGTTCAGATCGCAGTTCCATGAAATGTGTGCGAAAGTAGGAGTGGATCCTTTGGCCTCCAACAAGGGTTTCTGGGCTGAGCTCTTGGGGATCGGTGACTTCTACTATGAACTCGGTTGGTATTGAGAGCAAAGGAGAGGGACACTCTTATCTTTTCTTATGCTATACTAAGAAAATAGATTATGAAAACACTTTAAGAAAGAAAGAAAGGAGAGATGCAAATGTAACCATTTTTGGCTATGCTGGGAAATAGATGATGAGCTTGCATTTTCCTAATTCTGAGGGATGATAAAACAAAATTTCTTCTTTTGTTAAAGAAAGCTTGCATTTTCCACTCTGTGCTATTTGTGGACTCTTCTACATGTGGAACTCATAACATGTTCCTACCAGATCTCAGATTAGATAAGGCTCGCTGTTTGGGACC
>QGSO01000171.1:260943-389520 GCA_011037825.1 Carya cathayensis
ACTCGCCCGCCCCCCCCCCCCCCCCCCCCCCCCAAAAAAAAAAAAAAACCTGTCTATTGGCCTAGATTTTTGGTTTTAACACTTGCAAATTATTTTCTTTTTCACTCACAATTGTCGATTTCCTGGTTGTTTCCTATGAATAAAAATCTTACATTTTGATATTTTATTTTAAAAAGAATAATACTAAACTTGGCTACTTGGCTAGACAGGAGTACAAATTGTTGACATTTGCTTGGCAACAAGACCCCACAATGGAGGCTTGATAAACCTGCAGGAACTCTGTAATGTGCTTCATCAGAGACGGAAAAGTGACCGTGGAGCTGTTTCTGAGGATGACTGCCTGCGTGCTATAAGCAAGCTGAAGGTATTGTGGTTTCAACATACCCTTTAACTTTATCACATGTATTTGGGTAGGGACTATATGCTTCTTCAAAGTTGATGTCTACAACTTTGGTTGAATTCGCTTAGGTATTAGGGTTTCAACATACCCTGTACCTCTCATCACATGTACTTTTTGGGTAGAGGCTATATGTTTCTTCGAATTTCAATAAAACAAATGGAAGTATTACTCTCTTGGTATGGCTGCTAGAACTTATGATGAATTCACTTAAATGCTTACATTTAAGCCACGTTTTTATCTGTTGCTTGAACTGTGGGTATGCCTCTTACCCTGGTGGTTCCAGAGGCCAATTATGTTTTCCCTTCGTTGAATGTCAGTAACTCTGAGCTTATGGTGGTACCAAAATTGTCTCATTCTAAACTGATTAGAAATTTTAGGAGTTATGTACTTTGCATGCATTCCTTTGTAATTTGGCATCCTTTTGATTTTTTGATGTTATAATATTAATATCTAGATGATGAATTTCAGGCATTGGGTAGTGGTTTCGAGGTGATATCTGTTGGAAAGAAAAAGCTTGTTCGATCTGTTCCAACTGAGCTGAACAAAGACCATAATGAGATTTTAGAGCTGGCTCAGGTTACCTGGCATTTTCTGTTTCTTCTTCCTTAAACCTTTTCCTTTTAAAATTTTCTAAGCAGAATTTCATTGCTGCTATTAGATTCTCAAACTGGTTTCAGGTATAGTTGCTTGATGAATTTGATTACCTTTTAAGTTCCGGGCTCTTGGGGATTAATTGGAAATTTGGTTTTTGTCGTGTGCTGCTGGATATATAACTCAATGAACTACATGAGAGGGCAGTTTTGTGATGCATTCCTGTTGTCAATTTGATGTTTTAGTATGGATGTTCTTACTGTGATAGGTGTTTTTTTTTAATGTATTGGGTAGGGGTTCTGCAGTTTTAAGTGTTCCGAGATGTAGGACAAACTTATATATATGCCAAATAAAATGTGGGACCTAGCTGGTCAAGGTTTAAGGTCTTCTGTTGGGAACCTGCAATGTAATTGTTGCAAAATGAATCTAGTCTGTGACATGTTACACAAAGCTTATTTTGATTTCTTTCTAACCTCAACTATTTGATGATGAAAATGTAACGTTAAGCTTTCAATAAATGGGTGTTGTTTCATAGTGAATCTCTTATGGATATGCTGCTTGTTTTATGGCATTTTTTTTCTTTGCTCTTCCTTTATTTTTTTCTCCATTTCATCCATTCTATGTCAGTTTGAACGTATGATTTCTAAAATTGAGTTGCCTTTCATGTTCTCTTAGGCTCAAGGCTTTGTGACTGTTGATGAAGTCGAGAGACGGTTCTCTTGGACCTCTGGTCGTGCTATTGATGCCCTTGATACTTTATTAGATGTATGTTTTAGCTACTCATTCTTTTTCATCCCAATACAGTATAGGTATAGTCGGATCAATGGGCTTAAGAAAACCTGTTGATTTTGCAGGAAGGTCTTGCGATGATTGATGATGGCCACAGAGATGGTAGACGCCGGTACTGGTTCCCCTGTGTATCATCCATCGCAACTTCAGTAGCTGATATTTGAATGCTTGATTTTCAAATTAACGCAGCCTGATGGCCGTAATGCAGCCGCCCAGAGATAAAGGAGGGAAGCGTTGTATATGTTATTATTTACTCGACTAATAAAAAGAAATGCTATTATTTACTCTGCAATACTCATTGGTCGTACTGAAAGTTAGTGTGACGCCCTCAAATTCCGCTTGGGATTGAACGGACATTTGAAGCGTCGAGACATGCAACACAAGGTTACCTGCCCCCGTTCATGACATATAAGATACAATGTTCCTAACATGCATCTAACATTATGCAATATTCGCAGCGGATAATTTTTTTCTTTAGCAATACTATGCACCAAACTAAAAATATCCTAAATACTTGAAACATATTTCATACATAAAGGCATACTAAATAGCTGTGATCACCACACTAGTCCAAAATGATTGTGATCAAAAGAATATTTGAGATACAACTCCAAAAGTACAAGTATTAACCTAAGTTAAATACTATACCATCATTAACATCACATCGTGGCCTAGTCGACCGTATTTAGTTGGTCAGATTCCAATTCTTTTTCGGGTCCTGTAACAAGATCTACCATTCGGGGGGAATGGTAGTTGGGACTACCACAGTGAGATTTGATTACAAATCTCAGTAAGTTAACATAAAACTCACACACAGGTTAAAGATGCATGCATGGCAGTAAAAGCATAAATGCATAAGTATAGTCGTACATAAGCATAGCATAACTTGACATATACATGACATAACCAGAACTTAAACGTGAACTAAACTTCACTTAACATGGCATGAACTTAAGCTTAAAACATAACATGAACAAACAACATAACATATACGTGAGCATAACATAACATGGACTTGATCTAAAACTTGACTTATCATGTATTTGATCTGAAACGGGACTTAACATAAACTTGGAATATTATTCAATTGTCTTGATTAATAACGTGCATTAATACGTACTCCACAGTTGTTGTGGCCCCACGTATTCAAGTAACATAAAACATAATACGTACTCCACAGTTGTTGTGGCCCCACGTATTCTACGTGTCACAATTGCTGTGTCTCACGTAGTGTATGCTCCACAGTTGTTGTGGCCCCATACTTCATGTAACATAAAATATAATACGTACTCCACAGTTGTTGTGGCCCCACGCATTATAAGTAACATAAATATAATACGTACTCCACAGTTGTTGTGGCCCCACGCATTATAAGTAACATAAAATATAATACGTACTCCACAGTTGTTGTGGCCCCACGCATTATAAGTAACATAAATATAATACGTACTCCACAGTTGTTGTGGCCCCACGCATTATAAGTAACATAAAATATAATACGTACTCCACAGTTGTTGTGGCCCCACGCATTATAAGTAACATAAAATATAATACGTACTCCACAGTTGTTGTGGCCCCACGCATTATAAGTAACATAAATATAATACGTACTCCACAGTTGTTGTGGCCCCACGCATTATAAGTAACATAAAATATAATACGTACTCCACAGTTGTTGTGGCCCCACGCATTATAAGTAACATAAAATATAATACGTACTCCACAGTTGTTGTGGCCCCACGCATTATACGTAACATAAAATATAATACGTACTCCACAGTTGTTGTGGCCCCACGCATTATAAGTAACATAAAATATAATACGTACTCCACAGTTGTTGTGGCCCCACGCATTATAAGTAACATAAAATATAATACGTACTCCACAGTTGTTGTGGCCCCACGCATTATACGTAACATAAAATATAATACGTACTCCACAGTTGTTGTGGCCCCACACATTATAAGTAACATAACATGTCTTATCTTTCTTAATGCATGAGATATTAATTAATATCATATACTTTTCTAACATGGCGTATACTTGTAAATGGCACAATATGATTTAATCATAACATTTCATGGCATACTTAACATGGCATACTTATAACATACATCATTGTATGACAGAAAAGATTATGTAACAGATAATTATTCATGAGAGATTAAATCATTCGTAGCAGATAAACATGTAATGACATAGCATGACATGGCATATACGATAACATACATACATAAATTGTAGTTCTCTTACCCATCACACATACACAATAAACTGATAGTAAGTTAGAGGCTAACTTACCTCGATCGTCGCGTTCTATGAGAATAGAGTGCGAAACACGAGGAACTGCACAACAGCTGGAAGAGGAACACTCAAGTCCTTAAGATTTTCACTTCTGAACTTAATTGCCATATTATGAGCACTTGCAACACCACGGGCAACGTGAGGTTTCACTATACCCAGAAGAGATAATTTGACTTCAGAAAGCCTTTGCACTAAAACAAGTTCATTAAAATTATCAATAATAACCAAACAAACAATTCCTTTCTCAATCCATATACTCTTAGCCATAGTCAACCACAAGATGACATCAGTCACCCCGGACTATAATCCATATCATCACTGTTTCGGGACACTGTCATACAGTTTCCCAACACTACACCATACGCTCCACACTTCTCTGCTACGCCATCCAACCCTTCGTGACACGCCATCCGGTGTATCACGACCTAGTACAGAGTACACTCACGTGAACTCTCTTCCATTCACACTACAAAACCCATCACTGCGATACACGTCTCACGGTGCATCGCTACGCGACACGGAGTACGCGCTACGCGTACTTCCTTCGCTACAACACTCATCAACACGATGCACATCACACGATGCATCGCCATACAACACGGAGTACACTACATGCGTACTCCCTTCCTTCTACGACACACATCACTACAGCGCACGTCGCGCGGCGCGTCGCTGCATTACACAGAATACGCTACACGCGTATTCTCTTCACACAACCCGCCGTATCACATCTACGGCATCCATCTCACGCCTATACTTCACAGCACAGTCCACAAAATACACAATCAAACTCAACACTTCACAACCACACTTCGCTTCACAACTACGCAACGAACTCCACAAATACAACTACACAATCCACAAACCAACCAACTAACTATTTTAAACGTAAAATAACTAGAGATAGAAGGTTATACCATCGACGGGATAACCCGTGCGTCGCTCGTTGTTCGTCACGAACATGCGTCGGAGGAACGTACGTGGCGGTAACACCGCGTACGGTGGCTGTCCACCACATAAAGTGGTAGTTTGGAACCGAGAAAAGCTAAGCGTGGCCTTGGAAGGTTCATGGTCGCCTTGTGATGGTCAAAGGTGGCGGAGCACGGCGGCATCACGCCGTGAACAGTAAATCCGAACGGTGAGCGGAAACGCGAGGTAGCGAAAATTCATAGAACTTCATGGCAAGCTAGGGATAGGTAGATGAACATGTGGTGGAGCTGTGGTAGCGAGGTGGTGGTCGGACGGTGGCTAACGGCGGCGGATCGGCCGTTTGAAACCATTTTTGGCCTTGGAGAGTGTAGGAGAGTGAGAGCTCTACGAAACTCCGTTGGCCATGAAATTTCTTGGGGAGGTTCATGAGGATGAGAGGAACAAGATGGTGGTGGTGAAACACCACGGGTGGCCGTGTACGGCGGCGCACGGTGGTGAAACCGAACGGTTGTTTTTAAGAAACCCATATGAGAAAAGTGAGAGTTTGGGAAAAAGAAAGACATGGGGAGGAAGCCCTTGATGAGGTGAGTCCAATGGTGGTGCTTGGTGGTTGATTTGGCCGTGTATGGTGGTCCAAAAATGTGAAAAACCCCTAGAGACCCATATCTTTGAAGGGAGAAAGAGAGAGAATGAGAGGTCGGTTTAGTACACCACCGGCGTGGTTGTGCTCGCCGGAGGGAGAGGATGAGGCCGGAGTGGGAGGTGGGGTCCGGCGGCCGGAGGTGGCGCCGGCTGGGACCTTGAAACCGAACGGCCATGGTGGCTTCCTTCATTCCGTCGACCAAGAGAGAGAGAGGGAGAGAAAAAAGAAAATAAAAAGAAAAAGAGAAAAAGTGAAGAGAAAAAAGGTAGGGCCAGAGTATATCGCTTCAATTCTACATTTCGGGATCCTCAAATAAACCAACAGTGAGTTAAAACACTGATTAAAAACGCGTAAATGTTTTATTTTAAATAAAACACTTTAAATAAAACACTACGATGAATTAAGGTAGAATATTATTTTATAAACTAAAATTTATAAAATAATATTTCTTCATCATTATATTAAATGATAAAGTACCGTTAATTAATCGAAGAGGATAAAATCATTTAAATTAATAAAACACTTAATTACTACACTGAGAAGAATTAAGATAGAATATTATTTTATAAACTAAGGTTTATAAAATAATATTTTCTTCATCATTATATAAAATGATAAAGTATCATTAATTAATCAAAGTGCATAAAACACTTAAATTTAAATAAGAATTTTCAACGTAAAATTAAACCTCTTAATATCTTAAAACAATTAAAATATTTAATCTAAATAATTATCTACAATTATAATATTTTCAGAGCTCATTAAATTATTATAATTGTGCTACTTTAAAAACAAGCTTATCTAATACTTTGAAATTCGATGGATAAGATCCGGGAAAACGCCATCGAAGTACAACGCTTAGGATAAAACTGTTCATGATTTTACAGCTGTCGGTGAAGAACAAATTACGTGATTTACGGAAAAGATAATCTATACGCGTGATTCCAGATGAGGGTAAAGACGAGAGAGATGTGATTACTGTCGGGAAAGAATCCAAAACGAATTGTCTTGCCGTCTACTATGCGTGAAAAGAAAAGGAAGAAAATGGTACAGAGATAAGAATTAGCGGGCTGTTACAGTTAGCCTCTTCCCGTGAAAGGCAGTTTTGGATTGACCTATACAATCTGATTATGGAATTCAAAACAGTTGGCTAACCTGATAATGCTACCCAGCCAGATGAAATAGCCGGCTAAACATAATGCAAACCGAGGGCGCGCGCGCACACGAGCACATGAAAAATTGGGTCATTGAAAGCATGGCGTGATGGGTGAATTTGAAGGTCACTGCACAAGCAAGGGCGTCCAGTGACGCCTAGTCCATGGCCACTTGTTATGTTGACCTTGAAATGCCTCTATATGGGTTCCAACGACTGGAGTCAATTCGAGTCGGCACAACCATAGTTGTCAATACTAGGGGTCCTATCTGCACCCTATGAGCCAGAGTTGCCCCATGGGTTAGGGGGAGGGGGGGTTTTGCCCCCCGGGAATCCACCGCCGCATCTTGGAGGTGGGTCCCTAGTCCGGGTGCCTAGGTGCAACGGATGGATGGTCTGCCCCCTCCTCCTCTTTCCTCTGGGGCCACCACCAGCCTTTAAAAAAAAAAAAAAAAGATAGAAATTTCACAACAAAATACAAAATCATAACAATTACAAAATATAAATGAAATTTACAATATAATATACATAAAATCGAAAAAAAAAAGAAAAGAAGAAACCTAAAGTGGTATCCCCATAGCAATCATGAGAGGGTCTAAAAAGAAAATAAGGAGAAAAATGAGAAGATAGAGGATGCAAGCTGTCGTTACGGCGACTGCTAGAGGGAGAGAGGACCTCCTCAACACAGAGAAAAGAGAGGGGGAGGGAAGAGAGAGTACATGAGTTAAATTTAACTTAATCCTCCAAAACGACATCATTTTATTATTATATATATAAAGAATAAATAAATTCGTTATCAAAACGATGTTGTTTTAGTAACAAATTATTTTATATATGTGTGTATATATATGGGCTGGGCCTGCTAAAATAGCAAAAAGGGCTCGAGCCAGCTATGTATATAATTCGGTTGCACCTGATATTGAATGTACCATGGAGATTAGTACCGTAGTGCTAGCCAGCCCACCCACCCATGCACATTGACACTGTTGATCTCAACGTTGGGTCTCCAAAATGGGGCGCATTGAAGCTGTGACCATGGTTGGTGGGGGATTCATTATTTAATTATGAAAAATGATATACTTCTATTTTTTTTTTTATAATTTTTATACAACTATGGGTTAGATGAGAGATATTTTTATAACTTTAATTTTTTGTTTTTTGTTTAACGAAGTAAAAATGAAAAATGGGGCGCTTTTGGATTGTATTTTGGTAACGAAGTTGGGTGCTGTAGTGCATAAAGCAAGTTTTGATTGGAATATCCTAGGCGTTGAGCAAAGGTGGAGATACTGGAGGAGTAAGCAACGATAGTGGGAGCATAAAAGCATATTCGGATCCAAAAGCATCTGCATTCTGCAACCTTCAAGGACCTTAACGGAGAAGTAAACTCTTTTATCTATAATTCTTTAATTTTTTTTTTCTTTGCTTAATTATTTTCTCCTCGTATAGTCAACATGAAATGCTTGACGTTATTTGAAAAATATATTATAAAAAATTATATCAATTTATAATTTATTTTATTTACTTTTCATATATAAAATACAAACATTTGTGCTGCCGAAAGCAGACGAATGTCCATATCGAAAAAAAATGCGTATGCACCAACCAAGTGTTTGATAAAGGTATTAAGAAGTGTTTGTATCATAAGCTCTCTGTCTCTGTCTCTGCGTACCGGGAAAAAACCTATAAACACAGAAAAAGAGAGACGAATCATCAAGTATCATATAAAGAGAGCATCTAACAAGTTTGCACGGAAGTGGCTAAGATCAAAACAAAACACGTCGCTGTTTAAGAGGAAAAGAGCAAAAAGCTAATTCCCCAGCGTAGCGTCCAAAAATTTTGAATTCCTGCTGCTGCTGCTTCTCTTACCTGTAAATAGAATGCTGATCCAAAGATTTTGATGGGGAGATAAGAGAGTAACGGAGACAGACATATATATACATTTCCCGTTCTATCCCTCTTTCTCTTCCACTCGGACCATGCCTCCTCCTACATCATCATCTTTGCTTTCCAGCTCCTTCTTCCTTTTCTTCGCAGTTTCTTTCTTCTCTCCACTCCCACATGCAGCGAAGTTACCATTTCGTCCCCGGGACGTCCTCCCTCTTCTGCCTAGACAGGTTTCGTGGCCTATCCTCAACTCTCTCCACAGCGCAGTGGACCTTCTTCCCTCTTTCGTGGGTGCTGCTTCGTCCCCTAATGACACTCTGGAGTGGAAGGGCTCTTGCTTCTCCAAGAACAGGGCTTGGATGGAGTTCCACAACAAGACCGGCTCTGAATTTGGCGGTGGGACTCTTCATATCAAGGTCTGCATATTGAGCTCTCTAATTTTTGTTTTCTCTCTCTCTGCTTATAGTTGGTTTTCTTTAATTACAGTTATGCCTTGTATCGTAATTTGATTGTAGCTAGATTTTGTTTTGGTTATGTTTCTGGGTGTAATTGAGAATAACGAATATTACACTATTGCACCATATAATTGTTTCTGAGCTCTTTTATGTTCATGTCTTTCGACGGCTTGTGGTTCAAACATACCTAGTTTAAGGAGTTTTTTGGTTCTGACGTATTTGTCCATTGTCTGCACTTTTTTTTTTTTTTTTTTTTGCAATTTTCGGATACCATCGGGTTGTTTTTTCTTATCGCGTGTTACTGCCCAAATATGTACGTGTACATATCCTTTTTTCCAGTGATTGGTTGAAGATTATCAGGATGGAATTTCTAATTGGATTGCATTGCTACCTTTATTCTTTTTAGCAATGTTGCTTATCTCTCGAGGCATCCATTTTTCTGGTATCGAGTTAATGAATTTTGCTTACAGATTTGAATCTTTCATGGTTTCCTTTGATTGCTTGGTTGTGGATTTGGCTACTTTTCTCGCTGTTTTGCTCTCTTCCTTTCTAGGATGCATTTGGGGTGGGTTTTTCTGCTTGGCATTGGGTTGGAGGATCTGAAATTCATAAATTAATTAATGGTTGGGACTTCTTTCAAAATCTCATCTCTGTGTTGTGCCTTCCGTTCCAACCGCGTTATCGACCTCATGTTTTAGAGGATTAGCTTCAGTGCTGCTCATTCAGCTGGTGCCATTACTATGTTGTGGGGTGCTGTTTCCAAACACTATAGTTTGTCTTCTAGGCAATGAAAGAAACAATTCTTAAGAGTTGTATTTGTGCCTGTCCAGGTAAGCAATTCTCATAGTTGGATATGTATGGATCTTTATGTCTTTGCAACTCCATACCAAGTGACATGGGATTACTATTTCCTATCCCGGGAGCACACATTTGTGTTTAAAGAATGGGAGGGGAAAGCTGAGTTTGAATATGTAAGTTGCCACGTTCAGTTACTGAAAATGCACTACATCATCTATTTTGTTTTGAAGCATGAATTGTGTTTGAACTAGTTTTTACTTTCTACCTAAATCAGGTGAAAAACAGGGGAGTTTCTATATTCCTCATGCAAGCAGGGATGCTGGGAACTCTTCAAGCATTATGGGATGTCTTCCCCTTATTTACAAATACTGGATGGGGCGAGAACTCTAATATAGGATTTCTCAAGAAGCACATGGGGGCTTCTTTCGAACAACGTCCTCAGCCTTGCGTGACAAACATCAGTGTTGATGATATTCACTCTGGTGATTTTCTTGCAATATCCAAAATTCGTGGCCGATGGGGTGGCTTTGAGACTCTAGAGAAGTGGGTCAGTGGAGCATATGCTGGTCATACTGCTGTTTGCTTAAAGGATTCTGAAGGAAAGTTATGGGTTGGTGAATCAGGCCATGAAAATGAAAAGGTAACAACTATGAAAAGTTTCTAAATAAAGTTAGGCCTAGTCTTTCTGGTAGCGTGTAAATTTTATAAATGATATCTGCTTAATATCAGTATCTTTTTGTCATATTTCCTCTTCTAATTATCTTTTAGGAAATTATGATATATCCTTTGCAGTGGATTATATAGGAAAGCATCCATGAGTCTGTGACTCGGCTATCCTGTCATGATAGTACTTTCTTGGAATATCCCAGCCAACCCAGTCTTTATGATGATATGATACGTCATGTGAGACTGGTAGGAGCTGTATTGAGTTTACTTTCTTCAGATTGGCTGGGTGGGACAAGTTATACATTTCTGATATCTTGGCATTTAGTGGATGAAGATTGTGGTCTTCCTGCGTTTGTGGTGGAAGGTGACTTTATCATTTTCATTTAGAGGAAGGTCTAGGCTTTGGATATTTGCCTTTTTGTTGGCTATTTGGATGTGCCATCACCCGGAGGTTGACTTCCTTGCTAGGAGTGTTGCAAAAATTGCTAGACTGCTTTCATGGGGCCTATAATCCTTAGTAGTGGCAACATTCCTATCTTAAATCATGCTTTAGCCATGCTTCTTAGGTCCACTCAAGTTTCTTCCTTAGCATTTTTGGTCATATTTGAAGAGCACCCTGCGTATTGATTGTACATGTTCTCACTTAATTTTCTTATTTTCAGTTTTTGTTGAAATATAGTGATTATAAAACGAAGTAAAAGATTATCCTCTTATTTTGTCATTAGATTTTTCCTTATAAATAAATAAATCAGGTGAACCCACTATTGATGGTCTTGTTAATAAATTCATTGGGCATGTCATATGTTCTTGTATAAGCTTCCCGTCAGTGAAGTTAAGATACATACGTTGGAGCATTACCAACTCGCTTACCCCTCCAGTAAAATTGAATTTAAATTCACTACTAGGGCTGCCTTTTTATATAAGTAAGAAATCTTCATTAGAAAGCCAAAAAGTATAAGGGGTACTTTATTATGTAACTAGGATTTGGAATAAATATACAAGTGTTTTACCTCTCTCTCTCTCTCTCTCTCGTTGTAGGGAGAAGATGTTATTGCTGTGTTACCATGGGATGAGTGGTGGGATTTTGAGCTGAAGAAAGATGATTCCAATCCCCATATTGCTTTGCTTCCACTGCATCCTGACATGAGGGCAAAATTTAATGAAACTGCTGCGTGGGAGTATGCTCAGAGCATGGATGGCAAACCATATGGTTATCATAATATGATATTTAGTTGGATAGACACTAAAGATGGGAACTATCCACCTCCCTTGGATGCTCATCTGGTATGTATGTTTTGATGTTTGGTTTTCAATTTAAGTTTGTAGCATAGTGGATGCTAAAATATTGACTTTGTGCTTCCACTTCTGCATGTAATTATAGACTCTGATTTTGGTAGTTTGGTGGGTCATCAACAAAATTACGGTTCTGCTGACACCCTTTTTATTGGTTTATATGTTGAAGTTACTTTGAAGTCCTAAAAGTATGAGATTTTTTTTAAAGTTGCCTCAATAATGAGGATATCATGTCAACAAAGAGTCAAAACTGGTCGTGATTTTGGGTTTGTCAAAAAGTCAACATGTGCTTAGAGAGCAAGCAAGAATGACTACGTGAATTTTCTTCTCCTAGATTCTGTCAGAAAGATATATGTATTTTGGGTTTGTTTAGAACTCAACAAGTGCTTAGGATTGTGATTGGTAGATGTAATCCAAAGCATCGTATGTCACCTCTGCTAGCAAGAAACCTCAGAAGTAATACCTATCTTTGGTAGTCTTGATAACTTTTATCAGCCAGATTGGAATGATATAAGTCAGTCTCTCTCTTTCTCTCCCTCCTGTGTGTGTGCGTGCTGCTCGCATGCACTTGCTAAAATATGTGAATTTTACTTGCACTTGGATTAGCTGTTCTGACTGTCGAAGCATGATTCTACAGGTTGCTTCTGTAATGACAGTTTGGAATCAAATACAGCCTGAATATGCTGCTAACATGTGGAATGAAGCCTTGAACAAACGACTTGGAAGTCAGGTATTATAACAGCCTTTCATCTACTTTTGATGCTCTGATTGTGAGCTTAGCCTGTTGAGGTATAGGGTGAAGCCATCACTGTAGACCACGTGGATAATTTGTTACTTGGAAATTTCTGTCATACCCCTTACCCCCTTGGTTTAAACACAGATATTATGGCTTAATCTAAACTCTTCTGGCTGTCAGATATGATGGCAAGATGATGGGCATACAATTCTTTGATGTAGAATATTGTTAGATAAATTGCTCTAGATTTTTTTTTCCTGGTTTGATTCGAACTCAAGCAATTGAGCGAGATTTTTTTTAAAAATCATTGTCTCATTTTTATTTTTGACCATCTGACGTAACTCATGTTCAAGCAGGGTCTTAGTCTTCCTGATATTCTTGTAGAAGTTGAAAATCGAGGGTCATCTTTTGATGAATTGCTGACTATTCCTGAACAAGACAACTGGCTTTACGCTGATGGGAAGTCAACCTCATGTGTTGCTTTCATTCTTGAAATGTACAAGGAGGCTGGGCTGTTTGATCCAATTGCTAGCTATATTCAAGTCACCGAGTTTACAGTGAGTCTTTCAATAATAAATGTCTGTCTATCTAGTATTTGAATGACAATAAATCTGTAGTTGTAAGTTGTACTTGTTTTAGCGTGAGGATACTTTACGTCTACAAGAGATTACACTCCCTTTAGAGCCTCTCTGTTTTGCATTGAATGACTTTATAATATTTGAAAAGACAATTAGATATTAATCATAATTGGATGTCCATTCAAGCCCCCATCTTTTTAGGTGATATGCAATTAAACTCTCTTCGTAAGTAGTCCACATGTTTTGTTCATAAAAAAGGGGAAAAAAAGTAGTCTACATTCTCAATGTGTACTAATTTATTTTACTGCCACACGTGCAGATAAAAGATGCTTATATCCTCAACTTTTTTGAGAATGATTCAAGCCGTTTACCAAAGTGGTGCAATGATGGGGACAATGTGAAGCTCCCTTTTTGTCAGATTCGAGGGAAGTATCGAATGGAATTACCTGGATACAATTCCATGGAACCATACCCGCATATGAATGAAAGATGTCCATCTCTGCCTCCAAAATACTCGAGACCACTGAATTGTTAGACGTCTGATCTTTTTCACTCTGGAAATTTTATACACGTGGATGAAATGATGCCAGGTTCCTTCACTGGTAGGTCCACTCTGAAGTTTATTGCTTGATGCGATGGCGATGAGAAGGCTTGGGGTTTGTTCTTTAATATCACTTGTAAATATGGTGATTGGACTGTGCAAAAAGAGGAGAATGCAATTTTTTTTTTTTTCCAAATGGATTGTTGTAGTTTATGCGTGAAAGCAAGAAAATGACTAGTTATGTGCGTAGCATCAGTCTTTCTTTCTACTTGTCATCTGGAATATTCCGTGTTATGTTTTCCCTTAAAATTTATTTCACAAAGTCTAGAAAGAAACTCGGTCGGTCAGGATACAAACGACCATGTGAACGAGAGCTTCCATTTTGAACCCACAATGCTGTTGATCTTATAGAATTCAAGTTCAGATTTGGTCTATATTGTGGAATAATTTTATATTGTTGGAACTGCTGGTTTGATGCTGTGATTCTTTCACATTCTACCCTCGATTTTTATCGTCTGTGGTCAAGCTTGATTGTATCTGTTGGCTATGTTTATGCAATCTTTTACATTATAATTTCTCATCATGTAAGGCAAGCATTATTCCACTTCGAATACTGAAGATTTGTAGAGCTAACTTAGCTTCCCTGGCATTAAGTTGGATTGGCAGTCCTTGAGTTCTTTCTGGCATGGGATCCCTACTGAAACAACAGTCGGTGCACAGCTTCCTTTCGAACTGTGTTAGCAGATAATGAGTAGTGACAAGGGTTCTGATTATTGCAAACTCATATCCCGTACACAGACAAGGAGGTCCGACGAGGACGACCTCCTCCTAATACAGTCGAAGAGTATGGTGGAAGCGATGCTTGGTTTTCAAATCTACTCGGATCAACTTTGATAGTTCTGGGAATATGCTACTGACCATAGGATATGGTCATGGTTGATTAAATTGGTTTCCGAGGATGATGCAAAAGATGCGTGAGAGCAAGAAGCTGATTATTGAAGCAAGCAAAGGAATAATCTGTTTTTGATGTGAATTGAATTCTGTTGTTGATGTGAAATAATCTGTATTGGCCCCTATGCGACTGACTTGGGATTATATGATTATAGTTAGAATCATAAAAATGTCTGAATGCGATAGCTTGTTGGAGGATTGAGTAAAATGGAACAACGACTTCATTTGAATGCAAAAAATTCCAAAACCGTACCTTAAAACTGTTCACTTTTTGCAGAAAATAATTAACTCCCCATCCCTTTCGAAAGAATCAGTAAATTAAGATCCCTGAATAAAACAAAACCAAGACAGACAACAAATTGACAAATTTTTATATCTGTGCAAAGAGATCATATGATTGCCCCAGCCCTGCGTACATTCTTGCTTGTTTGCGAACTTTGCTTAAAAAAAAAGGGACATCAGTTAAGGTTGCTGGGAAAAATATCCCATGGACAATACGGACAATTTCCCATGCAATACTGCTACAGGTACACGGGGTTGGGTACCTTCGGGGGAATCGGCTGACGTCATGCCAATATATTAAAAAAAAAACACAAAACACGAATGAGAGGAAACCAAAGTCAAAAACCTTGCTTCTGAGAGAGATTGTCGCTCGCAAAATCCCAGAATCGGTAAGAGAGATCTATCGCTCGCAAAACACGAATCCAATCCCGTAAACCTTGCTTCCTGTTTTCTCTCTTTCAATTCACACCATGATTGGGAGTTGAAGAGTAAAGACGACAGGATAGGATTGGAGAAGTAAACTTTATTTCTCCTGTTTGGATTTGTAGAAAAAATGGGAGGAAACTTGTCTAGTTCTACCAATACAGCCATTCTCGGACTAATTTAAAAGCTCCTTTCTTTTTTCCTCTACTATCCCCAAATCTTCCATCTAATCTGGTTGTTAGGCTCACTAGATTTTTCCTTTTGGATTTAGTTCCTTGTGCATGCTGAACTGATCAGATTAGGAATGATATCTTAAACAGGATTTAACTACCACGACAAACATGCTTCTTCAAATGGGTTGAAGTGATTTCGATACATTTGCAGTTTGCTTTATCATCAAAGCCCAACTTAATCATTTTTCTTCAAAATTTGTGTATGAGAAAAAGGATACCGAGAAGATGAGAAAAATACCCAACATCACCGAATCTGCTCTTTAGGATATGAGAAGAAGATGAGAAGGAGATGAGAAGTACCCGTGTTCGTCTTGCTCGAAGAAGATGAGAAGAAGACCCGCTCATGAAAATGAAGGCTTACAAGTAGAGAAGAAGGAGACCCACTCATTAAATACAAAACGCACCGTTTTCAATTTGTCCACGTGGAGGGCCGGGTACGCGGGGGGTTCCCCACGCCGGGTGCAAATAGAGTTTTTGTTTCCCATGACATTTGGAACGAGCTTATTCACATATCACAGCAATGGAATTGGCATTGTTTCTTGTGAAATTATGCCCCTGACGAATAAATACAAGAGATCTGGGGCTTGTTTGGCGTTGTCCAACGAATCTATAATTAAAAAGAAGGAAAAGTGAAAAGGGCCTCGGGAAGAGAGAAAAAGGAACAAAGGAAACATTGAGCTTGATCAGAAACCAGGTTCCCCATAATTTCAAAAACAAAATCCATCTTTTGTTCCACACACAGCCTGTTTATACAGTAGCTATCAATACGTTAGAGACAAAAATCTAAGAACGTCAAATAGAAGCATTTAGATACGTGCGATTCCAGTACAGTTCTGGATAGTGAAATCCTTAACACGGTCAATCAGCCTTGGCTGGAATATGGTTGCCACCGGTTGCAATTTTGTACACATAAAATGCAGTCATAAGTGCACTACAAGAAAAGCCAAATGCCGTTAGCTCTAGAAGATTCGAATGTATATTGTACTCACAAAGAAGATCCTGATAATTATATATAGCTATAAGGAACTCCAGTAAGAACCAGGTTTAATTATCTATAACATTACATTTAAGTTTGACAATACTTAAAGACACGACAATGAAATGATCAGAAACTTGCTTCAATGGTTGAGCAAAGAAACATTTTGCAATACTATGTGACAATGTAAGAAGGAAAGATACATTTTGCAAGATCTTTTAAGCCTCACTTTGAACTCCAACGAACAGTAACCTTTTCAACTAAAACTTTTAGTTTTTGGAAAAATATGCCCACACAGTCCAATCATCTAAGATAATTAGGACGTTCAAAAAATGGGGGAAGCGTAATTCTAGATTGTTAGCCATCAGAGATCTCAGTAAGAACTTGAATGTTTGTGGAGTTTCACACTTCTCAAATGCACAACCCCAAATACCAGCATGGAGGTAATGAGTCCGTACAAATAACAGTAAACCACTCACACGATCTGCACCACAACATGAAACTTTTTTTTCCCTAAGTCATAACTTCTATGCCAATATAATATACTGGATATGAGAAATGGAACTGTAGCTACCATTGCATATATACAATTGAGAACAACTGAGAGAGAGGGGGTGGGGGGGGGGGAGGGGAAGAAAACCAGATGATGTGCCTAGTAATTCATGAAATATGATATGAAGTGTATGGAGTGCTAGCATGGCACTCTTCATATAGATTCTATGTGAAGTTTGTACTTTGTACTAATAGCAATATACTCAACATAGGATGGGCACATGTACTGAATAAATCTTCAAAATACCTGATACCGGCGACAACACCAGCTGGCATAATCTTAGAGGTTTGCATATAGCGCTGACCCATGACCCATGTGAGTGCGGCTGCACAAACTGTTTTTTGAGGGCACATATATCAGGTCAAAATTTCAAATGTTTTAAAATGAAGTTGGATTGTACACATCTCATTGAATTGGGATTGCGCCTTTTGCACCATTTGATGACATCGTATCACTTATAAAAGAAATGAAGATTACAGCAAGCACAGATTTTTTTTTGATAGGTGGATAAAGAGGCCGAAGACCCACCCCCACACCAACACAATGTTCCGCATCCAAGAGCACAAGAATGCCCACAAGCAAGCACAGAAAAAATGGAAAAACAGAAACAAATGACAAAGGAAAGAATGGAAGTGAGTTTTTCTTTTCTGGTTTGTCTTGTGGAATTACCCTTTCAAATCAAAATCAAAGTGGAAAAGTGCAATGAAAAGAAGGAAGCAATCGTCTGCCCAACACCTCCCCTGGGTGCCCAACTTGTTTTTTTTTTTCCATTCAACAGATAGAGCTGTCTAGTGACTCCAGTCTACTTTTTGCTCACCAGGAGCAACATACTCTCCCAAAATGGTAGCCCATTCAAGAGTGAGCATGAAAGCTAGAAAGCCTTAATCAACTACTACTCAATCTATCCTTCATCAGTGCCAAACAACTTCAGTCCAAATCAAAGAGCCCTTCAGCTGGCTGCACTAAAAGGAACGTCAAGAGGAGAAGAAGCCACAGAGCTAAACAAAAAGGTTGTTCTCTATTTTAATTTTATTTTTACAGATTCTTCTCCCATGCAATGCTTTACAGCTCTAATAATATGGATTGCCTTTTTCTCGGTCAGTAACCACTACAAATAACGAAAAACGTCCAATTTAGCTAAGTAGCACCCATTAAACTCACGATTTTTCATCTCCGAACCTAGTTCTATCGCAATAACAAATAATTAAATACAATCCCAGCTATATAAAAGCACACCGGCATATCAAAGGAAACCAGATCAGAAATCCAAACAAACAAAAAGAATCAGATTTAGGGAAAAGAAGCATAAAAAATTGCAGATGTCACAAATTCAATCAAAGAAGAAACCAGATCAGAGTCTCGCTAAAACAACCGGTCTCTATCACACCCTGGAAACATGGCAGTAAAAATAACTACTTAAAAAAAACGAAGAAAATGAGCAAACCATACCGGTCTCAAGAATCAAAGCCGGATATGAGTTCTTCCTCTTCTTGAAAGCTTCGAGACTCAGATACCCTGCAAGAATGAGCACCAATCCGATGCCCACACCCCCAGCCAAAGAAGCCGTGCTTCCCTTCTTAATATAGCCAAAAACTCCTCCTCCAAGCAGAACCAGCCCGTACGGGATCGTGAAGCAGAAGTCGTGCATTGTTATTCCAACAGTGTTTGTCAGGAAAAATTCTCAGATTACCAGAAGTTTCACAGATCAAAAGCAAAGGATATTGATATATGCGTATCTGCTTTGCCGTGGGCCCGTGGACTGCCCGGCGCGTGGAGTCCATGTGGCCAAAAAAATAAAAAATTATAAAAATTATGTCAGCAACTAGCCGAGCTTCCTAAATTAGTGCTTGACTTGTCTCATAATATCGAGAGTATCCTTTGACTCATCGGTCAGTCTGCCACAGACATACGACGTCGTGTTGTTTCACCTTTAACCCAAAATCTAGGGTTTTCGTTTTTCTTTCAGTGATGCTATAAATCAATTTTCCTAAACCAATGGTGATGATTGCTGAAATGATAGTCCATTTTCAACCCTGGATCCGATTATCCATCGGGTATAACCCGCTTTATCCCATCCTTAACCCTTTTCACAACCCAAAACCCAAACTTTCTCAAACCCTAAAAATGGTGGCGACTGAAGCCAATTCCAAGAGACCCTTCTGCCCATCGTGCTCCAAACCCGCCCGGCTCTGCCTCTGCAATCGGATCAATACTCCGGGTTTAGATAATTCGGTAACGTTAACCATACTTCAGCATAGTTTAGAGAGAAAGCACCCACTGAATTCTGCTAAAATTGCTAGACTAGGTCTTAAGAATCTCACTGTCGCTACTGTTTTTGATGTCAATCAAGAAGCCCAATTTGTTGTTCGGTTGCTGGAACAGAAATCTGAAATGGTTTCGTTTCAAAAAGGGTTAGATTTTGATCAAGCTGTGGAAAATGGGGAAACGGAGGAGCTGGTTTTCGATGGAGACGGAGGAACTAAAGAATTTGGTAGTACTAGTCTGGCTGATACAGGTGGAGAACGCAGTTTGACGAAAGATCTTAGTAGCGTACGAGGTACTCAAAGCCATTTGAAAGGCCTTCATTTTGTACCAAATTCAGTGCCAGAAGATAGACCAACTGTTGAAGATTGCATTTGTGAAAAAGGAATATTTGCTCTAGAGAGTCCACACGAAAATAGAGAACTAGTTAAACAATCTAATGCTCATATGGTTTCACCTGCCTCAACATTGAGCGAAGCAATTGTGGATAACAATACCATCGTTACCAATGCAAGTGAATTTTTCCATCTAGAGGTTGATCCAATGGAAGCAGTCCAAAGAGGTAATGAAGCGCCAGTTATTACTGCAACCATTGGAAAATATGGTGTCATTAGCTCTCTTTGCCATAATTGGATGCCACAAACCCATATGCAGAAGCCAAAATTTAGTAAGATTCTAGCTTCTTCAGCTGCTCGTGATGCTCTGGGAAGAGGGTTTTCTGTGAAAAAATTGCAGAAGCGTCAGCATAGTGCGAGCATGGAATCGGAAGAGTGTGAGGAGTTTGAACTTGAGGTTCCACCCGGATCTGTGCTTCTATTTCCAACTGAGTGTGCAATTGGTATTGATGGCCTTGATGCTCTTGACCATGACGTGAAGAATTTAATTGTCTTGGATGGTACATGGGCTAAAGCAAAAAGAATTTACAATGAAAACCCCTGGTTGGAACTTTTGCCACATTTGAAGTTGGATTTGAACAAGATGAGCTTGTATAGCGAAGTGAGGTCTCAGCCAAAGGTTGGGTGTTTGTCCACCCTTGAGAGCATTGTATATGCACTGAAAGCTTTAGGGGACACACATGAGGGGCTAGATAATCTCTTGGATGTCTTTGAATCTATGGTTGAAGACCAGAGACGATGTAAAGATGAGAGGTTAAGCAAAGTCTCTTCGGTGTGAGCCTTCATCCTTGTATTAGGTTCGTTTACACAGTTCTAACTTCTTGAAATCTAGATTAGTAAAATTGTAGTAGATACCACAATCAGTGGTTGGCCCTACATTGTTCTAATTATTGAAAGTTTGGATTTTTTTTGGATGAATTTCTTATAGAACTAACTTGTTTCAGAAGATCAGGGTTCATGAACTTCAGAGGGGCTGCTCTTGTATCTTTTTGATGTGCTTTTCTTGTAGAACACAGCAAATATGGTTTATCTTCTATTGTATAATGTTTGGAATGATGAATTTGGGGCAGCTCTTTTTCTTCGCTTGTACAACACAATGAATTAATAAACGTGATTTATCTATTTATTGAAGAGGTAATGTGCAAAAACTTTGTCGAAATTGCATGATGGAGGGTGGATTTCCAGGATCTTGAGCTCATCATGACCAAAACTTGGTTCCCGGAAGGAAGGCCGACGACCACTGGGGCTGTGGGTTTAAATACTGAGTAATGTTAGATACAAGTGAGAGATAGAGATAGTTGTATACAGGTTTAATTTGTAAAAAAAAAAGTCTCATTAATAGAATATATATATATTTTAACGTTATAAAAAACAAATATTAGTTCTCACAAAATCAGGCTTCCAGGAATGGATAGGGTTTTGGGTCTACGTAGATCCACGATATTTATAAGAGTTTTGCTACTCATAAATCTCATATATTATATACCTCATTTTTTTAATTTTGTTTGAATTTATTCTTTTTAAATTAATTCAATTTTTCTATTCATTATTTATATACTAAATATTTGATAAAAAAAATTTTAAAAATTAAAAAAATTGATGATGTTTGATGTATTGACTTATGTTTAGAAATGTTCTATTTATTTACCAAAGCCCAACTCAATTTTTGTGAGCAGACCAGTACGCCCAGCTCTGAATAGGTTCAAAAAGAAGCCCATCCCAATAATTAACCACAAGTTTTTAACCCGTGTCCTATCACAACTGACCCAATACTTTCAATCCACGTGTCATCCCGCCCCCATTCTCTCTCATCTGTATTTCTCTCGTACCTCCCCCATTCCCTCGCCTAGGGTTTAAAATCTCTCTGCCCCTCCGTCCTCTTTCTTATCCCGATTTCCTAATTCCGAGTCCCTTGTGCCTTTTATTTTTTGGATCTTCGCCATGATGCAACAGCCAGCTCAGATGCCATCGGATCAGCAGAGCCAGCAGTATCAGCAGCAGTGGATGATGATGCAGCAGCAGCAGCAGCAGCAGCAGCAGCCTGTCCCTCCTCCGGCAGGGTGGGTCCCACAGGCTGTTCCGCCGCCTCAGATGGCCCAGGCTCAGCAGTACCTGGCCCCGCAGAACGCCGGTTCCGAAGAGATCCGATCCCTCTGGATCGGAGACTTGTTGCCTTGGATGGAGGAAAATTATCTCCTCACATGTTTTTCTCACACCGGAGAGGTGAAACATATATATGGACCAAGATATCTGTGTATACATATATTTTCTTCTGGTTCGGGGTTTCCGTTGTATAGTTCGAAAAAATTGCGATATTTTCCGAAAAATAGTCTGTGTGGTGTTGGTGTCTGTTTTGTTAGGGTTGTAGGCTAGAATTTGGTGTTGAATACTGTAAAAGTAGGGTTTTGAATATTAACGCTGTCATTTGTTGGGCGCTTATCAAAAAACATTTGTTGGGTAATTTGGTTGTATTGGTGGTCCTGGATTCTTTGGAACTTAAATTTTGGCCTAAGAACGCAAAGGGAAATAAAACATAAATTGAAATTAGTTATCGGTTTGCATATTGCTTCAGCTGTTCTATATATTGTGTGAGAATGTCTACTTATTATTATTTTTTTATGGGTGGGTATGTCTGCTTATTTAAGCAAAGCATAACTTGCAACAGTGGCACCAGAAGTCTGTTCATTTTATAATATATTTTCTTTCCATAATATAATTCATATTCCCTTTTAATCACCATTATCTGACCATCTCTTGTGTCTGATCTCCTTTTTTTATTTTTTATTGTGGGTTATTCTAGGTTGTATCTGCTAAGGTTATTCGCAATAAGCAAACAGGAGTATCTGAGAGTTATGGTTTCATTGAATTTGTTAGCCGTGCTGCAGCCGACAGGGTTTTGCAGACGTACAATGGTACACTTATGCCAAATACTGAGCAGAATTTCCGGCTCAACTGGGCTACTCTTGGTGCTGGCGAGAGGCGACAAGACGATGGTCCTGATTATACAATTTTTGTGGGAGATTTAGCAGCTGATGTTACTGATTACTTGCTTCAAGAAACCTTCAAAGCCGTATATAAATCAGTGAAAGGTGCGAAAGTTGTCACTGATAGGACCACTGGACGTTCTAAGGGCTATGGGTTTGTCCGGTTTGGTGATGAAAGCGAGCAGTTGCGTTCAATGACTGAAATGAACGGCCAGTATTGTTCTACAAGGCCCATGCGCGTTGGCCCAGCTGCTACAAAAAAATCTGTCGGTGGACAGCAATATCAGAAACGTATGTGTTGTTGGTATCGCTGGTTATGCTTTGATGCAATTGCTGTACCTTAACTTCAAACTTTAAATGTTTCTGATTGATTTTTGTTATTGCTTGGTCTACTCGTTTGCTCTGTCTCTTCCCTTTTTTATTGCTTTTTTTGTTGGGGGGCATTTCGAATGGTGAGTTAAATGTTTGTAGATTCTTTCTGAGGTGAATTGTCAAAAATGTTGTTTAATTTGACGTTTCTCAGCTATTGATTTGAAGATTGACGGGGGGCTTACAGTCATTTCGTTCCAGTACTTACCTTTGTAAACTTGGGCACTTGTAAATTCTCTTAAAACATGTAAAACTTATATAAAACTCATGTTGTCTTAAAGCAGGACACCAAGAGGCTCTCATTTTTTAGGGGCCTGGAACTGATTTCAGCTTAAATGATACCACTTTAATCCGTGGCTCATTTTAGGTCAGTTATCTTGTTTATGTCGTAAGTTCATACTTTTTTGTGGCATTTGTTATGCTACATTCAGAATTATTTTTCCAGTTCCTTTTATATTTAGAGTTTCCAGTTCCTTATATTTTAAGAGTTACCAATCAAGTTTAATTCATTCCTTTTCCGACTCTTGTATATTTCCTTTACCATTATTCTTTAGCTACATGAATCATGGAGAACCTTTCTTCTTTTCTCCCATGAATTACTTCCCTGCACCCTTTACATAAGGTTGGATGCCTGTTGTTTCCAGATTTTTTGGCCCGTGCGCCTGATTGCGAAGTTCCTTGAAAGATTTTATTCATAATTACCATTGCTTCTTTTTGTTCTTAAGTACATGTTGCAGACACTAACTAATTGCCTTGTTGGTTTCATCATGCTATTTATTAACCCTGCCTTGAATGGCTTAGTAACTCAAAATTTAAGCACTATATGCTATACACTCCATTCTATAAAATGTGTATTGCTCTTTGCGTTGTACTTCTGCTATTTGTTGTACTTATACCATTTCCTCATGTTATTTTTCTATCACTTCTTTAGGAGTTTCTAGGTTTGAGAACTTTGCACTTCTGCTGCTTCCACTTCCATGGTTTGTGATGGGATGTTAATTCTTAAATATATCACAAATCTAATTTTTAAAGAGTTGGCTAGGAGATTCTTGGTTCTAAATGGTCTTTTTCTTTTTCTTTTATTAGTTATTCTTGTTTATAAATAATTGTATACAAAGTGGTGGTATTGTGAGTTTTCTGTCCTAATTCGTTAGGAACCTCTAGGGGGAAAACTCACCTGTGGCAGTTTGCATGATTATTAAAAGCTATTGTGCATGCTGAAGGGATTGTCTTAGTGTTGTAGTCTGTCTCCAATAATATAGTGATACAATCTATGTTGATATGTTTCTAATCTTTGTATTTATAACTGGCATATGCAATCCCTCTCGATTGTCTTTCAACCTAAAATATCCATGACTTCATTTCATGGATAAAATGAAAAGCAATGCCAATTTGATTGTATGTCTTATCGGTAATCACATTTGGTTCTGGAAACTTATTAAAGAATGTTTTTGCCATGTTAAATGGATCCAAACGGTTCACTTCAGCATGGAGTTTTTTACTCAACTTCAAACTGTCTGACTGAGGGCATTTTGCACCCATATTGCTTGCATGGAGATTTGAAGAAATTTAAATGAATTTAAATGCTAGATATATGCCCAGGAAAGTTATTATATGTTTTGATTTGTTGTCTATCACACGTATTTGTCATTTGCAGCTAGTTACCAGAATACTCAAGGAAACCAGGGGGAGAATGATCCAAATAATACAACAGTGCGTAGTATGTTTTAATGTTGATATTATTTACTTCCTGCTATATTCTAGTGACACTTGATGCACTTGGCCACAGATATTTGTTGGGGGTTTGGATTCAAGTGTCACAGAGGAGTTGTTGAGGCAAGTGTTTGGTCAGTTTGGTGAGCTAGTTCATGTCAAAATACCAGTGGGCAAGCGTTGTGGATTTGTTCAGTTTGCTAGCAGGTAAGAAATCAATGCAAGTATACGTATTAGTGCCCTTGCCAGCTTGGTTTATCTTTATTTATTTATTTTCTCTCTCTCTTTTCCACCTGGTCTTTGTAATATCTTCACTGTTTGTTGAACTTCAGAGCTACTGCAGAGCAGGCATTATCATTAATGAATGGAACTCAACTAGGCGGACAAAGTATTCGACTATCATGGGGGCGTAGTCCTTCAAACAAGCAGGTTTTTGTTGCAACCATAGTTTTGGATGACTGTTACTGTTTATATTTAAATTATCCGGGTGCTTAATGGGATCCATCTATTGCATTGCTTCAGACTCAGCCAGATCAGACACAGTGGAACGGTGCATATTATGGATATCCACAAGGATACGATGCATATAACTATGCACCTCCTGCTCAAGACCCCAACATATACTATGGAGGCTATCCTGGATATGGAAATTTCCAGCAGCCTGGTGGTGCTTACCAACAGCCACAGCAGGTGAGCTCCAATACATCTTTTCTATCTTTTGTTTTACCTCATGAAAATAAAGAGACATAACCTGTGGCTAATTTTGCCTAATGGTGATTGGATAGTCTAGTTATTAATGTGTAGATATGTAACACCTTGGGTCGTTACAAGATAGTTTCATGTGAAATCAGGTTGCTCACAAGGTGTCCCATCACTTAACCTCTCATTTCTTTCTGATGGACATATTTTTAAATGAGAAAGAGGCTTTAAGTACTTGTGCTGTTGTTGGAAGTGGGTTCCATTAAGGGCTTTGCAAAATTTTCTCATCTATGGCTTCCAATGGTAGGATACTTAAGGCTTCCAATGGCCTTTTGACTTTCATTAGATCTAATTCATCTTTAAACAATTGCGGTTGTGTTGTGGTTTTTCATTTTGGTTTGTTGAGTTGGTGCAAGGGTGATGGGGATGTGCAAATAGGTACACATAGACCAGAAGGTTTTGACGTTTAAGAAGGAAGATGGTTGGTGGTGGAGATAACAGAAAGCAACCGCCGTAATTTGAACTACATCTCTGTGGATCATGAAGCTTTGGGGTGGTTGGGTTATATGGTGAAGGATTGCGTTGCTTCATAGGGATCTCTGGAGTTCCTAAGAACGCTTAGAAAAGGACAACAGGTGTTGGTAGGGCAGAGGGGCCATAACCTCAAAGGGAGCTTCTTCTCCATTTTGGTACTTGGCAACGAGAAGAGGAAAGGTATGTTAATGGTGCCGGAAGGAAGAAAGGGGGAGGGATGGAGAAACTTCAAGGATACTCTGAATGAGCTCACTCCTTCCCCTTTTTCGAGCGAGAGAAACAGAGCGGTGTTGGGTGGTGGAGACAGTGGCACATCCCAAGCTCTCCCTTCACGTTCGATGGTAGACGGCTTACGGACCTACAATGAGTTGACCCAAGCTCAGAGGGTTTAGCCTCGAGCTGCGAAGCATGCAGGGGTGCCAAGCTCCATTTCGGAGGATGGTCAGAAGGGGGATGGAGATGGTAGAGAGTGGTTTGGTGCAAATGAGGAATCAATGCTTAAAGTGTTGGCTATTATGGAGGAAAGGGTGGGGGCATTAATGGAAGAAATAGAAGGCCTTAAATGCTGCGTTAAGGGGAAAGGAGTTATGCAAGTGCGCTTGGGCCGTGAATTGGGCCCTAAAGGAAAGCCGCAAGGGGGACATACTAGGCTTGACTTGCATGGTTTGGGCCTAAGTAACAAAACGGTTGGACCTAAAGTGAAGGCCACTGGCCCAGAAGAATTCCAGGCTTAGGTAAGCCAGGCCCTATCTGGAAGCAGTGTAGCTAGACAGAGGTTGGTCCATCGGGGATTGGCCAGGCCCCGATGGAGCTACCTGCGTCGCCGGTAGTGGCGATGACCAAGGAGGCTCTGACGTTGGGGAAAGACCTAACGCCGATGGTGGTGGTCCAATTTTCAGCCACCGTTGGGAAGGATAAAGAAGAAATAGGCCTAAACTCTTTCGGCATTGGCCCAACGAGGGTGCAACCTCCACAAATAGCGATTGTGGTTGTCGGCGACGCTCCTCTAGAGGTTGCTTTAGTAGTTTTTGACGAGGAGATCCCGGGCCGTAGCTCTGCCCCAACACGATGAAGAAATGGCCTTTGAAACATTGTTGGCAGAGTTAAGAGGAGGGGGAGATGGGTCAGATGGTGCCAAGGGTTGAGTTTGAGGAGGAGGAGAATGTGGAGTCACAAGTGGGAGCTTATGATGAAGCTTGTGTGCAGGAGAAGGGGGAGGAAAAGGGGGAATTCAGAGGACAATGAGCTATGTTCTTATGTGAGTCCCCCAGAGTAACAGAAGAAGGAGAGGGGTATCCAGAAGATAATCCCACTCCTTTAAGGAGTATACCTCCCTGTACCCCACCGGATTGGATTCTAAAAAAAGTGGAGGAGCTTCAAGATTGTATAGGGATATCCTGTAAAGGGTACGAAGAATAGTTCAAGGCACTTCTTATTGCCATTGAGACATGACATCAAAATGGAGGAATAGGGATCAAGAGAAATAGGGAGTTAAAGAGGCTAACTTGGTGTCTTAATTATGAAGAGGGGAGCGTGAGTCGAGGATGTCATAAAGGAAGGGCTGGAATAGTTTATTAATGTAGTCTAAAATCCTGACCTAGAACGTAAGGGGGCTAATTGACATCAATAAATGCCTTCAAATAAGATTGTCATTTAGGCAATGGAAGGCAGGCATCATGTTTGTAGGAAACTAAATTGAAACTTATCACAAGAAGAACTATTCGGAGTATCTGGGGTTGCCAATATGTAGGTTGGGCATATTTACCTTCGAATGGGGCGTCGGGGGGAATACTGGTTATGTGGAACGAAAGGGTTGTAGAGAACACCGATGAGTTTGTGGGAGAATATTCTGTGGGATGCTCATTTAAAAATTCTGAAGATGACTTTGAGTGGGCTTTTGCTGGGGTATATGGTCCTAATTTGGAGTGTGAACGGCGGTTCCTTTGGGATGAGCTTGCCAGTTTATGTTCATGGTGGGAGATTCTATGGTGTATAAGGGGGGGACTTTAATGTGACAAGATTTCCAAGCGAAGGGTCGGGAGAGGGTCAGCAAAACCATGCCATGGGAGAATTCTCAGATTTCATTTCAGAGTTGGGACTCATGGACATACCTCTCATGGGAGGTGGTTATAATTGGTCTAACAATCACGCCTAGTCAAGACTAGACAGATTCCTCATATCTTCTACATGGGAGATATGGTATCTAGACTCGTGTCAGAAAAGGCTCTCTCGGTCGTGCTCGGACCATTTTCCTATTGGAGTGACCATTTGAAGAAATAGAGGTACACCAAGTCATCAGGAAAATGAACAAAGATAAAGCTCCAGGGTTGGATGGTTTTACTATGGCGTTTTTTCAGACTTGTTGGAAGGTGGTAAGAGGGGATATTATGCTGGTTTTCTATGAGTTTTTACTTTTGGTAAATTTGAGAAGATTCTGAATACTACATTCATTGCACTCATCCCCAAAAAGCCGGGTGCAAGAGACGCACAAGATTTCTGGCCTATTAGTCTTGTGGGCAGTGTGTACAAGATTCTCGCAAAAGTCTTGGCCAACAGGATGAGCATGGTATTGGATAAGATCATTTCGAAGTCCCAAAATGCCTTTGTACGAGGTAGGCAAATACTGGATTCGGTTCTTGTAGCCAATGAATGTTTGGACAGCCGACTTAAGTCGAAGGTCCCAGGTATTTTATGTAAACTGGATATGGAGATAGAGAAGACCTATGATCATGTCAATTGGAATGTTTTGCTCTATTTACTGGGTTAGTGTGGTTTTGGAAAAAAATGGAGGGAATGGATGAGACATTGTATATCTACAACTTGGTTTTTAGTCTTGGTAAATGGTGAACCTGTGGGTTTCTTTAATAGCTCACGAGGGTTACAACAAGGCGATCCACTATTCTCTCTATTATTTGTGATTGTGATGGAAGCTCTAAGTCAGATGGTGTTGGCTACTAAAGTAGGTGTTTTCTTTTTAGGATTCTCAATGAGGAATCTTCATGGGCCCATTATTATTTTCCTTATATTATTTGCAGACAATACGTTGCTGTTTTGTAATGATAATATAGGGCATATTCAATCTTTGAAGGCCATTTTACGATGTTTCGAAGCGGCTTCCGGTTTAAAGATAAATCTCGTTGCCAATGAAGTATCTTGGCCTCCCTTTGGGGGCATCTTTTAAAGCTAAGACAATTTGGGTGGAGGCGTTAGAAAAATTAGAGTGCAGGTTGGCCAGGTGGAAAAAGGTTATATTTATCCAAGGAAGGGAGGCTCACACTTATTAAGAGCACGTTATCTAACATTCCTACTTATTTCTTGTCTCTATTTCCCGTCCAGTTAGCATTTTCTCTAAGATTGAAAAATTACAATATGACTTTTTGTGGAGTGGTCTAGGGGATGAGTTTAAATTTCATTTAATTTGATGGAACAAGGTGTGCACACCTTTGCGAGCGGGTGGTTTAGGGGTTTACAATGTAAGGCTTTTTAATCAGGTCTTAATAGGGAAATGGTTGTGGCGTTATAATTATGAGAATGAAGCCCTATGGAAATGGGTGATTGATGCAAAGTATGGGAGTGCAAGGGGAGGTTGGTACTATAATGAGGGAAGGGGGGCATATGGTGTGGGGTTATGGAAGCATATAAGAAAAGGTTGGGGGGTATTTTCTAGTCACCAAGTTGTGTATGGGGAATGACCAGAGAATCAGTTTTTGGCATGATGTGTGGGTGGGTGATATGCCTCTTAAGGTGGCTTACCCTGCAGGGGAAAAAGATGCGAAGGTGGTTGACTTGTGGGCTACTACACATGATGCCCAAGCTTGGAACATAAATCTCACTAGAGAGGCTCATGACTAGGAAGTGAGTATGCTGGTGGAGTTTTTTTACCTGCTCCATAACATATCCCCTAACGCTTCAACTGAAGATAAGTTGGTTTGGCGTCCATCTCAAAAAGGGAAATTCTCGGTAGGTTCTTATTATGAGACTATTACAGCCCAACCTTTGCCCAACTTTACGTGGAAGAGCATATAGAGGAGTAAAGCACCTCCTAAGGTGGCATTCTTTGTGTGGACAGCTGCTCTTGAGAAGATCCTAACCATTGATAATTTAAGAATGCGTGGTCTTATAATGATGGATTGGTGATGTATGTGTAAAAAGAGTGGGGAAACAGTGGATCATTTACTCCTACATTTTGATTTTGCCAGGGATATTTGGAATCATTTTTTTAGCAGAATGGGGTTGGCATGGACAATGCCGGGAAGAGTAGTTGAGTTATTGGCAAGTTGGAGAGGGATCTCAGGGACAACACAGATTGCAGCACTGTGGAAAATGGCCCCCATCTGTATCTTATGGTGCATCTAGAGTGAAAAAAATAATAGACATTTTGAGGATTAGAAAATATCTGTAGAAGAATTTAGGGGTTTTTTTATGGAAGACTTTGTTTTTGTAGGCCATGGCTTTAGAGTTCAATGGTCTCAGCTTCTATGATTTCCTTGTAACAATTTCTAGCTCTTAAAGCAGTGTATTCACTTATATACTTCTAGTGTACAGGGCTTACACCTTTACATCAATAAATTTTAATATTACTTACAAAAAAAAATAATAATAATTGCGGTTGTGAGAAGTGTGGCTGGTGGCATGTTTTGAAGCTAGATTTTTTTTGTTATTTTGCTTGTCCTTTAATTCACATGGTTTATTTGGAGCATGTCGATCATAATGTTGTATATGTTTTTGCTATTTGCAGTGATATTAGCCATGTCAAGTCTGAAGGCCGGCCTCACTGTGTTCCCAATGCGATTTTGGTCATCGGATGTAGGAAGGTGTGGGGTTTCCATATCAATTTGTTTCAGTTATAAGTTTCTTTTTTCCCTTTCTTTTGGTCTTCCTTGTGTTTATTGTGATATCGAGTATGTTGAAGGCACTACTATGGTGATGCTGATGTGCGTCTTTGATCTACTTTAATTTGTCTTGTACAATATGGATTTGCAAAATATCCGCTGTGTATGGACTATTATTTGTCTACACATTATTGATTGCTCTTATTTGCTTTTTAATGTAAGCGTGATTGTGTTTTTAATATATATTGTTTTTTTCTTTTAATTAAATACAAGTATGTAGTGTTTTATAAAGCTAGTCAGTAGGATTCCCAAGAGTTTATTGGGGTTGCTCGTGTGTTGGTTGGTCTAGGAACTTGCTGCTTGTATCCGATTCTGCCCGAGTTAATTTATATGATGGGGGTTGGGGAAAAGAAACCTGTGTACGATATATCATCCACGGATTCACTTGAAATGTAAAACCATATCCGAGGATAACTGTGTTGCTTTCACCGCTGGGCGAAAATCCTATATTCATCAGGTCCAATTCTTGGCGCATCGTGGAGACAAACATCGACGACCAATATAAGCTTCAAAAGATATATAGATTCTCTTTGCATTCACTCCAACGTGTACTGGCTCGGTTTGGATTGAGAACTCGTCTCAATTCAACTCAATTTATTTTATCGATATAATTTTTCTAAATTTATATTTAAAATAAAATAAATAATTTAATTTTTTTTAATTTTTAAATAATAATAATATTAAAAAAATATATTTTTTAATAATATTTTATTTAATTTTAATTTTAAATAATCTTTCGTTTCATCTCACTATCCTAACTACGCCTAAGCTCTATCAACATCTGACCATTGAATTTGTGAACTCAGACTTCACCTCCAATATCAACATCTGACCGATGAAGAGAGAACACACCACGGCGCGCAGGCAATACTCGATCTACGTATAAATGTCCACGCGATTCAACAAGAACACTGAAAAAACCTAATTAAGCTCCATATCAGATGGACAAAGCAATAGCAAGACTAATGACAAACTCTTTGATCTATGTTGTTCCTTCTTCCCAGCTCAACCACGTCCGAGATCCTATCCAAGTATAAATGATACTAACCGGATTCAGTAATCCCGGCACTGATCAGTGCCAAATGTTCCAATACCATGCTCCGTGCACCAATACTGCTCCTACTTCAGCATTTCCAAAGAAAAATGACTCGTATACAAGTGATTCGACCAACTAAAGAAGAATATCCTTGCCCATAATTAACAAGATAGAAAAAGCCCCGACATTTTATTTCCACCAAAACCTCTTACAGCTTAAACTAGTAAGAGATCCTATGAGTGCATAGAGTTTAGTAATTTAAGAGCCAGTGCTTCTTGCTCCTCCAGGGACATGGAATCCTTCTTTTCTTTTTTCTCACCATCATCGCTATCACTATCATAGTATATCTTCGACTTTTTATGGGGTCTGCTTCCAGTTGCTTCCTCTTCTGACCCAGGAAGTTCTTCCTCATCAGCCTCGTCTTCCGAATGTCCTCTTTTCAACTTCATCTTCTCCTTAATCCGTTTTTCTCTGAGGCGCTGGCGCTCTAGGAGCTTGTCTTCTTTGTCCACCTGCTTCAACTCTTCCCTCATCTTGTTATAATATTCATTCTTTTTTCCTGCAAAACAATGGAATATTAAGGGACTAAAACAGGAGGAAATGCACAAAATACAGTCGGCTCATGGGATATAAATTTATTTTGTTCCACTTCACCCTTGATTGCCAAGGACAAGTTTGTACAACCACTATTTTCAAACAAGGAATTGACTAAATAAATTGTAGTGGATTAGTGGGGTTTGCGTTATTTCAAGTTTAGCACATTGGAATCGGCTGGAGCCATTTGTTCTATTAGACAGCAGCTAACTGTCGAATCAAATGAAAGAATATTCCTACTATTTGTTGTGCAGCTAATTCTGCTTCAAAAGCCAAACAATACAAATTTGTTAGTTGACGTATGGAGAGACGAGAGCAACAAGAAATGGCATCTCTTTGTTCAGCCAGAAAATGAATTTAATTTAGAAAAGAATTATTAAAAGGAACAGATATGAGAGTTGATTGCATGGGTTTTGGAGAAGTCTTTCTTGACCATAATAGTCCTACCATTGCAGTAACTCCAGAATTACACTATATACCTTGGTCAATCAGGAATGCATCATTGCTGCTTTGTGCTTCAGCCACCCTGGCAAGCGGGGCTAGTGCATTGCCTTCTTCATCAAATACGACCCTAGTACCCGTTGGTCTATGTACATTAATCTTCAATTTCTTTTTCTTTGAAATCCGTGTCATAGGCCTACAAAGGAAGAAACAAACAAAATCCTTGCATAAGATCAATGCAAACCATGTGAAGGATAATGAATTGAAAAGAAATTTTAACAGTTAGCCAGCATTGGTAACACGATTAAAAATGAACATTGCTACACAAAGTAAAAAATAACGCAAGAGATCCATAAAGAATAATGCGATGGCACATTTGTATAAAAATACCCTTCCATTTGGATCAATTCTGTGAGGAACACCAGCTATCTAGTTCCAGAACTAGAGTTAGGTGCCCCTTGTGTGATTCTTATTTGCACATTCATCTTCAGGGTTAATATCTCTATATGGAAAACTCTATGAAAGTGATGTACCTCACATCTCCAATTTCACTTGTTTTCCCTTCTTCCTTGTTGGGTGTGTCCTTCGTCAGTAGAAAGTCCTTGTTTACTTCCTCAACATCTATATGGCCAATATCTAGCTTCTCTTTTGGAATCTCCAGAACATGCTCTTTGTCAGAGTTTTCTATTTCAACAACAGCAGAGTTCCCTGAAACTTTTGTTGACTTTATTTTCTGCTTCAAGAAACGGATTTTTGGAGTCATTGGTAGACCCAATGATGCTGAAAATTCATCAATAGGCAGTTTCATCGCATCAAAAATTTCTTTATCTTTCTGAATATGAATAGACCGCAAATATGTCACAAAGGCCCTTTGTGCCGAATACTGCAAATCTGGGTACTTGACTAGTAATGCAGACAACAAGCCAGAAACAGGTTGTACTCTTTTTTTGTTTGCCTGAAAAATGACCAATTAACAGCAAGATTAGTATTCCCAAAATGGTTTTAAACCACTCTGTTTTTTTTTTAAATGTTAAAATCATTCATTGCACAAAAAATCTTCCATAAGAAGAAGACCAATCAGCTATGTTGATCCCAAAAATATAAATGGAAGAAACAAAAGGTTATTATCACATACAAATGACTTAAAAAATAAAAATAGACCACCTTAATAAACTGTATGGGTACTTTGGCTGCTTGTAATTTCTCAAGCATTTTCATTTCTGAGGGCAACAGAAATAAAACAGACCTCCCTCCAGAATGATAACGAGCAGTGCGACCAACTCTGTGTATATAAGTTGCAACATCTTCTGGACAATCAGCCTACAGAAAAAAGACAGAAAGCATAAGACCCCAGTAACATATTTTTTTCCTTGTATTCCCATGCAACAACACCCCCCCCCCCGGCGGGCGGGCACGCGCTTGCGCGTAAGCTTCTTTGAAAGACCAATTAATACCTGGACAACCCAGTCAACTGCCTTATTAAAATCAAGGCCTCTTGAGGCCACATCAGTTGAAAAGAGCACTGAGCGCTTCTCACAAAACTGGGAGTATATCCCCATCCTTCTTTCCTGCTTCATCCTCCCATGAAGACACTTCAAGGGTATTCCAGGGCGCAGTTTCTTGAAAGCTTCAAAGACGAATTTTACCTAAAAGTAATAGCAATTCATCCTTAGCACAAATATCAAAATGAGGATAAAGTCCACCAAAAGATAGATGAACCATTAATTAATACCTTTTTATAGGAAGAATTAATTAATACCTATAATTGATTGTAGGAACAAATACCTAGAATTAATCAACTTAACCAGTAGAATTGTTTGTTTTTGAAGTGTTTTATGGCGGCAGATTGTACAAACTGCAGTTGAAAATATCAATATGAGATATTATTTAAATACTGTGTGTGTATGAGCAAAGTCCACATTTTGTTTGAGTTGAATGAACCAAGCCAATAATTGGTCCAACAACACATGGACTAGGAAGTATCAAATATAAACCAAATTAAAGTTGAACTCCAACTTAAACATGTGCAAAAAATTACCCCTTACCTGCATGGATGGATATTCACAAAAGTGTAACTGCACGCCTCTGACAATTAATAGATATATGTTAAATGTCAGCACCCCACAGATCTTCGAATAACAATCAACACTCTTCTCACTACCAAAAAGGAGTATAACTCTTTTGGTTTTTATGTTGTACATGACAACATACTAATAATCATCAGGCTCATAATGAAGCATGCATTGACCTTAAGTTGTATTCCAATCTCAGCCATAGCAAGATTTCCGATATATGAATGTATAAATCAAGATGAATCTAATCAAGATAATGTAATATTCCACATAGCGAGTAAATTGATGTGGAAATCCATAACAAATTCTCTCATTTATCAGAAAGAGCTATTGAGAATCTACTAATATTCAATTGCATATCAAATCAACCTGCCCCTGCAGTGCCCTGCCCATGTTTGGGTAGCAACTATGAAAAACCACAGAAAGAGCGTATCTGGTCTACAGTAGTTGACCACCAAGGGCGAGGGGGGGATTTAGGTTGGCCTGAAACAACTCCATCAACACAAACTTGAGGGGGGGTTTAGGTTTCTTCAGACAAATACAACCCGAACTTCCATGCTTTTAAGTTGGCTTCACAACATGTTTTTAATGGAGTAATAGATGATGTTAAGTTACCTGTTTACAGCTTGAAAGAAACACTAGGATCTTTGAATTAAGATGTGCCTTTATGAAACTCCACAACATGTCTAGCTTTTCTTCAAGCGGAAAAACCATTGCAGTTTGCTGCAGGCGGTTGGGAGTAGCAGTCACAGACTCCTCATGCACGCTCAGATACTCTGGGTCCTTCAAACTCAGTCTTGCAAGATCCTGAACTGACTTCGTTTGAGTTGCTGAGAATAGCAATGTTTGTCTACTCTTAGGTAACTGCGAGACAATAGCATTTAAAGCCTTCTTGAATCCTACGTCAAGAATTCGATCTGCCTCATCAAGGACCAAAACCTGTTCCCTGGCCAGCAAATTCCACCCAAGTCAGAAGCTAAATAACAAATAAAGGCATGCACCAAGAGAAAATCTAAAACAAGGACCAAGTCAAGGTTCAAGTAAAAAATGGGGAAAATGAGGAACAAAAAAAGTTGTTATGATGACCTGAAGCTGGGAACATTCAAAGTTTGGAGTCTCATCCATGTGCTGAAGAAGACGACCAGGAGTGCAAACCAATACATTCAGCTCATTTACGCGCTCCTTCTCTGTGTTAACATCCTTGCGTCCACCAATTAGGAGGCCGGCACTAAAATTATGGTGCTTCCCCACAGATTGCAACACGTCAAACAGTTGACCTGCTAATTCCCGTGTAGGAGAAATAATGATGCTGCCTACCCCATCCTCAGGACCCCATCTCTCTTTATATAACTTCTCCAAAACCTGAGATAAGAAAAATAAATGCAATTGACCATGAGAAATTGAATTAATTAAAAAAGAAAGCAGAACATGAAAAAAAGAATACATATTTTTTTTTCAAAAAAAAAAAGAAGTAAATACTAAAGATGCCATCCAGCGCCCCTGTTCCTTTTCTTATAAAAAGATAGAACTATATCCAACCAAACCTTCTGATGTTTCTTTGGGGTATATTATTTATATCCCCGATGCTCCAGGTATCCAAATCTCCAATTTTCAATTTTAACCGTTTCTTTCGGGAACTTCTCAACAACTAAACACACCCTTTATTATGTGAGCATTCAATAAGTATTTTTTTTTTTGGCAAATAGTGAGCATTCAATAAATATAACTAAAAGTATGGAAGGAATTCTATCAATTTTTGGTTTATTACATAATACTCCAATTAAAAGATAAAACTCCAACTTGTTTAAGCAAAATTAATGACAGGACTATTTCGTTTTCTCCAGCTTTAAGATTTTAAATCCCAATGTTAAAGACTTCACCCTCCTATCCATCCAGCATTTTCTCAGCAACCAAAGACTATCTTCCCCCTACGAAATTACACTCTTTTCTCACACATCCTTACCACACCTAACCCTAAACTCACGGTATGTGGGTCCTCAAATTCAAAATTCCAACTTTTTTCAATCACACTTCCTCGCAAGCCAAACGGAACTAGCCCAACTCACCGGAATAACAAAAGCCAGAGTCTTTCCTGATCCGGTTTTGGCCGCGCCAAGAATATCCCTCTCGCAGAGCGCATGCGGCAAAGAAGCCCTCTGGATATCGGTCATCTCGACGTACCCAGCCTTGCGCAAACCATCTCTAGTGTTCTTCGAAATCGGTAGCTGGTCGAACCTCGTGGCACCAGCGTAACGAGAAAAAGAAGCGTCGTCGATTCGGCCGACGGGCGAGTTCGGGGGCAGTGGAGGCAGCGACATGGGGTTGGAACCCGAGTCGGGTTTTCCGGATTGGATCCATGAGGTCAGGAGCTGAATTTCTTCGACTTCTGATAGTCGGTTCTGCTTGCGGAGGTTTTTGGATTTGGGCTTTTTCATTACGCAGGGTTTTGGTATCTTGGGAGAGAGAGATGTTTTAGGTTTTTGCGGAGGCAAATGGAAACTGAAAGGGTTTAGGGTTTTAGAGTAGAAATTTGATTATTGAAATTACGTAAAATTAAATTGGCATTACATATATGCCCCCTGGTATGTAATATTTGGCAGTGATGTCCCTGTATGAACTTGGTGGGCCTGTGGAGACAAAGAATCCAAACACATTGATGATATGATATGATTTAACGCTACATTAGTTTGGACTGGATCTGTCTAGGTTGTCACTTGGGCTCGCCCCAAATCTGGGCCTTTCCATTATTTGGACCTTCCAATCTCACTCATAAAGCCATGTCATTTCTTCCCCATTCAGCTGCACTCATACATACTACAGCCCACATCCATCGTACTAATGTAGAAGAAACATAAAAAAGCAAGCAGTGTTTCTAAATAAATTCAGCCTCTCGTCTTTTATAAATAATAAACAAAACTGATTCTCTCTATCTTAATATGGATAGTGTATAAATATGAGAAATGATAATTACAACTTGCGGAAATACCGCATAATCATTTAAAAAAAATTAATTTTTTAATAATAGACCTTACTCTTTTTCAAAATAACTGCACAATATTTACACACTCCATAACTGTATTTACCATTACTCTATAAATATTACGTAAAAAAAAAAGTAAAGTTTACCATTAAAAAAATATTTTTTTTTTTCGAACAAATGCTTGTCTGATTTTGCTTGGCCTGTTGCCTTATGAAGGAATAATAAAAAAATGGTATGGAAAATCATTACTTGTAGATTTGTCTTGCCCACAACCCGCAAGGTAATCTATATATATTGACACTAACCTAATAATTCGTCAACCTACAAGTAAAGCGGCAGACAAACTGGAATATGCGAATCAATTTGTGATCTCCCACCCATATTGATGGAATTTAATATTTCAACCTCATTAAAAGAATATACTTTTCAGCTGCCAACCATACCTTCACGGAACATCACAACATTTCAGACACTTCTGGGTAGGGAAAAGTGAGAAATCTTTGTCAAAGACCACATCGTTTTTATTTTGTTCTTTGGCTTTTATTGAACAAAAATTCTGAAATGTAAGCAGCAGTTCCTTGTTTTATTCTTGAGAATATGCCTGTGACCTTAAATCTGCATCACATATTTATTATATCCAAGGGAACGGGGGCACAAGAATTGCATATACAGAATATAATGCTAACAATCAGTGGCCTATGGCACTAAAATAAAAGAATTACCATTGACAAAACCTATCTATATTTATCCTCCAAGCAAACTTGAGCATAAAAATGGTTTTTGGTACTTGTCTAAATGATAGGAATGGAATTTATACACGTCCGTACACATGAGCAAAAGGAAAACCTAGTCAATAACAACTAATCTTGGTCAAACAAGCTGAGCTTATTGCAAGAGAATGAGCAGTGTAAAACACTACATCAAGCTAATCTTGAAATCAACTCAATTATGCTTATTGTATTAAGTAAATTTTGGGGGGGCATCCTTCTAAGACCTGAGTTATCAAAAAGATGATGCACCTTAACTATGAATTGGAGCCACTTGTGAGACCTTATAACTCAAGAGGTCTCTGAGACTCAGGGAGATGTTTGGCATATAAATCATGAATCATCTTAATTTAGTCTTCGATCTTGTCAGCTGTCCAATCAGTAGTACTTATTGGAGGAAGATACTTGACATTTAGAGGTGCTGGTCGAATATGTAAGCTGTCCTTCCTCCATGCTAGATGGGTGCCTGTCAGGACCATGGGAACTATTGGGAGGCGTGACTGCAATGCCAAATGAATAAAACCCTGCAAGGACAAAGTGATAAGCCAGAAATTTGCTTAATATAGAGCATTAGAAAGAAAGTTCAAGAAAAGTGACCACCTCAATTACATATCTAAGAATGACAGAAACTACATATTAGAAAGAAAGTTCAAGAAAAGTCAACTGATCATTCAGTTTTCATCTCTGAGTATATATGTCAGAAAATCGAGGATTCCCTGCTTGGCTGCTTTATTTTCATGTATGGTTCCATCTGCGTACAATATTTAATCAAAGTAAAACAGATTTCACAAGAAAAGGCCTCAGGACTGTTGCTAGCCACACTGGCTTCGATTACCCCTATGTTAATATCTGCCACTTTGGGCCATAGACAATGTCACCATAAATTCCAATATTTGATAATATATAGTAAACATAAGGAAAATAGGTCCCAATATGGAAAAGTTATTGCCTTTTTAAATCTGAGTAGTCGCCCATTTTTTGACCTGGTGCCCTCAGGAAAAATGATCAAAGATAGGTTGTTTTTCACTACTGCATGGGCTGCCTGGACATGAGAAGATCACAAATTAGATATAAAGGGAAAAAATGCAGGACAGACAATATGGGGAGAGAATTGACACCTCTTTCATGGATTCAATGGCTGCTGTTGGATTGGAACGATCTATGCGGAGGTGGTTTGCCAAAACATAAAGTTGTCCAAATAGTGGATACCATATGATCTGCATAAAGTAAGTACTAGGTTACTAGAGTTCCACAAATCATTCCAGAGAGTAATCAAAACTGGTCTGGGCACAATAGCTATATGAATAACCCTCTACTGATGCATGTACCATTGCTCAACAAATATATATCTTCTATTAAGGGCATCTAGCAATTAAAATCACCTGTGCATAAATAGAGGGCACAAATCCATTTCTCACAGCAGGGATGGATTCATATGATACCAAAAAATAAAACCATTTCCAGTCTGCGTTGGGGTGGGGAGGAACCAGAATCAAGAAAAAATTGATCCTGACTAATCAAAGATGAAGGTGAGAAACGAGTATTTTTTAGTGGGGAGTAAATTTTTACTAAGAGGATTCTTGTTCACAACTTTGCATGAGCAATGTCAAGGCACAAGTAACCTTAATGGTGGTACATTGAAATTAAAAAAAATCTCAAAATACAAGAGATCTGTCATGTTTATTCTTAAAGAATTGAACATACCTCCTTCTTGGCAATGCCAACAGTGCCTGTGGGAGTCAACCACATTATTAGGAAAATATCCAGAGGAGATGCATGATTACTGATATATATGGCCCTCTTATTAGAAAATTCAGCACCCTCTATCTTTATAGGATTCCCAAGGATCCACATCTGCGATCAATGTTCTGAAGCATTAATTATCTAATGCAAACCCCTCAAATTCTCCAACTAAATAAACTGCAGGAAGCCAATATAGGAGAATATTGAACAGCAAGAGACCTATTGATGTGCACTATATGCTTGGGGATTGGTATTTAAATGCACTTCATGAAACCTAGGATGTCACGAGAAAATTTTTTCTGACCATATGGTGGACTGCATTGTCATATCTGCAAGAATGTGGTCCCATAATCCACTGTCCAACATCAGTACCTCTATATCGTGTTGTTCTGAGTACAATTATATTTCATAGAACTTACCTTTCTTTGATGCTATGTATTTATTACTTAAGAACGCATGCTATGTGAAGTGCTCCTGAGACAAGTTCTGTGAGTCCAAAGTGTAAGATAGTAGCTCAATTTATTCATGAGTAATTTATTTTGAAGGGAGATCTTTCTAGACACTCTTTTCATTTTGCTGTAAATCAATATCTTTTGACCCAACTGACCATTTTCTGTTTTTCACATACAGCTGCAGATGATGGTACCAAATCAATACCATGATGTGGTCCATTCCTTGATAACTAGAGTAAAAGCTCAGACTTGTCAGCGTTCAAGAAAATAACTCTTCCTCCTTGGCAACCTATCCACTTTTTATTATGAAATCTATGGATAACTTTTCTCAAAAGTTTCTCTGACAATAAGTCATTGATCACCCAATTGGAATTATGCTCTTATGTAGTCCAACTCATAGGTTGTTTCCATACAGCAGAACGGTGGAATCTACTAGCTATGATGTATTAGATATCAACAAATAACATGGGAGCTGAAAAACGATTACAAACGAGACAAACACTACATTATACTCATACATGAATCAAATCAAGTTCAAATGGAAATGAGGTCTCCTAATCAGTGGAAGAAAGCAGGACACCAAGGGAAGCAAAGAGAAACAGCAACCAAATTGTGACCATAAAATCAATGCCAACAAAGCTCTTCTAGGCTGCTGATATTTTAGGAAAAAAATTACAAAAATCCAAGATTACAGCTGACTTTTTTTTTTTCAATTCCAGAAGAAGAAGAAGAAAGAAAGTAGAAACAGCTCATATCAGCCTAATTTAACTCCGTCGCCCAATTTGGATCCAATGGAAACCTCGATCGCTCAGCATACCCCCTATTCTCCTTCTCTCCTCCTAACATGCCACTCAACCATAAAGAAACACAGAAAAACTTGAACACCATAGCTATCCACTTCAGAATTTCAGCACAAGCAAGAGTAACACAAAGCATAAAATCAAGAGGCGCCTTACCATTAATCTACCAGTTACATGTCCATATATGTTCCCCTGCCTGATTCTCTCATAAGGCCACGGTATGAGCACGAGCATGATCGACGCCCACACGAATGTCGTAACCATCATCGTCAAGAAACACATGACAATTCTAATCCAAGATATTAACACTGACCCCCATCCATCTTCATCCAAATATATATCTGCTCTTCGCTTCGATCTCAGTTCTTCTTTCGCCGATCTTTTCGGCGTTTCCTTTACACTATGGCTAGAGCTTGCATTGAAGCAGCTCTCCAATCTTCTAGTCCTCAGGAAAGAACTAGTTCCACTATTCTCCATAAGTCAAACAGAGAATACCTGAGCAGGACAAAGAACCGAACAGAGAGTTAAATTAACAAATGTTAAGTAAAATGAAAACGTACTGTTGGCTGCTGAGAAGGCAAAGGAGAACCTAACCTTGTATCTTCCTTTCGTTACCCAAAAAACCAAACCAAGCTTTGAAAAAATAATTGATTGAATGAAGCTTAAGGTTTCGTTTTAGAGTTATATGGAGAAGAAGTGAAAGACTCCAAGGTTATTATCCTTCTCTTTTATTCTGCTTTCTAACGAAGCTAGTAAAAAAATATTGCTTCTTCTGTAAAGAAGGTCCAGGAAACGAAGCTTCCAGTGGTTCAAATTATACAACTGAGTCAACGATAAAATTGACTAGAGAAATGCATTATCGCGACAATATTCCGATTCCGAGGTAACAAAGACGCCACGAAACTTCCCAGATGAAATAAGGTTTCTGCAAAGGCCTAGCTAAGTTGGGTCTAGTTTAAGCTCAGCGACAAGTTTTTCTTTCGTTTTCTCGGCAGCCAAACAGACCCAAGTAAGAGTTTGGACAGCAAGACCAGCCAAACGGTACCACAATAGAGATTTTGCCAAAGCAATCCAACAGAAAGTGGGAGAGTTCAAGGAAATGGAAAAGATGTACAAGCCAATCGATTGGATGGAAAATATTGTAAAGAGATATATGTCTGTGGGGAATACTACACTTTAAAGAGATATATGCTTTAATTATTATTAGAGTATTTTACGTAGTCTTTATTATTTATGTATTTTATTAATATAATTAATTAAATTAATTTATTTTAATATACAATCAATTATATCACTAAAATACATAATAAAAATTTTTTGTTAAAAAAACAGACAGGCAAGCTAAAAGCCAAGATAGAGAAGATGTGGTGGCGCTAGTAAGAGAGTCCGGAGTGAGAGAAAAAGGAAGAGACGCATCCCCACTTGACCTTGCGGTTCATTTTTCACGTGCGAATAACACTTTATGTCAAGATTAGTGGCAGAGATATAAACAGATTATATAAAATAAATTTATAAATTAATATAATTTTATAAAATTAATTAAATTTATTTTATAATAAAAATTAGTTAATAATATCACGTTAAATTATATCAATTTATTAATTTTTTTTTTATAATCTATTTATAATTAAAGTATTTTTCTTTTCTTAATTAGCAATTAGCATGGTTGATATGACTCAGTTGCAACGAGCTGAATTAACTCAACAGAATGTATGGCAATTAACCCGTACGAGACGATGATCGTGAGCTTTTTAGTTATTGCAAACTCGCAGGGTAGCAAATGCGACATAGAAACAACGCACCCATAAAACACTGATGTATCAGCATCTTGTATATAGTTGTGAATTTGCTCCCTTTGTTAAAGACTACCCCAAGAACCACTACGAAGAACTTGAAAGACAGGTCAAAAAAATTACCGGAAAAAAAAAAAAAAATTCAAAGGAAAAGACAATTGGTCAATGTCCATTGTACATTCAACAAATAATTACAACAAATGGATAAAAGTCGTGTGGGTATCCCGAGCATCGAGCTTCAGCCATTTCTCTTCTTGGCACTAGTTTTCTTTTTCGACTTCCTAAACCCTGCTCCACTCTCCTGTAACCCAAAAGTGCATTCAACGCATAAGTGACATAAGGTGAAAAAATACACATGTATAATCATGGTTTTTTAAATGTGAAATAATTTGTACAAATTTTAAATAGATAAATTTCATACAAATTCTTATAAAATAATAGAATTTACTTTTAAAAAAAAAACTATTCTTTATTATTAGAAACTATTTTTTTTATTAAAAAAAATTTGTATATAACTTATTTATTTGAAACCCGTAACAAACGTTACTTTTTTTCAGATGTACTGTACCTTCCGGTAATGTCCATAAGCGCTTCGACCTGTCAACTCCTGCCCACCTCTGGTGACATAAACCTGCAGAGGAATGACCAGAGGATATATCGTCAACGAGCAAATTATAGAAGGCCACTAGAGATAGGTACGTGTAATATCCGACAACAGAAGATCAGATCAAAAGTAGGTCACCTACTAAGTACCAAACTCCAAAGAACATATAAATGCTTAAATAAAAGCGGAATGAAACCTCATCGGCAATGGTAATAATGATTTCATATCTTTAATTCCTGGGGCTGTGTGAACCATAATAACAGAATTGAGGACGTCCAAGAATATTTGATACTACCCCAACTTACATGGATTGCGAATATTACAAGACAAGGATTTGTCCACTATTTCTAGCACGTGTAAAAGGACAACCAAACATTGAGGAAATTGAAGTGGTATAAGAGTTTCACAAAAGCCTTGGATGGCTCCGTTCTTTATGTGGTGTCACTTTCAAATTTGAATTAGAATGAAATACAGACTCATCTCTCTGGACTTTTCTATGGTTCATGTGCACAAAAACATCAAATGACCGACCAACTAATGAACTCCGCTTACTAATTGCTATAAACCTAATTAAAATTCATTCAATCCAAAAGCAATATATAGTAATTTTACATACCCTCCTTCCTTCTGGGGTTGTATACCAATGACCTGCAGACTGGCCATTTGCATGAACTGGTCTTTTACCAACATCATTTGGAGTACTAATAGAGCTTTTGCGGTCCACCCAACTTCCAGGAGCGTTCAATCCTTCTCTGTCATTTGATTTTTTTGATCGTTTTGAGTTCTTTCTTACCTTTGTAGACCTGTTCTCAACATTGATTTTCCGAGTTGCTTTTTGTTTAGAAGTTTCTCCCTTGCCAAATGTCGAAATGACTTTGGGGTCCATCCAGCCTCCAGAAGCAAGCAATTCTTCTTCATTTGATACATCGGATTTATTTCTTCCACTTCTGGAGCTTTTCTCAAAACTGGCTTTCCGGGTTGCTAGCAGTTTAGAAGTTTCTTCATGGTTGAATTGTCTCCTGTAAGTGACAACAAGTGCTTACTATGATATAACACATGGTAAAGTTGATAAAATGCAGAAACAATACACATAGAGGAAACAGAAAGCAACATACATGTAATCAATAACTGATGCATTAGGTTGTTGATGTTCTCTGTTCTTAATAATACCAAGTGGGGAAAAGTTGGGTAAGCGATTGCGGACTAATTTCTGAATTCTTGGATCATCATGGAAAAAATATCGATGAACAGGAGGAAGGGGGTCTTCTGAATTCCACACTTGTTCATCATTTTGGCTGCTACTTGTATGTTCTTGACGAACCTCTTTGTTACTTGTGCATACATTGCTCCTCAGTTTCCAGTTCAAGTTCTTGTCCTTCAAAGACTGGAAGTATTCTTCAAAAACCTCATCCAAAGCAGGTGTTGGAATGCAAACACTCTTCTTTGGGCAGAAATCTTTCCATAAATCTTCATTTTGACTCATACTACCTGACACTTTGATCTTTTGTTCACTTAAAATTGCAGGAGAGTGGGGGTTAGATTGTTGTTCTGTTGAGCATGGACCGGTTTTATGAGCTTCTCTGCTTAAATTGTCATGACCGGATGAATCATCAGAATCAGAATCAAGTAACTGGAACCTTCTAAGAGGACTGATTGTTAACTTTGGAAACATCGATGCATTGCGGCTTGTTTGCAAGCTCATTGAAGCTGGGGTATCAGAAACCTGTTTCCTTTTCCTTGCCTTCATCTGGCTTGATGATTCAGTGGTCAAAACACCACAACCATGCAATGGGATCTTAGAACTGCTACACATGGATTGGTGCTGCGATGGTGGATATGCATCTGCCACATTGTAAGCATTAAACTAGGAGTGGAACTAAAGAAAATTCTAATTCAAGGTATCATTTTCTACTTCAACAAATAAAGGTAATCCAAAAGGAGAGGGAACTTAAAATCAACATTATGGTATATCAGTAACTGTAGCAATTCTACTCATAACGAGCATGATGCTTCATTTAACAAAATGATCGCAAAAAAATTATCATCTTGATGACAACACCCCTAAGAGCAAAAAAGAAAATGATAGAATTAGTAAAAAGAAGTAACTAAGCAACAATTAGAAGTTTTAGGTATATTTTGGGGGAGGGAAGGAGGCCAACACTACACCCAAGATCAACTTCCAATAAATTTGCACAACCGAGGAGTGTCTGTCATTGACGAAACTTTCCACGTAAACAACCGGTAAGAATTCTCAAAATGTTTCATTTAGTTCTGACCCTTTCTAACTTCAGATAATGACCTTTCCAGCATAGGGTACTACCTATTCTTAAGCAGCAAATGATATTTGATTTTCTATAAATCTGACCATAACTTCTGTCATATTCCTTAGCAATCTCTTGACCCAACATGAGCCAACATTGCAAGCACCAAGTTGATACAATTTCAGTCACCTGGCTCATCTACAATGCATAATTATTGCCCGCAAACTATCAAATCAGATTAAACTAACCTAACTCTCTTAACCATAAGAACTGCCCAATAACTACATTTTAACCAAACAGGTCCCTAGAAAAACATGTCACTGGATTGTGAAACAACACAACCAGTCAAATCAGACAAATTTAAAAACCAGAACAATAGACAAACAGATTTACTTTGCCGCAGAATCAGTATCAGGTGTAGTTGGAAACAAATGGGAACCTGAATATTTATTACCTCTAAGAAAACCTTCGTCTTGTGATGAAAATTCTTCAATCTCATCGTCAACCGCACCACAAGATTGCTGCGATTCCCGGAACAACCGAAACGAAGGCGTTTTGGTGGTGGGGGGCCCTCGCCTGAGACGCTTGAGAATACGGGGCGGTTCCGGAACTGTTTCAGGATCCGAGTCCATGACTTCTGGCAGGAAAGCTTCGTCCCCGTTTGAAGGTCCATTTGTTATGGGGTCGGAAGCTACTATTTGGACCGGAAACTCCTCAAAGGATTCTTGGAGCTCCGAATCGATACCCAGATCGAAAGAGGGGGGTTCGTAGCCAGCCATGGAAGAGAGGGAAGAGGAATCAGAATTAGAGGGAAAACAGAGAGCGGGAATTGAGCATGTGATACAAAAAGAGGGAATCAGTCGAGTCCGTAAGCCAAGGGTCGTGATTTTTACACGCGTCCTGTATGACTGGCGTACGTTTTTAGAAATAATTTTATTTAAAATATTAATTATAAATTAAATTTTATCATTTAAATAATATTTTTATACATTACGGATAATCATTTTTTACTTTTATTTTATTATATTAAATATGATATTTTTATATTTTTTTACATACAACTATGAAATGTGTAAACGTCGCGTAATCGTTTTGAAAAATATGGAGTTTAAAAAATTAATTTTTTTTCATATGAACCATATTTTTTGTTCATATTTTTTAAAACGATTACGCAACGATTTCATAATTTATAGTTACAAATATATTTTCTTTTCAACATAATATATCCTAATCTCAACTCGCTTTTGTCGCTAAAAATTAATATTTATCTTCACATTATCTTATAATTAATATATTTTTAATAAGATAATAGACCGGATTTTGATTTTAATGTAAGACCAGATAGGCAAAGTCAGCGCTACGATTGCTAAAGTGAACTCATGAGTGAGCAAGCTGTATTGATATAGATATGAGATGAAGTAGAGTGCAAATTAAGTCGGATTTCCAGCTCAGAATTTATATTTAAATATTACGTGAGATTATATTCTTAATTTTAAGATAGATGATCAGATCACAGGTTGTCTTATGTATTAAATCAAAACTTTTGTCGCATCGATTTAATTCTTGCATGTCTTGTCGGCAGTTTTCTCCTCTCCCTTTATTGTTGTTGTTGAAGTTAAGAACAATATTGATCGTTGATGAAGGTAATAAATGCAACAATCATGCATATACATGGTGTCATTTATACTACTATATATGTTTAAAAAAAATAATTCAACGGATCATGAATTCATTTTCGAGAATATTGCATCATTCCATGTCGGTACGTAGATCATGTGTCCCATCGAACAAATTCAGAACAGGATCACATGTCTAAGGGTTCACATTAGCTGTTCTTTGAGACTTGATCGATTTTAGTATAATGCACCGATCGAATGTCTTTAATAATATAAGGTTCAATTTTCTAAGCTTGCACGTTCTTGGTTGACTACAGTGAGAGTTCATTAATAACTTCGAAATCACCTTCACGCAAAATGTTTTCATGGCCCCCTTTTTTTTCGTTTATTTTTTTAAATTGATTGTTTATATAGAACTTATGAATATATATTAAATAAATAATCATATATCGTAATTTATTGTAACGAAGAAGTGGACTTAGCACTCTGGTTGACAAAGTCCGTACGTTGGATTATCGAGGGGCTGTTTGGATTTAAAAATAATTTCATCTCATTTCATATTATATTATTATTATAATTATTTTAAATTTTTATACAAAATATAATAATTAATTTAATTTTTTCAAATATCAAAATAATAATAATATTAAAAAATAATATTATAATAATATAATATTCAACTAATTTTTATCCAAAACTATTTCATCACATCTAACTCACCAAACAAATCTCAAGTCCCCAGCCCATCTTGAGTTTTTTAAAAAATTAAACTAAATAACTCGAAAAAGTGAAACATATATTAAAAGAGAAGTTATATAATTATAAAAAATTTTATAAAAATAAATTTATAAATTAATATGATTTATATTATATATTAATTATATTTTACTATAAAAGAATTTATCGCATAAAAATTATCTTGTCGACAGAGGGAGAGAGATTGGTCGCTTGAACAAAAAAGAAGGGAAAACAAATAACTTTACCTGGCCTCAAAAAAGGGGGTGTGGTATTTACATGAGTGAACAAAATCTATGGAAGGACGCCTTCGATCTGATCCTATTCCCCCATCTCTTCTGTTTACAAAACAAGACCGGCAATACATGACACTGACCTAGCTAACACAATATCCTAGCTAATTCAGAGGAACAGAGACCATGAAAGAGTAGTCTTCAAACATATCAATATTTTTCATCATCATCATCACGCACGTACGTACTCATGGCCATATATCTACCTTTAATTTACATTAATTATCAGTTAACTTCAGGAATACTCTGCAGGGCAGGCCTCCACGACCGCTGATGCGTCTCATATTGTTCGCCAACGTTCATCAGCTGCGCCAAAACCTGATGCACCGACAATTCCTTTACGTCCACTCTACCCAGCAACTCCTCCAGCTGCTTCCTTGTTATCTTGATCTTCACCTCGGTAGTAGGAGTAGTGCTTGCTGCTGTTGTTGCAGACGAAGAAGTAGTGAAGACTCTGCCATGTCCGAGAAGTCCCTCCTCTTCCATCTCCATGGCCTTGCCGCCCATTTTGTCGACGCGATTATTTCTAGCACAAAGCCCTTGATCCTTTGCTGGCGATCCCCAGTCCTCACCGCCCCATTGCATAGAAGACTCATGATGCCGCAAGCAATTCCCCATCTTTCTTAATCTCCTTTTTTTCCCTTATAAATAAGCTGTTTTCCGAATTTCCTTTGTGGTGGAGAGGTCAAGGTTTTGGATATGGAGGTGTGGGGGTTATATATAAATAAATAGATCTAGAGAGAGAGAAAAAGAGGAGGGGGGGGGGGGGGGGGGGGTATCCAAGGACCGAAAGGAGGGTGGCGATTATATAAAGGGCAGGGATAAAGTTAATGGGAAAAGGATATAATTGGGGGTGGAAGAGTCAAACCTAACTTATTGCCACGTGGGATGACATGTTTTCCGAGGTGGCAGATCATGAGGGGGGACAAGGGGGGTTGAGTTTGATCTCATCGCGACTCATTTTCGGATTGGTTCCAACTGAAAATTAAAAGCTTTATGTGGATGACTTCCACGTTGGGAGCGAGCTAGCTAGCTAGAGCCGTCGGTGGGTTATGATCGATATGTATATATCTGCATATATGGGCGCCGGCTTGGTTTCGGCTGTACTTTAAGCGGCCCTTTGAATTTCAACAGGCTTTATTAACTGAGTAATGATGTATTTGAGTGTCGTACAGTTATTTTAAAAAGGATAATATTATTTATTATTTTAATCTTTATCATTTTATGACATGACATTAAATAATTAAAATTATTTATTATATTTTATTTATGAATTTATCATTTAATGTCATATCATATGATGGTGATAGGATGATAAGAATTATGATGATAAATAGACTTTTTTTTAAAAAAAAAATAATATGATTTACTATTAAAAAATTAATTAATTTTTTCATATAAACCGTATTTATTTATTTTTTTAAAATAATTACACGGTATTTACACACTCACAACTATAAATATCATTTGTCTTATTAATTTATGCGTGGTCATGGTTTGCTTGAGCTACCTTATATTTTTGGTGAATTTAATTTTCTTAGCTTTATCTAATGTTTTTGTTATAATATATAGTCTAAAATTGCGAGCCAAGCATTTAATTTGGACCAAATTATAAATATAAGAAATTGACTTTTAATAACCGTACAAATCCATAGTATTACAACGACTTTATGAATGCAAATGAAGCCCCACATGCATCCATATTTCCCAATAGATAAATGTTACTGTAAGACGTCGTGATCTACAGTATAATATTCCCACACGACAACTACCATAACGTGCCGGGTCTAGATGTCAAATTTGAATAATAATAAATACAGTACTGGATATGTAATTCTCTTTTAAGAAAAAAAAAAAAAGAAGTAAATCTTATCATTAAAAAGTGGGTCAGATTTACTTACTTATTTAAAATAAAGTGTATACAACTTACTCTAGAATTGCACAAATCATTTCCCCTTAAATCTATATGTATATAGACAACTTGAATTGACGGTCTATTAATCATATTATTATAATTTTATAGAAATGATCCATTTTAATTATCTTTCAAAACTATAAATATATACTTCATTTAAAAAAAAAAATTGCCTACACCAAATTTTTATAATTAAAAATAAATAAAATATAGTATTTTAGAAGTTTCGCCTATAAAAATAAAGAAAAATATAGTTACAAGCATAATTGTGTATTAATATGTATACCAATTTATTGTGATTGGTCAAAAAGTAAATTTTATTGAAAATAATGTTAATTTAAATTTTAATTATGAAAAAATCAATATTGATATGTAGATTAGTATGCGACTTTATTTATATATAGCAAAACTCTAGAAATAAATTTTAAGCCATGGACGTGATGATAAAAATTAGTCAAGCCATTAAATTGAGACCAAAGCCGGCGGGCCGCGAGCTAGAAAAATAAGCTGGCTTCGCAGGTGTGAAAAGAACTGAGGAAGGAATCTTGGAGCTTAAAGTAGCCAGTAGGTGTGAACACAAATTAGCGAAAGGAATCTTTGGTCTTTGAAGGTGGCACTGCTCTTTCACGTGTGTCCGCCCGCTTGGACAACGACGGATGGATGCGGACTTTTTTCTTCGTAATCCCAAATAAATTGCCAATAATAATCATCAATCAAATCATTGGTACGTAGATAGCTCGTAAGTAAGTATAATAGGCCCAAATAACGTATTGAGATCAGCACAGACTCTACTGCATTCATGTCAAAGCTTTTAGTCCTCCTTTGATTACGTAATTAAAATGAGATAAGAAAAAATAAAATATTATAATAATATAATTTAATATTAATTTTTTAAAAATTAAATTATTTATTATATTTTATATAAAAATTTTAAAAAAGTATAATGATTATATAAGATGAAATAGTTTGATTTTATATCCCTCCAACTTTTGATTGATTTGATGGTTATTATCTAATTTACTCATATATATTTACGCATCATTTAATTATGCAGTTCATATGAAATGAGATGAGAAAATATATTTTAAATAACAATTAAAATTTTAAATTAAGATAAGATGAGATAGTTTGTAAAAAAGTATATATTTCAATAGTGAGATGAGATGAGATGGTTTTGAGTTTTAATTTTTTGAGAATTTGATAAAGTGGTGGGTCTCACCAATTATTGAAAAGTATTTTTAATTAGAAGGTGGAAAATATTATGAATATATTAAAGATAAATAAAATCTATTATTAATTTAAAAACTCATAAATACCTTGACTTTCTCAACATATATTTTTATATTATTATATTATGACCTATTTATTAAACTATATTTTATAAATTTTGAAATATATTTTTCTAATTATATATTACAATTAAATAAAAAATTCTAATAGATAATTAGATATATTAAAAGTATGATAATTAGCATTACTGTAACGATGGTTGAAAAATCTGAGATGGTAAAAGATTTTCTTTTGATGAAATAGTTTGTATCTCATTTGGGCATCCAAACCAGCCTTAGTTTAAGTTTTTAGTATTGTTATTTTAAGATTCTTATATCACACATTATTTATGTGTCTTGATTTAAAAAATAAATTCTAATTTTTAAATCTTACAATTAAAGTGAGGTAAATGATATACTTTACATACAGACTGAATAATATAATAATTCTTGAAGTTTAATATGTCAGTTTTGATGGTAAGATTTTCGTCGATCACTTTGAAGATCATAATAATTAGAGGAAAAGCTTGACTTAAGTAAGACAACTACTGACTAGTGCATATATTCTTTAGAAATCTTGTGCACGTATTAAGTTGTAATGACACAATTTTCTCTGAATAACATCCCATATACATGGGAGAGAAATCTCAATCCACAAAACATTACTTTCTTCTTTGATAATTAGTACATGTACGTATTAGATTGATGGTAGAAAGGAATTAAAGGATATATAGGATGAATTACTTTGTTTTTTGAGTAATATGGGATGAAGGACTTACTTTTGTAACAAAGGACACACACATATATGCATCGATCGTTAGGATCAATGAGATCGATTTTAACAAAAATCGAACTCACATATAAATTAGCTAAAAGAGTTATTCTACTTAATAGTTTTATACTACACATCTATTAATGTGAATTTTTATTTTTTTTAAATTTTTGAACAAGTGTATAGTATAAGGCTGATGAGTATAAATTTTCAAAATTTTCAAGTTAAAAGGTTTTAAAATTTTTGTGGATGATTTGGTGAGTCTAATGATTAGTTGGCTCCTAATTCACCAACCAACCAAACCAACCAACTATCACGAGCCCTTCCTGATCTTGTAATGTTGCCATTGTCACCAAGCAAAGCCACGGCCCAAAAGTACCCCCACCAAAACAAAAAGACACATTTCATGACCTGCCCAGTACTCACATGAATATTGCCCGATCCCATTCACATTAACGTAAGCATACGCCACCTTCCACCGGCTTTCACGGCTCCTAGCTAATTAAACACATTAGCCACAAAAATGGACATGGCCGGCAAGGTCATTGGTTCCCACCCCCCCATGGCCCAAGAGCAGGTACTGCTCGCTGGTGTTTTCATGGCCACACATACGTGTCAAATTAGAGCCATGCATGCACATTCAAATTTGGTGGGTCTATCTTCGACGTTGTACGCATGTACCTGATGAGAGGAGACAAATCGGTCAAACATTAATTGAAAAAGCTCGTCAGGCACCTAATATGTTGAAATTTCTACACCGTTAATAAACCAATAAGAGCTCTAATTATAGCATATATGGGAGTTTATAAGAATCATTCAAATAAGGTAAGACCTTATAAGCTGTACTGCTATATATATATATATGTACGATACGGTACAAAAACATTATATTTATTAATTAGGCGACGTTGAAGTGCATGCACTCGTTTGAAATCGATGTTTGAATCAAGGGTGGTCGATAGACAAGAAATATTACATCGATATAATGTTTACATTAAGCAATATTAACGAAACGGTCAATTTCAATTAGTTGTTGTTGATCATTACGATGATGCTTGGCTTCCAATTGGCTAGATCTATCTAGTAATTCATGTTAAACTAATCGAAACTTGTTTTTGCATTTTTTATTTGGAAATTTGAAAGCAAGAGAGCCGGAAAGAAATCGGAGCTAGCTAGGTAGCTTTAATTTAATTTGTCTGTCTTCTTCTTTTAAGCTTTTTATTTTTATAATTCTTTTAATTTTTGTTTATTATAATTTCAATGTTTTTTTGTTGTTGGCGATCTCATCTCCCATTTGGTCAATTAATTTAATGCACACTCAGATCAACAACGTTCAACTGTCTTTCGGCAATCTGTCTAGACTAGTCTAGTAGAGTTTATTCAGTCCCAACAATCAACTGCCTCCATATATATATATATACAAGTCACTTATTAATCTACATACCAATACTAATTCTTTCATACTTAAAATTTAAATTAATACAGTTTTCAATAAAATCTACTTTTTGACCAATCACATTAAATTAATACGCAGATTATTGCACAATTATGCTTGTAACTAAATTTTTCCATATATATATAGCAACTGATCAAGGTTTTGACTCACCTTAGCAATATTCTAACCTTGTCAAATATTACTGCATATTAAACCGAGTGTTCGTCATACAATTGACTTCAAACGTTACATACTATATATATATATATTTACTATTATTTTTATGAAGGTTTATAAATTATTTTTTATTTTTTTGTTTGGTACAATTAGTTGATCATATTCACTTATCGAAATAAATAATTATAATTTGATTTTGACCCATTTAAATAATGTGAATATTCAAATGATCAAATATATTAAACTACAATCATGAGTCGCTAGGCCGTAACACGCATTTTTTAAGTTTCGAGTTGAATAAATGGATGGAATCCTTATAAGGCTGATCGATCGAAGGAGATTAATGGAACATCATGATGATCATGTACTACAGACACATGGCTTACCGAATTGATATATAGTCGGCAAGAATCAAAGAGATCGAGGAGTTAAGTTATAACGGGGTCAACAGCTAGAAGTTGAAAGATTATTAACCTTTAATGAATGATGTTGTAGCTAGCTAGGGTATCATGATCTGCCGGCAGTCAAATGATCTAATATATATCTTGTTCAACATTGATCGTACGTACTTAATTATATATCTTTGTCTATTTCTTTTTAATATATACCGACATGAAAATATTAATGTAGGTCGTCCCAATTGTAAAAACGTTGAGTTCTATGGTGTGAGGAAAATCTCCTACTTATTAGCTTGAAAATTGAGTGGACCGGAGTGGATTTTATTAACATACATTTTTCATCGTCCCCACGTACATAACTCATGTACATATAATATATATATATAAGTGATCAATGTATATATAATATGTTTATATATTATATAGGTTATTAAAGAAAAATAATTAATCATGCGCACATGGCCATGTATTTTTTTTTTATTTGTAATGAATTATATAATATTATTTTCTATTTATTGTCATGGTATGTGTTTTGTCACATAATTAGAAGAAATTAATTAAAAAGTTATCATACGTACTGTTTGGATGTTATACGTACGTACGCGTCCATGTGGATCGAAGTGAGCTAGATAGGGATATGATTAATCTAAGTACTAGATTGGCCTCATCAAACTACAAATTTTTCGTCAGGAAAATATTTCAATTGATAATAAAAGATCAGACAATGCGACGATGATATAAAAGTTCAATACAAAATACATTAAATCCTAATATGGGATAGGGTGAAAAGCCAACATAGGTACGTAAATAATCATATGATTCATATTGGCTGAACTTTACCTGTCTAATGATCACCGGGCCAGTGGTCTTCGAAACTCGGTACGACCTGCATGTGCAGGCCGCTTGGCTCCAAATATTTCTGGCCTAAGTAGTCAGGGCCTGAGTACTTATGGCAGTGACCACAACAGTCGAAAGTAACCAGATACGACAACTGCATGGAGAAAACTAGGATCGAAAGAAGCATACACGACGAATTAACACCTAGTTGGGTTCGACGTAGTAGTACTCAATGCAAATCATCATGTTTAATTTGTAATTTGCATGCAGTGGAGCCAGATTCATTTTTAATTGGGCCTAAACGTGCCATTGCTTAACATGCAGGGTGCAGCAAGTTTAATCAATTTGTAAGTATTCAAACTAAATCATACGATGACACGAAGACATGCATAAAAACAACCCCCCTCTGATCTCTCTCTCTCTCTCTTTCTTTTCTCCCGTGAATTATTAGTTCAGCTTCCTCGGATCCTCTCATGTATTTTGGCTTTTCACGAGAAGGTGGTCATTAATTGATTTTAGCATGCAGCAAGATCAAAAAGTCGAAAATATATAATTGTTGGGTAACCCCAATTAAATTCAAGCCTCCAAAAGTGGTTTTAACGTACAATATTATATATATATAATGCATGCTAGTGGACATGATCAAGCTTAGGCTAGGGGTCTGTCTAGATTCAAGACTTCGAGTAAAACCATAGATATCAGTCATGTTTTATTGCCCTGTCATAATTCGATCCTTTGCAAATTATAAATTATGTCCTTCACCAATTTTCATATCGATCATGTCGCCAAGCTGTTAGGTAAGATGTTCATTTGCTGAACATATGATGATCTATACATTGATCTATCATGCGGTACAAGAAATGGAAATGCATGCAAAAAGGAAAATGATCAAAAGCTAGCTAGCTAGCTATTCCCTTTAATTAAATTAAATGGTCACTATATCCCACGTACAGTTAGGGCTGTATGTACCATAACAAAATTGCGTGAGAGAGAGAGAGAGATGCATGCTCTTCCCTTATGATTGTGCGGGGTCAACATTAGTAATTTTAACTCAATCTAATGGTCGAGAAAAGCAGTCATGTAGATTAATCCTCATTCGCTGACGTATCCGACAAAAAGAGAAATAAAAAAAGTTTCGCCGGAGATTTGTGTTTCCAGCTTTATCATGCACGCAGATCAAAGGCCATGCGTTATAAATGGGTTCTGAGTGGAATGGAATCATCACACAGGTCGTGACGAAGGTTAAACTTGCTTATATATGACTTAGGAATTATGATCCAGTTTCTTAATTAATTTCTAGGTCGGATTCTTATCCGATTAACCGGTTCAATCTATGCCGAAAATCCATAATTTTCTTTTTGGATTAAAGTTATAAAATAAAATAAAAACAATGGTTTTGAATCTCGATCAATTCCAGTATGAGTTGATCGTACAAAAGAGCAATACTAAATATTATTTTTATTTACGATGATTAATATTTATGGACAAGCAGTCCCGGCCACGTAGTGATGATCATCAACAGCTAGCTAGCTGCAGCATGGATGGAAGACACCATCACTTTCAAACATGCAAAGCCAGGTATCAGTAGTGACCCGCGCATCCATGATCATGTCTTCCATGGTACTCATGTTGATGATCATCAGGCGTTCAGCCTTTGACTAAAATAATTACAATATTGAACCTCTGGTCTGATTCCGTACAATGCATGCATCTATTACGCATTTAATTATAATTAATTAACTCTAGCTAGCTAATTATCACGTTTCAAATAATCAAATATATACGTTGATCTTTACAGAAAAAACCTAAATTAAATACATTTTTTAAATTTACTCTCTTATTAAATTAAATTAACACATGAGTTAACAAAAAGGCCAAAAAAACAAAACACAAAGACGACCGAACCAAACCAAAACAACAACGATTAGAACAAAGAGGATTGATGGGTAGGCGCCTCATGATCATCATGTGTACGTGGTTGTCCCTACTCTTTGGATCCTTATCAAACACCTTCTACCTGATAACCGATATGTGGGGTACTTGCCAAATTCATCGTTACTCTATATTATCCAGTTTTTAATATATACATACATGCATGCATGCACACATATATGCATGTGTCATGTGTATGTACATACCATCGCTAGCTACTTTTTCAATTTGTGCCATAAATCACAAAAATTGGTGATTTTCTCCACAGATTACCAACAAAGCTGTATAAACATCTCCTCAAAATTAGTATCGATATCGGATCAAACAACACATGATAAGCATGATCCATTCGCATGCATGCATGCATATCCTAGCTAGCTGCGAAGAACCATTAATCAAAACGCATATATATATATATAATTAAATAAAACCCTTGAGCTAGCAAAGCCTGCAGTACTAAACCTGCAAAAATACATGAAAATACATACACAACAACTGCTCGGCCTGTACCAAGAGTACTGCATCAAAACAGCGTCTCATGCATGCAAACTCACAATAATTATATCCCACAATGATTTGGTTTTCTTCTTGAGATTTGGATCAGAACTTGGCCGGAAGCATGCAGCTAGCATGTCGAGTACCTTCTCTTTATAAACGATCGCAGTACTCTATATATATATATATATATATTATATCTAGATCTTGCTCCCCAAATGTTATAAAACGTACGGTACGTATACGTAGCAGCCAACGGAAGTTAATTTGATACCGCGCGCGACCTATATACAGGACTGAATTTTGAATACCATTTTGTCTGGTTTGGGGTACGCGCCCAGGCATTCATTCGACGTTAGTCTGCTATATATCAAAGAGGAGATGATATTGGAAGAAACGATTATTCCTCCAACAGTCCAATGGTATGAATCGGTTTGGAAACTCCTCTTAATCATGAGTCGTCCCCCGACGACGCTGCTTAATTTAAACTTGCTTGGTTTATAAAAAAGTGTTGAAGTGGCCTTTTATTAATAAAGCTAGCTAGCTGCCTCCTCAACACGGCGTTTTAATACTGCCGGCCCCTACGATTATGAACAAAGGATTGAACGGCCTCTTCCCTTATTGAAAAGTACTAAAGATTGGTATTAATGCTGCTTGTAATATTAATTGGCATTAACGTGCATTTCTTGATAGCCTATAGCTAACATATATAGCTGATCTCTCTCTAATTATTCTATTTCAAATCTCTTACGGCTGGAAATGGCTCACATTTTACACAATTATGTACATATATATTAATTCTCTCTTCTTAGGGTAGCTGTGGCCAAGGCTTAGTTTTCTGATACATGTCCATTTATTTATTTATAAAAAAATTACCATAATGCAAATAAATTTTATAAAAATAAATTTAAACATGATTTATATAATTTATTATATCTATTTTACATTAAATTAAGTTTACAATTTAACGTATTATATCAATTTGTAAGTCTATTTTTACGAGATTTCTTTAATAAAAAGCTTCTTTTTCTTATGTTTTGGATTAAGAATTATAAAAATAAACACATTGATGTATATTTTATAATTTGTTATGATATAATTATTAAAATTTAAATAAGTTTATATCGGTCATTTATTTGATTAAATGTTTGATAAGTAGAAAGTAATAAATAATTTTATAATTATTATGTGATAAAAAAAAATTAAAGATGAATATTTTTTCTCATAATATGGGAAGAATAAAGTTTTGTTTTTTATTTTTTTGTACATACAAACACTGCCCGTAACGATTGGAAATGGCGAGAGGAGCACTCACATTCACATGCATGTATGTTTCCGTGCTGGACGTTTTCTTTCTCTAGCAGAATCACTGTCTCCGAAGTCTGAACCAAACCCCCTCCACCCTCACCCTCTCTCTCGTTCTCTCATACGCGCGCGCGCACACACTCTCTCTCTGGCTGTGTGTAAATGGACGCATCTAGCTGGCGAATATGAAGATGACCGGAAAGCCGGAGCTACCGGCCACTTTCCCGGCGAACGTCTCGTCCAAAGCCCTAAAATCACCCCCAGACTCGGATCTCCAACACAAGTCAATCACTCGCAAGCCTTCCCGGCGCCTAACTGGGAACTCGACCTGCTTGAAGAGAACTGGAGCTCCTTCAGGGCGGAGGAGCCGGCCCAACACCCCGCTGCTTAGGTTGAAGCTCTCCGGCTGCGACAGAAACGGAAACGACCGCGTCGAAGATGACCAGAAGTCTCTACGAGAATGTCGTCGGAAAAGTAGCCGGAGAAAACGCCAGGACGTCGTCGTTTTGTCCGCGAGGAAGCTCGCTGCTGGACTCTGGCGGTTGCATATTCCCCAGGTGGCTTCCGGCGCCGGTGGAGCCTGCCGTGTCTTTCGGGGCAAAGCTCAGTTAGGGCTTCAGGTGAGTTTACTTGTTTTTTATCAGTTTCTTTTTTGTTTGAAATATCAAGATCTGCGATTTTTAGGTTTATTTGGAGAAGTTGCGATTTGACAATGCATCTATAGGCTTTGTTTGATTTGATCGAGATTTATCTTTATGGTTTACTTTCTTGTTGCTTAGTTTTGAAGTTTGAGTTTCACTTGTGACACTATGTTTGATTTTTGAATGCACGAATTGATTTGAATGTTCTTTGTGCGCGCTTATTCATTACCATTTTGGGGTGTATACAGTAGTTGGCTGAAATGATTGGACCTAAAGTGTCTTCTTGGGACATCGATCATTGTTAGATACGCAGGCAAGCTAGGTAGCATTTTCTCTTAAATGAATTTTGTTGTCTATTTTAAATTTGTAAGGCAAAACTTCCTCTGTTCAGAAAGATGGTAGTTGAAATTCATCTTCTTTTTTGTTTCTCTCAATCAAGTTACATTTTTTGCTGAAGTAGTTGAAATTTATGTTAATGTTTTAATTCGTTATGTAAATGATTCTGTTTGTAGACACCTTGTTGGCTATGCTGTTCTTGTGGACTATCAACAGTTGGCCGAGTTTTGCTGTGGTAGATTTTTTGTGTCATCAATTCTAGATACTTCCCAATTTTCTCATCATGTTGTTTGTCCATGCAGCATGGTGTTGGCCATGTAGGTATTCCCTTTCCTTGCCATCCTAGCGGCGAAGATTATGGTTCTGAAGCAGAGGATCGCTTACAAAGCCCTAGTTCCATTGCTGGCACAAAGAACAGATTCTTGCGTAAGGTGTGGTGCTTCTTTAACTTCTTTGACTGAACCATGATGTCTTAATAGGGCCTGTTGGATTCAGTAGCTTCTGAGCGAGGATCATTATTAGCTATTGCAGTAGATTATTGAGTGAGGATCATAGAGTAGATGAAGAGAAACTTGGCCCATTTTATCTTCTTATGCATGTGGCACGCATCCAGTTCTGCATGCGTCGTACCAACTGGCAGGACCTAGCTAGAGAATATCCTATAGGCTATTTCCTTTTCAAGGATTACTGCTTATGTTATCATCACAGTGATTTGCTTCATGGACAACATCATTATTTTAGTTTCGGTCTGAAGTTTGACTCTCCATGAGTCAGAATTTTCTCGTATGAAAAGGAGAGCACAAAAGGGAATTCACAACTTTGCTTTTGGTAAATTAAAAATGAGGTGTCTGTCTTCCCCTCCCCTCCCTTCTAAATCTTCTATGATAGTTCTAATACTAGATGGTTTTCCTCTTTTCAGCTTGAATCTTCGTTTCAGATTTCAAACTCTGCGATGGAGGGGGCAACAAAGTGGGATCCTGTCTGCTTGAAGACATCAGATGAAGTTTTGCAGATTTACAGTCACACAAAGCTCCTTGACCAACAACTAAGTGCTGTTTCAGTAGTTTCTGTACTTGAAGCCAAATTGGAGCAGGCTAGAGCCCGCATTCAGGAGCTTGAGACTGAGCACAGATACTCAAAAAAGAAACTGCAGCACTTGTCAAGGAAAATCAGTGAGGAAAGGGCCTCGTGGCGGAGCAGGGAGCATGAGAAAATCCGTGCTTTTATTGATGATTTAAAAGCTGAATTGAACAGGGAAAGAAAAAATCGCCAGAGGATTGAAGTTGTAAATGCCAAATTGGTTAATGAGCTAGCTGATACCAAATTATCAGCAAAGCGATTTATGCAGGACTATGAAAAAGAAAGAAAGGCCAGAGAATTAATTGAGGAAGTATGCGACGAGCTTGCGAAGGAGATTGGAGAAGACAAGACTGAAGTTGAAGTGCTAAAGAGGGAGTCCATGAAACTCTTGGAGGAAGTGGAGGAGGAAAGGAGAATGTTGCAGATGGCTGAGGTCTGGCGTGAAGAACGTGTTCAAATGAAGCTGGTCGATGCAAAGGTGGCCCTTGAAGAGAAGTACTCTCAGATGAGCAAGCTTGTAGCCGATCTAGAGAAATTTATGAGGCCAAGAAGTTCAAGTTTGGATGTGAAGGAGATGAGAGAAGTGGATTTGCTTCGAGAGGCTGCTGCCTCTGTGAATATTCAACTTATAAAGGAATTCTCTTATGAACCTCCCAATTCAGATGATATTTTTTCTGTTTTCGAAGATGTTAATTTTGCTGAATCCAATGAAAGGGAGATTGAACCATGTATCGCTTATAGTCCTGCCAGCCATGCCTCCAAAATTCATACGGTGAGTCCTGTGGTTAATGTAATCAGCAAGGACAGAATTCAGAGACATTCTCATACATTTGTTGATGAGAATGGTGACATGGAAGAAGATGAAAGTGGGTGGGAAACTGTGAGCCATCTTGAGGATCAGGGCTCAAGTTATTCACTAGAAGGGACTGCCCCATATGTCATCAAGAATCGCCGAGAAAGTAATGTCTCCAGAAGCAGAATGGAATGGGACGAAAATGCTGGTCAAGAACCACAAATCACTGAAATCCGTGAAGTCCTCTCAGTGCCAACGAGGCAGTTGAAGAATGTTTCATCCATAACACGACTTTGGAAATCATGTCCTGGTAATGATGAGAATTTCAAGATTATCTCTGTAGAGGGGATGAAAGGTAGACTTTCAAATGAATTGACATCCAATGGAAGTATCATGTCTCCAGATAGGGTGTCAGGTAAAAGTGGGAATAGTCCCCCGGTTTTGGTTGGGCAGTGGAGTTCTCCCGAGTGTGGGTATCCCCATGTAACTAGAGGGATGAAAGGGTGCATTCCTCGCGGTACACAGAAGAGTAGTTTAAAGGCACAGCTTTTGGAGGCAAGGATGGAAAGCCAGAAGGTTCAATTGCGCCATGTTCTTAAACAGAAGATTTAAGAAGATTTTTTACACAGGACGACAGAGTTTGCTCAATTCTGCTTAGCCAAAGTGAAAACAAGTAATTTCATTGCCACCTTGAAAAGTGCCCATTTGAAACATCTCGGATGAAAACTCTAATTTTTCAGGTTCTCCAGTATTGGCATGCAATTATCCAGTATGAGAAGTTGCGTTTCATACTTCTTCCAACCCCTGAGGAATGGCGATTTTCAAACCAGATTATCTTGTTTCACGAGTAGCTGCAGTTTCACTTGTTTAGGTTATATGAGTCGCTCTCATTGCAAGTGAGCCGGAGAGCAAACTATTCTATTTGTATCAAATGGTTTTAAAGTCTTGACACTCTCAAGGAACGCAAATACATGGTAGAGATTGACAATTGAAATGATAGCATTCTCCCTCTGTACTTTTGTACAACTCTTAGCAAACTGCAAAGTCGTTGAAGGAAAGATTAGAAAAGTAATAAAACGGGGAGTACATAGTCTACACGGTCACTGTTATCTATATTCTTGAAAGTTGACGTGTCCTGTTGCTCCTACATGTTCCGCAGCCTACATGTTCACGGAAAATCAAATATTGTCAGCAATTTTGTCATAGGGAATTTTAGAACCAAATCCAAACCCAAATAAAAAAAAAAGAAGAGCGTAAATTTGTATTGATGAGAAATGACCTTCTGGCCAACTACTCCCATTTGGCATACTCCACAACGCAAAGTGAAGTTTGCAGTATCAGTGTATCTCCTTTCCCTGGAAATAGCAGGATGGAATGAATTACAGCATGATCACACACTATTCGCTAAACATTGCCATATGGTTAACGCAATAATAATATTAAAAAATAATGCTCTCTCTCATAACAGCAAAGAGTACAAAACAACACCTAATGAACAACCACCAGTGGGAAATTATTCTACAAACCTCCTCTATACAAAAGCCTAAAACAATAAAATCGAAACTTAACTCTATACCACAACTTCTGATTTGTCTACACCCCTCCCCCCACAAATGTTCTTTATTATCTTATAATGCTACTTTCCAGTCTGGGGAAATTTGTGGACAAGCTAGTTCTTACACGAGTACTTGCCCTGTACCATGAAGCCAAGATGAAACCTCCAATATTACCTTTGTTGTTCCTTAGCAAAATTAAGAGCAAGCCCCTCAACTGGACCAATGTTAGCGTCCAGTACGTCGAAAATAGTCTGATCAAAGTCCTCTGAGGCTCCCTCAAAGGGCGACATCTATTCATACAAAAGAAATGAAGCATCTCATAACGAAACAATACATAAGAAACCATAACTATTAATGAGGTCAGGCAGGAAAAAAGAATAAATAGCGATGAACACATAAAAGGCAAACAAATTGAAAGTTTAACTGTAAAATTCAAGTGGCCTACGGTACTGAAACCGCCATTTCTTCACCCCGATAATTGCAATTTTGGTAAAATTACTAACCCTAAGTATCGAATTTTCTTAGTACATTAAGTCTTTTTTCTCAAATTCTTTCATTTTTTTCTAAATGTTTGGTTCACAAAAACATCTCACAAAAGTAGACTCATAAAGTGATGTGATTTGTTGTGGTGCATTAGATTGTAAAACTCTTACTTCTGAAAATATCCAACATGTCACATCTAGCCACATTAGTTTGTGAATTTTACTTTTGTGACATTTCACTGTAAACCCAGCACTTTTTTTTTTTTCCCTCCCAAATCAAATAAGCATACAAGGGGAAAAGGTGGTTAAGATCATCCAGTTGGATTATAGTTGGCCAAGTGACTCCCGAGTGGCGCTAAAGTGATGGCAGATATTTAGAACTTCTTCAAATGGGTAGTTGCTGGATGATTTTATTATTATTCCTCTAAGCATACAACCAGAAAAAAAATTTAAATAAATACAAAATAGAGAATAATATAGTAACAGTTAGAACCACATTACAGCTAAGGCATCATAATGGAGCCCATCATATATCAGCATAACCCTTTCGGAATATTTCTTTTCCTGTAAAATAGCACCCCAAAAAAGAGAAGCAAAATATTTAGTAATGGCAAGTTGACTCGATTCAGATCCAGAGAGAACTGATTCTTAATGCTAAGCTGACCATACAAATCACATCGTGTGGTCTGGATATCATATGCCGCAATTTCACGCCCATAATAATCAGCTAATATTGAAAGCTCAATGGCACCTTCATAGATAATATAAAGTACAGAGTAAGAACAATAAAGCAAGATATGACCTAACAACATCCTAGTGCTCGACTGTGACTGAATATGCAGGAGAACCCAACAAAAGCAGAGAAAAACTCCATTCCACACAAACTGATACACAACACTTCAGACCCCTTTTTTTTCATTTCGATTACATCTTACAGACAATGATGCCTCCCCTGATTAAGAATGGAAAGTCAACAAACCTCCCCAGTTCTCTGAATCAAGAATCCAAGCACAATACTCTTCATTTGGCTTTCCAAGCAATGCTTCAGAATATTTTGCTGGATCACTTGCCACTGCTGCAGCTATAACCTTCCAAATTATTGATAAAAATGTAAGGATAAACGAGCATAAAAAGCAATAATTATGCCACTAATGCACGCAAAAAAGGTGTAAGCAGGTCTGCACAAATGTAAAACCTTAGCAATTCTATATTCCTAGATTAATATCCAGAATGCCACGTGTCTGATTTTGATCGAATTTGGTCTTTTAATTTGGAATGGAGCGAAAGATCTAAAATGCTAACATAGAAAAATTTTTGGTAGAATATATTCACACTTGTATATAATAGCGGTTTAATAAAGCAACACAAAGGAACATGAACAAAATAAAAAGTATCAGATTTACACCAAGATAGGTTTATAAAGCCATATAGAATATGACGTTTGATCAGTTGAATTCCGCAAGGTCAAAATTTAAAATTTAAATCTGAATAAGATTTTCAAATGAATGGAGGTTGAAAAGTTGTAAAATAACTTATACTAAGATGTTAGCACAAAAGACGACAAGCTATGGATTGTAACCTGTCTCAATTCAGGTGCTTTGTCTTTGTTATGATCCATGACATACCTGCAACTCAAGAAACAAGAAAAAAAGATCAGACATAACAAACGCACTCCCTTCCTTGCAAATGATAATAGCGAGTATGTGTTTTCCGATCTGAGCTTACCCAACGGCATTAAAGAGGCAATTATTGTCCGAGGGAATGACCCTTCTCACCACATTACCTTCCATGTTAAGATCAATATATCCTAAAAACAATCACAATCACATATAATGTTAGCCATAAATGAATACAAAACGCACAATATAGAACCCAAAGCAAGCAATTGCAATACAAAATAGAGGAAACCCATTTGCGTAGAGGGAAGAAGAACCAAAAAGAAAAAATAGAACTGATGAAATTTTAATTGAAGAAAACTATTGTGCAGTGTAAAGCAATAGCATAGGTAGTCTTTAGAAGCAACAATAGATAACATTTCTCCAATGCTAAATTCCTAAACTAATAGCGGCAAGAGGGAGGCTTGTAGCTCAACCAGACTCAACTTCACAGACGAAGAAGCGGAATACCGACGAGATTCAACTACACGTTCCCGGCCATCGTTCATAAACACACGAGAAACGGGAAAATAGAAACACTTTACGGGAAACAAGAAGCAAACAAAAATTATGACAAAAAAAGTATGTAGATTACTCAGGTAAAAAAAAGTTCAAAGAAACAGAAATATGAACAACTCCGGGTGTACGTCCCACCACCCCAGATTTACATGCAAGAAAAGAACGAATTTTGGAAAATGGAAATGCTGTGATTGGGGGAAATCTTACTCTTGTTTATTTTGTGTCACACGCCAAGAAGAAAGAAAGCAAGAAAGAAGAAGACAGAGAAAAGATTTAGAGAGAGAGAAACAGAGAGAGAATTGCTAAATCAACCGTATCATTCATGTTATTTTCCCGCTGTACAACTCGTACGCCTTTTATACAATCAGTTACAATCATGGGCTTTTCTTATTTCACTCTACAATCACGGCTTCACCCATTCAACTAAGGCCCAGTTAACTAAAGCCCAGCTAAGTAATCTCATATGCACATATGCTTCTGAAACACTCCTCACGTGCGTAAAAATATCTGAGACTCTGACATTTGGATCAGGAAAGTAATAGTTGGAGGAATAGACGGGATTGAGTCTGGATGTCTCGACTGATTAAAGGCAGGAGCCTAATGTCTCACTGTTTTCGGATGCCATATCGTTCCTTCCACTTTAGTGGGGTCCTGACATCCTGTCATGGGGATGGGGCCCTTTACCCTCGGAAATACCTGGCTGTACCATGAAGGTTAAGCAAAGCCTTCGAACTCTATTATTTTTTTTCAATGTTGATTTTAAGGTTCTCGTTATGTTATTTGAAAAGAAAATGATCTTTTATCCACTTCGAAAAACATTGTTAAGAGGCTGAAGGTGTTCTGAGGGTGGTGAATGGGCTATGAAATTGGGTAACTTGGACAACCAAAGCACCAAAAGAAAATAGAGTAGAAAGTTGTTCGCTAACGGCCAAAACACATGGCGGCCTACTCACTCTCATTTAATGGGCAACGCCACTTTTCGATCTGGCCATTTGAGATGGCTACTCGCATGCTTTCATGGCACTAACGGTGCATGCATTGCACTAAAAACTCGGAAGCAAACTTGGTTTTAAAACAATGCATATGCGTTACATTCCATTCCCTGCCAAAACAGGTGAACAATACTGTCTCGGTGTCTTCTTAACAAGGACACTGCACTGGATATCCTTGTGCTGCTAGTTGATGCTCTCTCATCAGTTTTTACAAGTTCAATTATTATGATAGCATTCTCAAAGTAACTACAACCTCCACTGGGAGACAAAACAAAGTCCAACTCCAAATCTTGGAGATACCCCTCCCACCTTATTAACCAGAGCTGTCTAAAGAAGCACATGCCATACATCAAAGGAGTTCATATGGCAGCAATGCACTCTATTTCAATCTTGGCATCCAATGGTAATGCAGCCACTTGATATGTTGAACGAGCCGGGGCAGGGGAAGGAAAGTCTGTCAAGCAAACCATTTAATCAGGCATTAATGGTCATCAGGAAATTTAACAATGTCTACTCCAATTTGTTTGATGTGATCAACTGTGAGCAAAAGTCTCAACTACTAAGCTATACGGTCTATCTATCAAAAAGATACCCACACTGGGAATTTTTAAGATCTACATGTAAAAAAATTGCCTGGTTGAAAACAATATACATGGTGCAAACACAGTTGACCACACATCTGTTTGCTTGCCAGGTCCAAGTTTTTCTATTAGCATAAAAACATCAATTTTAGTTCCAGAACTCACATTTAGCATAAATCTCATTCACTTTCTTGAAGTCTTTCAAGTCAGCTAACCTGCAGCAAAAAATTAAAAAGGAACTCATTTCTTTGGTGACACTCATTTTTTGAGATCAAGGCAACAGGGCAGAGTAATGGAGGAATTCTTACATAATAGTTGTCTTAACTACTGAGGCATAGCTTGCACCACCAGCTTTCAGTATTTCCCCCATATTTCTGAGAACCTGCAAATTCTAATTCCTATGAATATGTTTGAAACAGTCTGCTTTGAAAATTGGAAACAAGAACCATCAACTGCAAATCTTTTACTGAGCCAAGTGTCATTAAGAGGACCTATCAACATATCTGAAAAAAATGTGCCACGGTCGTTGAGCTTGAATAAGGGAGACAAGATACCCATAGAGCAAATATAAATATCTTTTTTTAGGCAAGAGGCCAAGGATTAACAATTTCCACTGAACGTGACAATACACATATATCTTACGGATGAAAAAACCTGAGAATTGAAGTAACATACAAAAGCAACAGGCAAAGTATCCATCAGCATGTCTCTTAGGTCTATGAGAGGAATGATTAAGAATGTAGGACAGCAATTGTGACTATCATATTTTCTATCTCACTTTGGCTTTTCCTGATCAGATGTAATTATCAGCTCAAGTCATGTGAGCTATATCAAAGACTGATTTCCTGAAGAGAAGCACATTGCTTGAAAGAACATACCAATCAAAAATATAAAATACTAGTTATATCTCTGTAATATATCTCGAGTTTACAGTTTACTTAACCTGCTCTGTTTGATCTTCCACAGAATCCGAGATGAACTTCCCAGACTGTATGTATGTTGAAATCACATATCATCAGCATAGATTCCCAAGGCGCACAAAACTTAAAGCCACATACAAAATGGTGAAATGTAGTAAGCAAGATTCTCTCGGTGATAGAACAAACCTCTGGAACAAGTCCGAGAACACCTGAAACAAATAGAAAGTTGTTGGCTTTGATGGCCTGAGAATATGGTCCCAATGCAGCCGGAGCCTTTTCTGTTTGAACGGCTTCCTTTACACCTGCAATCACGAAATCATACACACAGATGTTCAGGGATTGCAGAATAAAATAAAATAAAAGTTAATAAAATAACATTCAGAACAAGTATTAACTTTTCTAATCTTAATCATGCAGTAATTCATTTTTGGAAAATATAAAAAATCAAGTTATCATTTGAGCTGGTGAATTACAGCACAAATATCACCACTATCCCTTCTCTTTCAAATGAGGTAGCTTAAGACACTGGCCCCAACCCCACAACTCTATGTTATATCGAAAGATGCCATAATGCAGAATTTTGTTGAGAAAAGCTGATTTAAATTCCCATGGGTAGTGGGTACCATACAGACTCCAGAGGTTGTTCTGGGGCGCTTCCCGTTTGAGGGTAATACATTTTCCATTGACTAAGTAAACTCATATCTACTTCGATAAACTTGTATGAAATAGGCCGTAAATTCCCCAAAAATGCGTCCATTTCGAACATATTTTCTATTCCCAATCTTTAACCTTCATATTGTAACCAATCGGCAATCAGTGAGAACAAATAACAACTACAATTCTAAACTCGGTCAGAGAAAAATAAATTCCTAAAGTCCTGAACTTTGGAACGGAACTTTGGCACGGTTTAATACTCAAAAACCAAAAAATTGACTACTCAAACCTAACCTATATCGGCAACTTAAACCGATTTATAATAAAACCAGGACAATATTCCACATTCCTAAAGTTTTTCTTTTTCTTTTCCTTCTCTTTCCTGAGAAGACGTTCTAGCAAATGGGGAAAGAAAAGAAGGGAACTCACGAGAATCAGTGGAAATGCCTAAGCAAGCGAAGGGGGGCATAGATCGCTTGGAAGAGGAACATGAGAAGCGCCACAAGGTGGTGCCAGCCACTGAGGCAAATCCTACGCCGGCGGCAAACGGAGCCCGTCTCCGAAGTGCGCCCACGTCGATCATCGGCGCGTGCATCGACCTCGCCGCACACCACGCCATTCTCTCTATCTGTCTTACACAGCGTCTCCAACTGCCGTGCGTCCCGCAGAGTGAATTTTGACACTGTGGACTCGGGTTGATTTTTTTGTGATAAAGTCGTTCTTTTATACGAGTAATGGTACTCGCGAATTGTGTGGGCAAGGCAGAATCGATTTGAATAAAAGGTAAAATTAATTATTAAAAATAATTTTTTATTTATGTGGATCTTATTTATTTATTTTTTTTAAATAATTATATAGTGTACTTATGTATCACTTCTCAAAAAGTTATTTAAACCATAAAATATCAACTACTATAATTAGAATAAAACTTAAAATAAAAACTAATATTTTTTTAAATGAACTTTTTTTTTTTTATTGGTACAGGGTGTTCAGGAACAATATTCTGACTAATCTCAGAGGTGTACAGACCCTCAGTAAAAAATTTTCTACAAATATATTTCGGATAATTCAATGAAAAAATCCTCTAGTCTGATAGCTCTTAAAAATTATTTATACTTAGAAAGATTTGAACTTTAGACATAGAGAGAGCATACCCACAAACTCAAGGTGTTTGCCACTTGAGCCAACTCTAGGAATTTTTCTAAGCAAACTAAAAAAATAAGGGGTTAATCAATCCTCCCTTTTACTTGATGATGGAGAGTAGTTAGAGGAATGCTAGGCGTTGTGGTTAGCTATCCCTTATTTTTAAGATTTCTCTTACTAGAGGTGTGGTTTGAATAGGGTATTTGTAATTATTTTTTCTTACATTCAAATTAATATGATATACTAGTGTTCTTCGATATGTTTTTGAAGTCCCATAATTTTTAAAATTATTTAAGGGTATGAAATATCTATTATAGGATTTATAAGAGGTCTTGATTCAAGTTATTTTCCATTCCTATTTGCATTTTTATTTTTGGTTTTTATTTTTTATTTTTTTCTGTTTTTATTTTGTCTGAGCATTTGGAAAATTAGACCGTGGTTAGTGAGCAGCTGATTGGGCGGCCTGACAAGCTTTTGTGCTCGGTCTTGACCAATTCTCATATCCTGTACAGAGCGGTACTTTATATATCCAATAAACACTAGAATTTTGCAGGCATTCCTCCCAAAAGTTCCGACAAATTATTGCATTTGTATTCGCAATTGCTTGAAACCGAGAAGCAAGAGGCTATACCAGACATGGTTGAAGAAGAAGGGCAAACTGGGGATGTATCGATGGATTGAACCTGATTTGCTGCTGGCTGTGTAGCTTGTGACTGGAGTAAAGCAATTAAATGTTGATATTGCTCCTTAGTGAGACCTGCTTGAGAATTTTCATTGATCTGTTCTTGGTGAGAAAGACTGATTTGGTTGATAGAAGTATCAGAATTCTTGGATCGAGTGGCAAGCTTATGGCCAGGAGGGTAGCCATGCAATTTGTAGCATCTCTCTGTAGTATGACCAACGAGATTACAATGTGTACATGTAGGTTTCTCAAGGTTTGGATTGGCCTTAAAGCATCTTTCTAGAGAATGACCTGAGACTTTACAGAAAGTACAAAACTGTTTGTCTCGGCGTGGAGAAGAGAAAGGCTTGGGGTTGTATCGGTTGGTAGAATATTGAGCTTTGGTAGCTAAGGCCAATGTGTCATGAAGAGGAGATGGGTTAGAGATCTGTTTGCGCTTCTCTTCTTGTTGAACGAGAACATAAACTTCACTCAAAGATGGGATGGGTTTGAGAAGGATGAGCTGAGCTTTGATGTTGCTGAATGAGTCATTGAGGCCCATGAGAAATTTCATCATCCAATCTCGTTGTTGATTATCAAGAACAGGTGTCATGGCACCACATGAGCATGAAGGGATGAATTCAAAATTAAGAAGTTCATCAAACAAACCTTTTAGTTTGGAAAAGTAGAGGCTAACAGAATCATCACCTTGAGTAAGGTTGTGAATCGATTGTTTTAATTCATAGATGCGTGGCCCATTGTTTTGGGCAAAACGTTGCTCAAGTTCAGTCCACAAATCATGAGCAGTGTCAACATAAACAACACTGTTTTTGATTTCAAGGGACATTGCATTTTGTAGCCAAGTTATAACCATGTCATTGCATTCAAGCCATGGTTCTAACAAGACATCTGTGGGAGGGGGTTCAAGAAGAGTACCATCAATGAAACCCAATTTTTTTTTTATTCTCAGTGAGCGACGTACAGTGCGTGCCCATGAGTGGTAGTTTTCAGCAGTAAGGGGATGGTTGGTGAGTAGTGTTGTTGGACCATCATTATGGTGAAGAAAATAAGGACTAGAAGGGTCCTTTGGATTGCGGTTGATGGGAGGTTGTTTAGGGGTTTCTTCAGCAGCCATTGAAGGGCAGAGAAGAGAAGAAAGGAGAAAAAAACATATAAGCAAGAGGAGAGAAGAAAAAAAAGACGGTATGTTAGTTGGCTCTTGATACCATGTTGGTTTTGATAAACTTGGCCATTTGCAGGAAAGCAGAGGAAGCAGAAAATGCAGAAAAATAAAATGCAGAGAACTTAGTTGCAGCAAGGTACAATGCTCGCACTCATATTCCTTAATTCTGTACAGTGTACAATACTATCTATATATAGAAAGCATAAAGGAATAAAAGAATAATAAACTCTAACTAACTTGTACAATCTGCAGAAAACATAATTCCTTATGAAACAACTCAGAACCTTCTTTTGTTGAGCTGGAGCACATCTGAGGTGGCTGTTATTGAGCTGGATCATTGAGCTGAGCTGGCTTGATGTGATATCTCTAACACAATTGCTTGAAAATTCTCACTTTTCTGATTTGGTGGTGAGGTGAAGCTCTAATTTACAATGCATTTGTGTCATCACACACACATTCTCTACACATTGGACAAGTGCCTTGTCGGGTTAGCCACTTGTCTATGCAGCCCACATGAAACAGGTGTCCACAATTGGGAAGTTCTCTCACTGAGTTTTCATCCTTGAAATCCTGCAAATATCATGGACATCCTTTCCTTAATAATTCAGAGATACCATAACTTGCACATATTGTTTTAGCTCCAAAATATGAAATATGGGCAAATGGGTATTGCGAAAGATCCTAAATTTACCAAGAGTAGGGAGAAAAAATGCCATATTCGCACAGATTGTCAACATTGTTTTTAAAGTCTCTTTCATACCCTTATAAGATAATTATGCTCACCTGCAAGCAAATTGAACAGCAGAAATCATGACATGATTTGATTATCCTGCTAGAATGAAATATATGAATTGGAAGCTTTTGAATGCAGCTGTTGGATAACCCTTTGACTTCGCCGATGTCATAGATATCATAAGCTTCTTGATAACTTGCTTCAAGGTTTCCGACCTGCCCAATAGTTTTCCATTACATGAACAAAACATTGCACACCAGTCCTGCATAAATGAGTAAGCTTGTTGGAAGGATGAATAGAGATCATTTACTTACTTGCCACTGATAGGCCTTTAGCACTGCAGGGCAAACCCATTCCACGAATACCTTCCCATTCATCAAACTACCTAAGAGGGCGGTCTGTCATAGTAGAATTGTCAGAACACCCACAACCATTAAAAGGACATATACCATGTAGTAGCCATAACAAGGATATGGACCACAATTGACAATACTATGTTGAGCATTTTTTCAAAATATGTTAATGCCATACTGCAAATTGATTAGTACATTAAAAACTACCTTTGACAATGACTCACAATCAGCAGCTGATTCCAGTAAATGAATGCCTGCAAAGGCCCCTGTCACTGCTCCTATCCCTGCCCCATTTAGGAACCCAGTTTCTGTGGTTTGGCCCTTGATGGCCCCAACAAATACTCCCACTATAGCACCTCCTGCAAAACCGCAAAGCATTTGTGTCGCAATCAGTAACTAAGATAATGAGATTGAATTTTCCATGTTGATCATTTTCTATGAATTAGTCTTAAGTAGGTAGTTTTCTGACTAAACAATTGGGCTGCAAGAAGATGATTTTGAAGGATTCTTTCTGCCATTTGCACGTTGGTAATGCTCCATGAATATTAGAAGTGATGGAAATCGAATAGCATCAACAGTGGCGTGCACGATGAAGCTTAATCGGTGAGCCATAGTTCAGTTGGTGTAAAGGTGGAGCCTTGTGAATGTTTCAAACTATGTAGAACTGGATTTTGGAATGCCTTATGGCATGTACGGCTCTGAGTTCTGACCATTAGAGACTGAAGACAGAACCACTTATTTTCAATGGCTACATGGTTCCTTGGCCTAATCCATGAGACCAGCATCCTAGTATAATAAAGTAGCAAAAGAGAAAGGACGTACCCAATGCAAGAATGCAGGTGAATATAACAGAAGCTACTCGCTTCATCGCTCTGGTAAAAAACCCAGTTCCAAAAACATCAATTGCAGTCTCTTTAGACCACAAAGCCGCCTTTGTTATACCAGACAACCGCCCCTTCATTGCTGGAAAGATGCTAGAGAATGCCATGTGTTTGAATTAGTTGAAAACGGCCAAGAGATTGCCTTTGTGAATGTGTGAAGCTCCATTTGATAGCTACCATTTATAAAGGTAAGGAAAAAGAATCGGCATTTAAGAGGGCAAGAGCCTGATCAGGCCCACCCACTTGCAGATACCTTACTTATAGTCTGCAGTATCTACGAAGGATTTGATTGGATTTTAAGAGCGATACGCGACTGCAAAAAAGAGGGAACCCTCTAGAAAATGATACCTTTTTTTTCTTTTTTTCACTTGTGCAGTGCTGGACAATTGCTAATTTTATATTACGATTGGGGTTTCCTTTGTCTTAAACGGGACGAAATTGAAATCCAAAGTACGTCCATTCTATCATCCAAAAGATGTACAAGTTAGTAAGAACTTTCATTTTATGAAACAAAGATGATATTGCTATTAAAATTAAGTCCACGAATCAAAGAAATTGCAAGATGATCAGTAGAAGCTCAAACATCGGCAGGTCTAATTTAGGTGAAAAGCCATGGAACTAAGCTTTCAGCATCAGGGGCAGAGCCATATTCATTGGAACTCAATATAGCCACCTATATTCTTGCTTGTTAATAAAGAAGAAAGGAGGCCACGGTCCCAGACATTGAGAAAACTGGAGAACAAAAAACCAGGTGCTGAAGCTGGAGTGGTGGTTGATGCTTCAGTTCTGTGGGCCGAGAAGTTTGAAAGATATGGGCATGCAAGTGGTGATTTAATTGCACTAATTAGTAATTAATGGGGCCAGATGTCCATATCTTGATGTTTTCTCTTGCCTAGTAGGGCACGTGCACGTCTTCCCCATTCATGAATATTCACCAAAAATAAATTATACAAAGGAGTAAGGCTGTCGTGGTATTTTACCAGAAAATAGATTAGTATAGTATTTTGTCAAAATGATCATCAGTCTATTGTATTTTTTTGTTTATTATTACCATTTCTGGGTGTTGGACAAAAACTTTTTAACTCCTTTTTGTCATATTATGTGTTTTAAGCAAACTGAGATCATGCTTTCCTTCCTCCCAAAGAAGCTATTAAATAGAGTTGGATAAGCTTTTTATCAATCCAGTTCATGGAAACACCTAAAAAAAAATAGTAATACTACGTACATATGCGGAGTGTATAAATACCGTATATTCGTTTTTTAAAAAAAGTAGAGTTTTCTAATAAAAAATTAATTTTTTTATATAAATAATGGACAGCCATGACAATGTTGTTTTCTATACAATCTCTGTGTGTTTCTCGTTGGGCCTTAGACTGAGGATTGAATCAGGCTGTTAAATTCGGCCCATTTTGGACTATTGGACTGCCTTATAAGTCCACTAAGCACCAAAGAAATGAGATCGTAACTCTCCAATACTATGTATAATTTTAAGTCCATTTAAAAAAAAAAAAATTATGGTTTATTCTTAAAAAATAATTTTTTTAATGTAAATTTTAGATTTATTTATTTATTTTCAATAAGTGCCCGAAATAGAAGCAAATCTCTCTCTCTCTCTCTCTCTCAAATAAAACAAGACGACATTCCCACGGAAATAAAGAGGTTGATGCTTTGCCACATTTTCTTTTGAATCTTTTGCATCACATTGCCACTAAAAGAACGAGAAACAAGGACAGAAATGTTGTCCACAGATGAAATCAGATAGCTTTACATAAAAGTTTTAAATTAAATAAAATATGATTTTTAATATTATTATTATTTTAATATTTAAAAATATAAAAATTTAAAAAAATTATAATAATAAAACTAAATACATTCGCTATCCAAACTGAACGGAAGTTTTACATTCCATCAAACGTGTCTTTCGCATTATCAAAGCCGCGTAGGTAACCATCAGTTTACAACTACCAACGCTGAAAATTAATTTAGTCAACGTGAATTTATCAAATGCCGTGTGAAATAATTTCAATTCTCTTGAATTTAGTATCATAATTATTCTTGAATAAGTGTGACTAAATTAATGCTATTTATTATTTTTTTATTATTTAATGATGTAGTATTAGATAATTAAAAATTATTATCATATTTTATTTATGAATTTATTATTTAATATCATATCATGAGATAAGAAAATAGAATTAATTAATAATAGATTATAAAATAAATAAATTTAATTTATATTAAAAAATAACACAATAAATCACATTAATAAAATATATAAAAAAATACATAAAAAAATTTTTTTAAAAAAATTATTGGTTGACAAAATGTCCGTTTCTGATAAGCAACAGGTCTTTCGCATAATCAAAACCGCGTAGGAAACCTCAATTTTACAGCTACCACTGCAGAAAACTAATTTAGTCAACGTGAATTATCAAAGGCGGTGTGAAATAATTTTCAATCTCTTGAATTTAGAATCATATTTATTCTTGAATAAGTATTTTTAAGGAATTGTTTTGACAGTGATATGAGATAAAATTATTTTAGATAAAAGGTAAAAATTAAATAAAATATAATTTTTAATAATAATATTATTTTAAAATTTAAAAAAATTAAATTATTTATTATATTTTATATGAAAATTTTAAAAATTTATAATATGACATCAAGTAATTAATAAATAAGTAAAAATTTAATAAATAATTTTTTCAATTATTTAATAATGCGTTCAAGGTAATAAAAATTCAAAAAGACAATAAATACTAAATCGGTGTAATTACCCGTTTGTCCCGCTGAGGAAGAAAGCAAGAAAAGAAAAGAAAATTTTTTGATGATGGCTTTATCTAAAGAATATTCTCCCTCTCTCCATCTGTTCAACAGTTCAACTATCTGAGTAGTTTCAACCTCCACGACTTTACAACGTGATTGCAAAGTTGACCAAGTTCCGGCTTGTCCTTCCTTGCTTATACGTTGCTCCCCACTTCAAAGCGGAATCTCTGATCCAGTTTTATTATCCTCCCAAGTCACAGCCCAGAATTTGGTTCTTTTTCAGTCTGTTCGTGTCCTCTTTTCGATCCCCGTCAGGGTTTTCACCTCACTCACTTTTTCCTTGAAAATATCAATCTATCGATCAGCTCTGAAATTCCTGATCTAAAAATTCTCATCCACTTTTGTTCTGAATACTCGTATATGCTGCAGTCTTTCTGATTCTTCATCTGGGTCTTATTCCTTTTCCATCCTTTCCCTGAAAGTTCAACCGAGTTTCTGATTTGAAACTTAAAGTTGATCCCTTTTCCTTAGAATTCAGTTTCATTGACTTACAAATTTGGCTATTATAATAAATGGGTATTTGCTTCAGCAAAGGCAAAGCTTCAGAACCAATATATAATGGTTATACGTCAGGAGGTGGTTCTGGAGTGCAGCACCACCATAAAACCCATGAGCCCGTAGTTCACCAACCCAAAACCCCACCCCAACAATCGCACCAATTGCCTGAAAAGCGGGCCCAGCGGGCAGCGCCGCATGTGTTGAAGCCGTCTGTGCCGGCTCCAAGCCCAAAACCCGTCCCCAGGCCAGATGCAATTCTAGACAAAACATATGACGATGTTAAGCAGCACTACACCTTTGGCAAAGAATTGGGAAGAGGTCAATTTGGGGTTACTTATCTTTGTCTTGAGAATTCAACGGGCAGGAAATATGCTTGCAAGTCTATATCCAAGAGGAAGCTTGTTCGTAAGAATGACAGGGAGGACATAAAAAGAGAGATTCAGATTATGCAGGATTTGAGCGGGCAACCCAATAATGTTGAGTTTAAGGGTGCTTATGAGGATAAGCAATCAGTGCATGTTGTTATGGAGCTATGTGCCGGCGGTGAGCTTTTTGACAGAATCATTGCGAAGGGGCATTATAGTGAGAGGGCTGCTGCTTCAATATGCAGGGCAATTGTGAATGTTGTGCATATCTGTCACTTTATGGGTGTGATGCATAGGGACCTTAAACCTGAGAATTTCTTGTTATCTAGCAAGGATGAGAATGCACTTTTGAAGGCCACGGATTTTGGGTTGTCCGTTTTCATCGAAGAAGGTAAATCTCTAATTAAAGAACTCTTCGATCATGTGTTCAGGGGGTAATGATTTGAATGAGTATTTTTTTCGTGGGGTTGTTAAAATGGGATTTCCTCAGTAAGGCATTGAATTCTTTCTTGCCTAAAAAACAAATTATTTTCTTGCTCGGAATTGTTTTTTGTAAGTATGATAATTTTATTAATGAGCAGAAAAACTTGAGTAGAAAGAGAAAAAGATAGAAATAGGAAAACTTCATGATTACTGCCATCCACTGATAAGGGGATCAGAAGAAAAAAACCATTTATCTCTTCCATATTCTTCTCGCAATTCTGAAACTATGAGCGTTCCTGTCCCTCCAAATGCCATGCAAAAGATAAATAGGGTCCATCTTCCAACCAAACCGACCGTGTCGGCAAAGAAACAGTTCCTTCACCCGCCTCAGCATTGCCCAACTCTACCTGAACAGGCTGAAAACAGCTTGCCATAGAGTTTTAGCTACTGTACAGTGTAGTAACAAGTGATCCAATGCCTTTTCCTAAAGTTGCACGTTGAGGATTTTCCCCAACTCCGCCTCCCAAGCAAAGGCTCCCGTTCTCATTGGTGCTTAACTCCTCCAAATGATCTTCCATGGGAAATGAGACTGTTATGTGGAGACAAGGTTCGGTATAACAGTTCGTCCCCCTTTGGATAAGGCCAATAACATCCTGTCTTCTTGTCTCATTGAGGCACCAAATACGAGGGGGAAAATAATGAATCAAGGGGTCCATCTCCCAACCACGCGCTTGTCTAATAAATTCAAGTAGCCAATGATTGGATTGGACCCATTCTTAATGATGTCTTGATTGCTATTTGTGAATTGTGATCGCACTGCTTCTCTGGTGACTGGTGCCCTTAAGTTAAGAGGTCTTCCAAGGTTTGTAAACTAGGTTTCATGAGACTGCCTATCCCAAAAATGGTATCGTGGAAGTAAAAAAAATAAGCGTTTTCCTTAATAGATAAATTGTACCTCCTATTGCTGTTTTTAATATTTTTTTCTTGGTAATTGAAAATATATATTTGATTGAAAAACCAAGCATAATTTCTATGTTTCTGCTTGAAATTTAGACATTAAGATGCTTTTTATGGCTCAACTCTTTCCAGGGAAGGTGTACCGGGATATAGTTGGGAGTGCTTATTATGTTGCACCTGAAGTATTGCGACGGAGATATGGGAAGGAAATAGATATTTGGAGTGCAGGAGTTATCTTGTATATATTACTCAGCGGCGTACCTCCATTTTGGGCTGGTAAAAAAATAGATGTACTTCTTTGCTCAATGCTATTATTGTCCATGTATGCTTTTCCAGCTGGATTTTGTGACTGGTAACTAAGCTATATTGCAGAGACGGAGAAGGGGATTTTCGATGCTATTTTGCAAGGGGTAATTGACTTTGAAAGCAATCCATGGCCATCTATTTCAAGCGCTGCCAAGGACCTGGTCCGCAAGATGCTAACACAGGACCCAAAGAAAAGGATTACTTCTACTCAGGTTCTAGGTATGCAGCTCTTTTCGGTTAAATCATTCTGCCTTAGAATCCAAGCCCTCTCGTGCATAATTTTCCTGAAGGTAACTTGATTCATTTATGTAATATTTTTGTTATACTTTGGTAAGTCTCTTCATATGTAACATGGTAGGAAGATATAGGCTGTAGAAATTCTATCTTCAAGGTTGACTAATTTAGGAGTACCAAAGTCAGCAAGCTAGTCCTTATCTGAATAAGTCATCCGTAAGTGCTATATGGAGTTAGAGAATTTAGATAAGCATCAGTGAACCTTTTCAAGAGGGGCTAAGGGCCGGTCTGATATTCATGAAAGTTCATTTTTTTTCACAGATAATATGAAAATGACAAAAAAACGTGTTAGGAGCAATTTGAAAAGTTTTGTTTGTTTGTTTGTTGTTTTCTTTTCTTTTCTTTTCTTTTTCACAAAAACTGAGTTTTTCAGTGACGGAGAGTACCCAAATGATGGGTCTAAAAAATTTCAAGTTCATTTTCCTATTTTACAATTATAGACCAAAGGACGACCTGCATTTACCCATGGTTGAAACCTGATATGATGTATGGTGACAACACGTGTGCACAAATCAAATATGGCACCAACCGGTGTCCCCTTAAGCCATTAAACAAATTTTACTTTTCAAACTTGGTTTTATTTTGAGCGCTCAAATTCAGAACATCTCAGCAGCAACAAAACCTTGTAACAATTCTCTACAGTAAGACCATGGACATTGTTCATATGATACAGTTTCTTGTCTTGCTGTCTTACATTTAATGATAAATGTAGAAAATAAAAGTAGTATTCTTTTCTCTTATAACTTATGCCTAAATTTGTTTGGCTTATCTAGAGCACCCGTGGATTAGAGAAGATGGAGAAGCATCAGACAAGCCAATCGACAGTGCTGTCCTTTCCAGGATGAAGCAATTCACAGCAATGAACAAACTAAAGAAACTTGCCCTGAAGGTACGTAAATCCTGAAATCTCCATGCACAGACTTAAGCTTCCATGTGATGTGCGGTCATGTATGTAGTTAAAATTGGAACTGTATGGGAAATGGATATTCATTTTGGGATGCTCCAGTATTCTGTAGCCCACTTGTAAGTCCCATGCAGATATGGATCTGACTCTGCTTCCCTGTCTTATAAACTAAGTAACCATGCCAATAATTATAGGTCATTGCTGAGAGTCTTTCTGAAGAAGAAATCCAAGGGCTGAAGGCAATGTTCACAAACATTGATACTGATAAAAGTGGCACAATCACATATGAAGAACTGAAGGCAGGATTGGCTCGTCTCGGCTCAAAGCTTTCAGAGGCTGAAGTAAAGCAGCTCATGGATGCTGTAGGATATTAAACCCCAGAAACTTTGCTTTTATTCTTTTTTGCTTCATACTGTACTGATATTTTTGGTTTTGCAATTAGGCTGATGTGGATGGGAATGGGTCAATTGACTACATTGAATTTATCACTGCTACAATGCATAGACACAAGCTAGAAAGAGATGAACATCTTTTCAAGGCTTTTCAATATTTTGATAAGGATAATAGTGGGTAAGTCTTTTCTTTCAATCTCTAAAATCAATACACTGATACTTTGACAGCTTATTCTTCACAACTAGAGAATTGTATCGTATCGTATCATGCTTGCTTTTAAACAGTCTTACCACAGAGCAGCTGCAGCTTTTCTTCTTTTTACTACTGGATGATGGAAAAAAATTATTTAATATGGTGTCTGAGTACATTTCCTGGGTTACTACCTGCAGGAGGTCCTTAATATTTTATCGGCTTTGAGTTCAAGATGTGGATATTTGCAACCACAAATTGACATGCATATGACTTTGATATAAATGTTAAGATTTTGCATCGAATCAGATTTGGTTTGGGCATATTGACTGAACACCATCAAACTTGATAGTTTGACCATCTTTGCATTCAACTTTTTTGGGGGAAACACTCTTAGAAGTTTAATTAGCCAGATTATAAATGGGTTTTTCAGTAGCAAACAATTCTCTATATTGAGGTTGCTTGGGGAATTCTTTCTCAGGTTTATTACCAGAGATGAACTAGAGATTGCCATGAAAGAATATGGAATGGGTGATGATACCACGATCAAGGAAATAATATCAGAAGTTGATACAGATAATGTAAGTTTGTTTTGGAATTTTTTTCATGCAAATCACTCTCCTGCAATATGAAGCATTAGCACTCAATTTATCGGACTTACAGGATGGTAGGATCAACTACGATGAATTCTGTACTATGATGAGAAGTGGAACCCAACAGCAAGGCAAGCTCTTCTAGATCAACAGGTGTTATTCCTGCTGAACCCAAGAGCCCCTCTTGAAGGTAACATCTGTAGATTGAGGACTTGGAGCCATCTCAGATGGTGGCATCTATGCTTTCATAATAATTCCTATCAAGTACAAATATTAAATATCCAATCCCAAATCATCCCAATTCAATTTGTTTTGAGTGGTGCAAGGGTTGTGCATAAATAATCACAACCATCTTCCTGACATTTTCCGATGTTCTGTCAATTGTGTGGGGATGTTTATATTTGGAGGATAGACTCGGAAGAGGATGATGTTTTTTTACCCTTTATTAGGACAGGAGGGTATGCGCGCATAACTACCTTATGGACAGGTTTCGATTGAAGCGGATGATAGATGTTCCGGAAATGAAGCATGGATTGTCAGCATTTCTTGGCATTCAGTTCAAAACTAAATCTGAACATGTCACTGTTTACTGAGAGATGACAAATCCTTTAACTCTTTGAAAAGTTTTGCAGAATATAAATGGCTCTAAAAGACATCCTAAGCTGTTTGGTACAGTTCTTTCTTGGAGCATTCCATTATGAATTATTAGATGTAAAAGCTGGATATTGATTGAGCTCACCTTTTCTATCATCACCGTGCACTCCATCAATCAATCCATATTGTCCACGCGTTTGAGTTGGGTGTTCATGAGTGAATTAGAAACGTTTTCCTGGTGATAATTTTCGGCTTTTGGTCTCTTGCACCAAAAAAAGGATCCTCAACACGAAGATTGAATAAAATGACTAAATTTTTTTAAATATTAGGGTTTCTCATAATAAGAGTAATGTTAGTGATGTGGACCTGATAAATTCATTTAATTGAATATGAAAACAATAGTTGGTATTTAAATAAACCTAATTTTATAGATTTGATAACTACAATAAATTCTTTTAAAAAATACAAAGAATCCTCGTCCAATCCACGAGTTGCTATGCATAGCAGTTGCTTAGTGCGAGTTGCTTTGCGAAGGTGTTTCACCCATCCAGCCAGCCTACAAAGTTTGATTACACGGGATATTGTATTCACAGAGTGGTGGAAGCTGGGTAAGCCATTGAGAAACCAAGCACCAACCCAAATCTATAAAGACTTGTTTTAACACTGGCATTGAGACAAAGGGGCCATTAAAACCAAAGGGAAAACCAAAAGTTCATGTAATTTGGTGCTCTGGTAAGCGTTTCAGGTCCATTTCAACTTGGTGTATTGTCCATTGCATATTTTCCAATTTCTGCAAGGAAAGGATGGTATTAGAGTTTCCCGAATATTAAACCAACTTGAGCGTTGTATTGGCATTACCTTCACGATATCATGGTACTGCCTTGCAATTGTATCGAAGTGAGGATCAACGCCTTGATACTCGTGGAGACGTGTAACCTGGTTAAGAAGTTGAATTGATAAACGCGATTAAAACTCTGGCATGCCCCATATGATGGTGGCTTAATAAATCTGTATTAGCAATATCGGCAATCTTAATTGATTAAACCCATTATCCAAAATCCCTAGCAGAGAAAAAGGGAGGCAATAGAAAAAGCAGGAATGTGTGAGAAAATAAGTTTAAACTAATGAAAAAAAATCACAACTTATTGGCAAAGGCAACTAGAGTGAAATTAGAGGGGGAGAAAGCATAATTTTACCATCATCACCCTTATCCACACAAAGAAGTCTATGCAGCATTCAGAAAACTGGTATAATCTAGCGATCAATCCTTAAAGATGTTAAATTTTCATAAATACCAATGGACAATATGATATGAATCCAACTAATAACCAGAAGTCAAATAAAATGAAAATCTACTACAAGAAAATATCTCAGATAGAGGAACATACTGCTTTATTATATGCAATAGAAGCTTCTTCTGTAGCCTCAAGAAGATACTTCCTACAACAAGTACCAATTATTAGTATTTTACCGTGAACCAAAAATTACAGATCCAATCAAGAGTCATTTTTAGAACCTTATTTTATTAAGGGCTGGTATTGACTCCTGAGTATAAGTTTCCAGCAGGAGAACATGCTCCAAAACCCTGAGAAATGAAGCATATCACAGATAAATCAACAGATTTTTACAAGAAGACTCAAACTGGCAAGAAATTTTTGTCAATCTGGGGTAATTGTTGTGCAAATAAAGAGTAATATAATGAGAAAACACATGAATAAATAACAACAATCAGTGGTGACTAGCCATGCATGTGTTGAGTAAGAGGAGAAGAAGCATGCATGTCATTTTCCAGAAAACATAATCAACATGTATTTCGCAGATATCAGTTAGTACTTTTTTTTTTATAAGTACATATCAGTTAATACTTTTTGATAGGTACATATCAGTTAATACTTAACATCAAAAGACTCAAGTTGAGAATGTTGGTAGAAGGTAATGGAATCACATCACATTAGTTTCTTAGCAACATTATTGGCACAAACAGAAATATCAAATTGTAGGAAATAGTGTGACAAACCTTAATTTTGCACTCATAGTCTCACACCTTTTGCACAGCCACGTCTTTTGCAAATCATCCTACAAATTATTTAGAGCCACCAAGTTCAAGGTCCCCTCAACAAGGATAAGAGCAAACTGAAGTAATAGTGGGAGATACGAACAAAACCTAAACATTGAAGATAGCAACAAAATTCTTACATATTTGTGTTGATGCTGCAACTTCAAATCTTTAACAAGCTTAATAAGAACCCCAAGTATTTGCTCTAAGACCTAGAATCTCATCACAAATAATGTCTTCCGAATAAAAAAGAGGGTGAAGGGAAAAACATTTAGTCAATTGTAAACTAAATTACTTATTCACATACATTATAGTATTCAGCGAATTTTCTGTCTGCAGAATAGAGTTCTTCTCGCAAAGCTGCTTCTTCCCTTTCAATCTCCTCAATTATCAACTTTACCCTGATAATTTGGAAAGTGACATGCACAGAAAACTACAGGCTCAATCAATATCGAGAATATTGGTTCCAGATATCTTGGCGTGAATGTTTTTACAATACAAAATGCATGAAAATACTGAAGATCCAGGAACAACATAACAGAACAAAGTTAAAAATAAAAAAATAAAATTCTTGTGCAGAGATATATTATCAATCTTCAAAATGATACTGAAAATGGTTAACAGTAGTATCCCTTTATGTGGAAGAGAAGTGACGTAAAGAATTCGAGTAGGCCAAAAACTCAAACCTTTCTGGAAGGCGACCACTTGAAGTTTGTTGCCCAGATGACAAGTCTGCATCAACAAAAGTAGGGGTAACAAATTGCCCACAAACACCACTGATACTAATATGTATTATTGTTAGAGAGTTCTTCACCCCTTCCCCCTCCCCCCAAAACAAAGGAGATGAAAGAAAAATGGGATAGAAATATCAATTCCAAATGTGCATCACAGAAGTTAATCCAGCCATTCCGTACATATCACTAAATGAAAATCCTGGATCAATGGTTTGCCACACACAAAAAACCAATTGTTCATTTAGGATATAGCAAAAAGATCTTATCCCCAAAGAGATATATCATAAATATGCATGTTTTGAGGGCATGAAAAGGGTCTCTTAGAGTTCATATGCACAGAGGGAGAGAGAGAGAAGCAATAATAAAACCTACCAACATCATCCATTACAAAGGCATCAGCTAACGTATCACATTTAGCTTTCAAACGAGCCTCAATCTCATGAGAAAGAGACATCTGGTATTCCGCCATATCCTTCAATTGTGAAGTCAGAGTACGTTATCGAAGGTATGATTAATAATGAAAGGCTTCTAACATTAGAGAAATAAAAGGTTAGAAAAGAGAAGGAATAATCAATAGACATCACACAATAACATGCAGAGATGTTCAATGCTGAAAAAGGGAGAAGAAAAGATCATGATAGTTTGTATGATTATTCATGTGCAGTATATCATACCACAGGTAATGGCATTTGCTGGAGTTGCGTTTGCCATAAATAAGCAGGTGTTATTCCAAGAAAGCGATTAGGAACACCACCAACTCCAGGTTCCACCATATCACCAGCAATAACAGAATTATTAGCTGCACTAGTGGCACTATTTGCAGTAGTATAATACATTGAGTTGGAGCTTGAGCTGATTGTGACACTGGTACTTGTACTGTCAAGGGAACTTCGTGACATTATGCTCATTTTCTCAATGTCATCCTCATGAATTTCACCATCTTTGGAGATAAGAGGAAGCCTCAACTTTTGAGCTGCTTCTGCAAGGATCATTCGATGCTCTAGAGTTTTATATACCTGAAATCCATAAGAAAGGATAATCCCATTCTTGTCAATTATAGAATACTAACGGTGCATCAGGATGTTCTACATAACTTGAATTATCCAGCAGTCATTGTATAAGCCTAATGTATTTTTTATACTCTTCTTTTTTTACCCTGGAACCTCACCAAGTTAGGACCATCCAGCCCATCTTTGGGGAGTAAATCCCAGATACACAACCCCACCCACTAGGTACACAAAGAAAGCATGAACTGAAACGATTAGATGCAATCTTAAAACTATTATCTGGTGCTAGTTCCAGTTTTCTTCGGTAATCCTAGATTGTGGTTTTTACCTAATTTTCATCCTCCTCTCTTGTCTACTTTCCTTCAAATGCAAAATACAATGCAAGAAAAACAGAGCCATTCAGTTCCTATTGGACACACCCGTACTGTCACTACAAATAAAAAATGAATTTTCCATTCCCAATACGAATAGTCCATTCAAATATGCACAATCTGTACTGTTATACATCCAACATTACGTCCATCTCGTTTCCAATGCCACAGCATGAAATCGGGGCTGGTACTACAATCTAAGCAACCAACTTAAAGATCTGACTTTATAGTGATCACTCAGCACAGCATTGTTCTCTCAGAACGGAGGAAATTTAAAAACTCATACTTGAGGGGAGTTGTTCAAGCCAAGCTGCGGGTATAAACCCTGGATATCGCGCAGGTTCCCCACTGAAACTGCCTGTTGATACTCCTCCACCATTGCTATGGCCTCGCAATAAATTGCCTACATTCAAAATTATTGTCAAGCACATGTAACAGAAAGAACAGAATTCAATTTAATAACAATTTTTTTTCTTAAAAAAGAGGAAGAGGAAAGTGAAATTGCGTGAGACCTAACCATGGCTTCCAAGTATCGCAGTCTTTCCCTCGACATTTCCTCTCTCGCCTACAAATTATTTGAAATTAATATAATCATAGGAAGTCGATTTCTACACTCAGTAGGAAAAAGCCCAGTTTGGCTGCACGAAAATGAAATGCAGTTTCTTTACGAGATCTTCACACATTTTGCTTAGCAACCAAACGCGAGAGAGAGAGAGAGAGAGAGAGAGTACGAGTTGGAGGTCGTAGTAGGCGGGTCTGGGGACGAGGGATCCATCGGGGGCCAAGCAGTGGCGCTCCAGCTGATCGAACACCTGCGCCACGTCGGGCGGGAGGTTTTGCGCTCCTTGGAGTAGTGGTAGTCCCTTCACCATTGAAAGCACGGTCGGTTGCAGATCCGAAATGGTGTCGTATTTCTCAGAGCTTGAATCAAATGGTTGGTAGTTTGGTACTACTCCCAGAATGATTCGAATTTCTGAAGAAGTCCGGGGGCCGGCCTTTGAATTATCTTCAGCGGACTTTAAAGTTCTTTGTTTTTACTAAAACACCCCTGGATACAAGCGGCTGATAATGAAGCTCCACATAAGCATAAAACGAACTTAAAAAGTTTATTCGCGGCGTATTTTAAAATCGAAAATTGTTGTATTTTCAATGCCGGCTTCTTCTCCGACCAAAACATTCGTAATTTCGGACTCTCTCTAACTTAGTTTGAGGATTTTCCCGTATTTCGGTGTTTTCACTTTCCATGGAAAAAGGAGAAGACGTCAAGGCCGTCACAAAATCATTTGCGAAGCAGGAGTTTCATTCCGATTCCAATTCCAATTCCAATTGCAAATCTCTGAAGCAAATCACTGCCTCTACCACCTTCAAATCCTCTAGTATGTTCCTCTCTCTCTCTCTCTCTCTCTCTCTCTCCTCTGCGTGTGTTCGCATATATGCATATGTGCTTAATTACCTATCCAGTGGCTGGATCTTATTTCATACTTGAAATCGTGGCTTAGGTACCATTTCTTAAAATTATTTTAGACTCTTTTGGGGTGGAATTATATTGCCTGCTTCGGGCGTTCCTCTTTTCCGTTCATTGCATATAGTTTCTGTTATAAGTGTGACTTGGTACTCGACAAGCAGAGCAGGTTTGAAGGTTTTTTTAGTAAAAAAATTGAAGGAAGTTCCAATTTAAGGCGAACTTCATAGTGAACAATATCTGAAAATTTCATCTCTTACGGTGTTTGGGATTTTTTTGGCTATCACATCCTTAGGTTTCTGAAAGGCCAAAGAGGCTCAAATATAACGGACTAACGGTTCCTATTACTTTTACAAAGTGCTAAAATGGGAAATTTCGGCTAGTATTTGCTTCAACTTACTTATTTAGTTCGTTCGTGACAATATTACTAAAGAAGACAAAGCCTCCAAGCTTGGTTAGCTTGTGCCTTGGACTCGTTGGGAAGCATTTGGAGGATATCATCGAACACTTGGGCGAGATTGCGGTCAACTTTCCAGCAGATATTAAGGTTGCGTGTTGAAGCATTCTCAATTTTGTATCTCTATCTGGTTTTTTTCTCTGCATTTCCTCTGGAAGATAAAAATGTTGCGTTCAGCAAATATGTGCTACATATGCATGAGGGCATAAGACTAGTAGTTGTAGTGAAAGACATGTCACTAACATCTCATATTAGTGCACCTATACTCAGAATGTGGGCAAAACTTCCATCACACCTAGTGCATCTTCTTACATCACACCCGAGAGGGAGCCAACGAAATCATTTAGCCATTATTACAATATACCCCTCAGGTTAAAAGTAAATTCAAACACTAAACTATGTGCTTATTCAATTTCAATGTAAATTGTATGATCTATGACAAGGAAAACTTCAGTATCTGTAAAGGAAAGAAGTTGGTTCTGGAAGAAGCTAGGTTTTGAAGATACCTGTTTTTTATTGTTTGGAAATAATTGCCAGATCCTTGAAGGACTCTCGTTGTTGCATATATACAACCTTGGCATCTAACTCTAATGCTTGAAGAAACTTCATGCTGATTTATGATCTTTCTCCGATCTCATTGAACAACAGATGGCAATAGCAGCAATTGCAAGGAGAAGAAGGCTCCTCAATGATGATGTCATCATCTCTTTGGCTGATAGTTCCTGGGAAACTCTTGATATTTCAGATTCAGATGTCTCTGATCTTGGCTTAGGGAAAGTGATGGAAGCATGCAAATCTCTACGAGCTGTGGATATTAGGTATGCAAATATTAATTCTTCTCAACATAAACTCATATCTTTGCAACATACAGACCACATGATATATGGCATGAAGGATGTATTTGCAGGTAAATGATTATGAAGGAAAATGGGCTTTATGTATCTTTAGAATTGGTTATGGTAGGATAGGAATGCTTGAATTGGATTTTTTAAACTTTTTTGGACAATCAGAGACATGACAAAGGATGGACATGTGGGCAAATGGACTACCTGCAGAGCTTGTTTTATGGATATGAGTTAGTTGCACTCTCCTCATTAAAGTATGTTTATTAGTATCGTGGTTTGCGGAATAGTAAAGATAAGCTGGACAATAGAAAAATCATTCGCAGTGGCTCATCAATAGGACCTGTAGTCTTTGAAAAGGCTAGGTGTCATGAATTTCTTTCTTATTTACTCCGTCTTGCTAGACTTCTCAAGATTAGACTAATTAATAATTCGATTATTTTTCTTCTTTCTCATATGCATTCAGATTTAATTTCGTGTTCTAAAGTTGTTATGGGCTCCAGTGCTTTTTATGCTATCAAGCTTATATTTGTGGAAGATTTCAGTTATGTTGATTCAGAGTTTCTTTTGTTTTCCTCTGCCATTTTGCCTTGCTATCAAGTTATCAACTGTAAAAATTATGTAGTGATTTGTATATTACCAATTGTTAGAGGAAATGGCCAGAAAACCCTTGCCCTTCTTATAGTTGGCCTTAGTACATGCTCCAAGGTACTTTCATGCTTGAATCTGGCATTGAGATTTATCTAGAAAATAAAGCATACAGACGTTGGGTGCTTTGTTAGTACTTCATCTATGTATCATGAAACTTAAACAAATAGAACATAGGAAAATTGTGTTGTTTAATTCTTTCTGTATGCAAGTGAATTCACACGTCATAGATTTGGTTGAAGCCTCATACAATATGAAATTAATGTTACAAGACAATTGTACTCAATTTCATAATCCTAAAGCCTGGACTTTTACCTTTTATTTCATCCAGCATACTTGAATTGGCCATGGATATTGAATTTTAACTAGGGGTACGAAGTACGAACCTCATAACAGGTTATGAACTGAAGTTAATGTTGCAGAGGTTCCCCAAGGAGTGACTACACTGCACGTAGATGCTTGGGTATATTTAAACCAAAGCTGAATGATGTGGATGGCGAGTCATGGGAGGAGCTCGATACCACTGAAATTGCAAATGGTGCGGAGTCCCTAGTCTGGCTTGTATGGATATGACTAACCATTTCCCGATGATTTATCTTTCTCCCCTAGTTTCCAATATTTTATTTTTGTTTGTTTCCCTTCCCAAACTCTTAAAATTTGTCCCCCACCCTGTCTCTCCAGCAAAAGATTGATAAAGATTCTTTGGAGATTTTGTGTACTGAATGTCCACGCATTACGGTAAATCCCAAGCCATCACCCTTTGGTTTAAGGGAAGCCACAGTTCCGAGGAAAGCATTACCTAATATTACATTGGATGATGCTGTTGTCAAGGATATTGGTCCCTCAACATGGGCAGTGTGTGGGTTTACTCGAAAGGCTGTTTCTCCGTCTCTTTCAAGCCTAGCTGAAATGTCTGTTGCTGAAAAATTTAACCAGATGAGATGAGATAAGTTGAATAAAATATTATTAGAATATATTATTTTTGTATTGAGATTTGAAAAAGTTGAATTATTTGTTTTATTTTGTATGAGGCTTTGAAAAAGTTATAATGATTAAGATGAGATGAGAGTTTTGTGAAAATGAACAAGGCCTAGACTTGCATTTGTCGAAAGAGAGACTCAGTTAGCTCCAAAACGAGCAAAGAATGCAAGGCAGCATCAGCGGCGTGCTGAGAGGGAGTAGATGATGATGAATACCAGAGCCAAGGCACTAGCTCTGGCCTCACAAGTGAGCAAAACTCTACACAGTCGGAACTAATGTCCCACTATTCATAACATATTTGTGTGCTATCCTACTCTGTAATGTGTTGTGCCAGTTTCTAGTCTTCTGGATATGAAAAGGGAGAAGATGAGCCTTTTCGATTATCAATCTGGATTTTAGGAGGAGATTCGCTACAGAAACGAGTTAAGATATATTGGAAGACGAGGCCACTGGGCAGGGCTATACATGGTGTTGTGGACGATTTTAGGAATTCTGGTCTCCATGAATCATGATGATATGCGACTTCTTGGTGATACAGCAGTTCTTTTTTAATGAGAATATAGTAATTTAATTTAATTGCTTATATATCAGTACACAGGAGATTTTGTTTCGTAGTACTACAATCAAATGCTGTTTCAAAAGCTAAAAAATACTGTGGGAAAAAGTTGTCCTTGAAGCCCACTAAACGAATGGAAATAATGCTTAGCATCTGTCGTGCAAAGGGTATCTGTGCTTTAGAAAGTCAGACACAATATATTATCATATCAAGAACCTACTGTAGAGTGCAGACTTTAGAGCAGTGCACACTCAAGGATCCATGAACCTCCAGTGACTTGAATCTATCCTATCCCATCAATTGTCATTCAAAGGAAATATGTTATCTTTCCTAGAAAATTCATAAAGATGTAATTTTTTTTTAATAATTACTGCAATCATAAAAGAGCTGTGTTTCTACTCTCTATCAATACTCATCACTGAAGTAGGGAATTATTAGCAGTTTCCCGGAAAGTAAGGCCAGTTGTACACAGTTTTGTTTTATCTGTGATGCTATAAAGAAGCATACAAACATATCAATATATGCTCAACATAAATTTGAGGTGGGCTTATTTTCAATGATTTTTTTACTGAAAAATATGGTATGGTGCTACATCCACCGAAGGTATAGCTCGAGAAGGACATTTCACATTTTTTATTTTTTTTAATACAATTTTTTTACATTTTTAAATATTTAAAAAATCATAATATCATTAACAAATAATTGCTTAATCACTAAATAATTTTTTTTTAAACAAAAATATGAGCAGCATCGTGCATGATTCTTTCCCTTTGCGAGGATGTTTGGTTCTGTTTCCAATCAAATTCCGAGTCAAAAAGCTAAAAGATTACAACAGCTATCATGATATCAGACTCACGGCTAGCGAATGGAAGTGAGGCCCAGCCTGTGTTGTGCGTAAGCATACGCGTGCAGAAGTGTCGGTCAAATAGTACGTAGGCCAATACCCTGAGGCCCCATTGCATGCTCTTACAGCCGCCTTCTAATCAAAGTGCTGCGCATTCAAGGATTCGATTACAGCTTCAGTAGAATGAATCTTCGAATTATGTATTGATTATTAAGAACGTAATGCTTATTTTGTTCTGTTCTTTTTTTAGGTACAGCAAATCCAAGCACATTGAATTGCGGAAAGATTGGTTAATTTGTCTTGTCAGGGCGTGGCAGTGTTAATTTCTTTGTTTTTATCTTAGAATTTGACATGAACTTTGATGTCCCAATTCGATGAATGACGGCTTCTTAATTGCTGCATGTGGGTCACATTGATGGACTTGCACTTGCTGGGAGCCTGGGACTACGACAATTTCCAACAACTCCAATTCCCTTTCAATCAGCAACTTTGTCTTAACCCGAATCATATGGCAACTCGTTGACAATTGGGTCCCGATTGATCTGATTAGTTTTCTTATTTAATAATTAAAAAAGTAATTTTTAATAATATTATAATTTTTTTTTTTAAATAAAATTGAAAGAAAGAAAAAAATTTACTCTTGTCGGACACATCTCGTGCTACACCGGCTCTTTTGTCGTTGCCAAAGCAAAGCGTACCTAGAGCCCACAAAGCTTTGTCCTCCCATGTTCAAGAGTTTCAAAGATTCTTTCTTGTATCTTTTCTCTGATCTTCTGTTTCTTTTTTTTTTTTAGTGAATGCTTTTGCATGCAAATATGAAATATGCAAGAAGTTTACTTTTCAGTTTGCTCAAACTGGGTGCACTGCATTCTTCCTTTCTTTTCATTTTTTTATTATTGTCCTTTTCCTTCAGGTTTTGCCGCTTTCATCATGTCCTTTCCTGACAGTAACTTATAATCTATGTGCTGTGAATACTAGGAAGGTGGGCGTGGCAACAGTCAAACTTGGTACGATTTACTCTAATCATGATTTTCCTTAAAAATCGTGTGACATGTCACCTTGAGATTGTCTTCTAGATTACATGTTTTACGACAAAAACTCGAGCAGAATGCTGATCATATTTCCTAAAATTGCAGATGGGGATTAGGTGAAAAAAACATGAAGTCTAAGAATCAAGTGCCAAGAGATCAAAACGTGTTGTAACTCGAGGTTTTTTACTGTATTATTTTACTAAATGAACCACGTTTGCAAGTGATTATAAAAAGGGATTACGGCTGATCAAAACTCCCATCTATTTCCATTCTCAAATTTACAAAAGCATCCTCTACTTTAAAGTCACTCTAGCTAGCCTTTCGTGATATCTCTCTCCCCATTTTTCTATAGGAATTGTTTGTTTGCTTTTTTCCTTTTTCTGATTTGATGAGAAAGATAAAGGTCTCGTTCCTTCATCATCCCGGGATGGGACTGGGAGGATCCCTATAGATCTCCCCAATCAGATTTATAAGGAAAGCCAGTTCAACCTTGATCTTTGTTAAGTTATTACTGCTGTTTCAACATTTCCAAAAGTTAGGTTTATACAAGGGAACCAAAAGAAATACATGAAGACCCATGATCACAATATAATATATTGGAGGTATCTACAAAAAGTCAGTTATTTTTTTTCTTACCCCCCCACCCACACCAAGCCCTGACTCGTTTGGCTCTCCATAAAACCCACCATTATTAAGGCACCACCTCAAACATTTCGAGGTAAGAATAATATCCATGGAAGGAACATCTCAGAAAAAGAGGAGATGGATTAATATAGCAGAAACAGAGAAAGAAGAAAACAGACCAACGAAACTTTCTTCCTTGAGCTAACTTTTCTTACACATGTTGCAGATATCCCTGCAGAATCTGGGCAAAAGTTGCAACTTCGAAAGGTCTCAATCAAGGGCAAGGTCGATTCTTGTTTTCCTCCATGCACTACCTTCTCCCCAACATGAATTGGCTTACCCATTAGAGTAATCTTTGAATATGATCTGTCTCTTTCAATTTGTAGTTCTTCTTGGGGGAAATGGAGGAGACCCATATGTAATATGAAGCAACTTAGAGAAGATGTTAATTTGATTTCATTCTTGGTTTTTGTAGGCAATCAATGGAGAACAGACATGGATTATTCAGGCAGACCAGTGGTTACTGGAGGTCCTTGAGAGACGGAGACTTCGAGGAAGGAGATGTCTGGGCTATTCTCAGAGATACAACAGATTCTACTTCCATGGTTGCCAAATCAAATGAAATTTCTGTTTCAGTACATAGACCAGTTCCATCTGCTGCAAGAATGATACCAAGAGCTACAGGCACAGGCAGCAGTAGCAGTAGCAATAACTCCTCTCATGAAGCCAAACTTGTTCAGCAATCAGCACCAGTTAACGTTCCCGACTGGTCACACATGTCCAGGAGAAAGTCAAAGAAGGCCGCCGAGAATGATTCATGGCATGATGATGAAGATGAAGCTTCGAAAGATGCCCAAGACAGCGATGAAGATGATAACGATAATGAGCACATTTGCAAGTTACCTCCACATGAATTAATAGCTAGGAGGCTGGCAAAAAGTCATATTTCCTCTTTCTCTGTTTTTGAAGGTGTTGGGAGAACCCTCAAAGGGAGGGATCTCAGCAAAGTGAGGAACGCTGTGTTAACAAAAACCGGCTTCCTTGAATGATTGTGAAGATCGAGAGGGTGATTTCCATGATCTCGATTCCTCGTTCTATATATTATTATCATCAGTTTGTGATTGTTGCTTAGTCTGTAGAGATTGTATTGAGATTTTATGGGTCTTGCTTTAGCTTTGATAAGCTTGTTTGTATTATAATGATTAAGTGCCACTGGAGGGACCATAAAATGTACAAAGAAAAAAGAAGTACAAAAGTCAGCCAAGAGAAACTGCTTTCAGGTATGTGTTAAGAGTCATGACAGCTTAAGTGACCAATTAATACTAATTCCATAACTTGATTGTCGCTTGAGCTTCCCCCACCGGAGTGACAAGTGAGAGATCAGGACCATAACGCATTTATTATAGCAGGTTTCGACTGACCATTGTCTCGTTCTGATTCTGTAAATTCATAAATTCATCACTTTTTTTAAGGTGGCGAAGAGACAGGTTAGTAGGACAAAAAGCAATCAAGTGGCTAATTAGGGTAAGTTCTCGAAAAATCACATTCACTGTCAACAGTCTTTCACTGACCTTTGGACATAGAATGATCGAATACCAAGTTTGTCATGTCAGAGTCACATGTCATTTCCTGTCCCATATGTTGTTATAACTTCTCTCCTCAATCGACAGTATCACGACCTCTAAGAGATGGTCCCGTTTGAATGTGATTTGAAATAGAATTGAATTTTTTATAAATTAAGTGAGTATTATAGAATCATATTAAAATGAGTTTAAATGTTTTTTAAAAATTTAAAAAATATTATAGATGCATGTTGGCTGTAAAAATATGTTAAGCTTAAAAAAGTTATGGATTTCACTTGTAAAAAAGTTTTGAATTGAAATGAGTTTAATAATTTGAAAGTTAAGTATTTAAATATTAGACTCACCTTCAAATCAAACTGATTTCAGTTCAATCTAAATTTCAAATTCGATTTAAAACAAAGAAAATGATAGTGATACAAGCTTTTATGCCGTCTTTATAAATGAGTAATAAAATTATTTACAAAATTACAATCATTTAAAAAAACATCTTTGATATAAAATATTAAAAAATTGTACTTATGTCATTATCCCATCAATAAAATTAGAAATTGCCTCAACTTTTCCCACCACTTGTATTAACCCAATTCCTTTTCTTCCAAAACCCATACAACAGTACCATCCCTGGCCTTCCTAATATCTTCCCGGGCGCAACCCACCTCTATTCTTGCACGCATTCTCAGTCCATCCAATTTTATATAAGGGTTCTGCTATATAACCTACTACACTACAACACACTCCACATGTCTTGATTTTTTAAAATTTTACTCCTATTAAACTAATTAAATTCTTCTACTTATTGTCCCTACACCACATACTTGCTAATAAAAAAAAATTAAAAAATTAAAATAATTGTATAGTATAAGGATGATAAGTAGAATTATTATTTATATAATTCCTTCCTATCTGATAAAGCGCATTCCAACTTCAATGCCTTGTGAGCTCCTTCCTCGATCATCACTTGCAAAATTCAAGGTTCAAATTGCCCTTCTAACTTGCCTATCTGACTCTCATGGGCCTGGGATTGGACCTATCCGTTATAGGAAGTGCTTGCGAATGAACCAAGGCATATACATGTAGTGGATGATTCGACGCACAAAAAATTATATTCATCATCCTCATGCCATTATATACCACACATGAGTTTTTTATTTTTTTCTTTTACCGAATGTGTGATGTATGGATATAAGAACTCAATCAGTATAAAAGGAAAAAATTAAATTAAATTAAATATAAATAAAATAAATATGGTGTGTGATATATGGGATAATATTAGTAGCAAATCTCATTTAGCAGACCACTTGAGAGTATCGGTTAGAAGGACAAATCCAGAAACTAGCTCATGTTAATGTAGTTGTAGATGTCTGTTTTAATTATAAACCACGTGAATATACCATACCATGAGTAATTAATGAAGCACATTATTCACACAAAACCCCTTTATGTGTTCTTTCTAGAATCATGGCTCTCATCTTTGGGAGGGAAAAAAACACCCTTGTTTGGACACTTAAGATATTCTCATATATTTTCAAAGCTTTTTATAATTTCATTTTCAAATATCACTTAAACACAAAATACTTTTCAATTTTAAATTTTTAAATTTTTAATCTAATCATTACCTAATCATTATTCAAACACAAAATTCAATACAAAATTTCCAAATTTCTAAACAAAACACAAAAAAAAAAAATATGGACAGGCCATGAACGTCCACCGAATAGGCAATTCATTTTTTATCCTTTTTTTTTCAAATAATTTTTAAATCTATTAAAAAAATTTTAAAAAAATAAGAATTCATTAAAAAATATTTACTTAAAAATTATGTAAAAAATACAAAAAAAGGAATCAGTGGCCACCACAGCGACCACCATCTGTGGGTTTAGTATTTTTCAAAAAATATTACAATTTTTTCAAATTTCAAAACAAAAATAAAAATAAAAATTTATATTTAAATAATTATTTAATTTTATAATATTTTTATTTAACTATTCCTCTCTCATTTGTCAAAACTCAATAAAATGATATGAGTTCAATAAAATATATTAACTCATATCATTTTATTACTATTCTTAGACTCGTGAGATATTCTAAATCCAAACTTACCCTTAATGAAGGAAGGCCAACAAAAATTGAAGGGAAATTACACGTGGCTTTTTTTCTTTCTAATTTGCATGAAGACAAGTAGTGGACCATGGTTGGGCTGCACGCATGGAAGTCAGCCCCATTCCTCAATACACTGTTTCAAAAGCTAGCTTTGGGATTTTCAGGTATGTGGGATATCAAACAATACCAAGAAGTAATTAGAGCCCCATGGGCCATGGCGAAGAGCATGCGTATTTGGAAAAGGTAAAAAGACTTAAGGGCCCGTTTGATGCCAAGATAAAGTATCTCATCTAGGCTATACGGCAGAAACACTGCCTATCCAAATGGCATTTTATTGGTTGTATTTCACCTTTTGAGTTTTGAAAATATTCACTTATATAAACAGTAAAAAATTGAAATAAACAGTGTAAAAATATTTAAAAAAAACCCTAAATAAACAATGTAAAACTGACATAAACAATATACGAAAAGCTCAAAACTAAAAATGAATAGTGCAAAACAATAAGCCAACGATTGCTATCTAAACATCGGGACCATCCCTTTATCAAATCTCAAAAAGTAAAAATTATTTTATTTCATTTTACCATCTAAACACACATTTTTTTTTACAAACATCTCATGTCATTTTAATTCAAAAATCTTATTATTATTCAAAATATCTTATATGAACTACGTAACCAAACGAAGTCTGAAAAATGAGAGAGATGACAAAATCAAATCCGCTAATTATTAGAAGAGTCGTGGCCTTTACTCTTTATAATATACACCGAATTTAGGTGAGAGTCCCTTAGACTGTGAACATTTATTTGGGAAGTTTTAGGCATTCTGAAATTTTGAACATTAATTATTTTCATCCTATTACAAAAAGTCGTCACTTTATAATTACTTAACATGACATGATACTATGAAAGGTAAAGATTTAAGTACTAACTTATATAGGTGCAACTTCAGGCACATGAACAGGGAACTCATCAATCTCATCCATCCAAGGGTTGTTCTTCTCCTTTGTGGGATCAATAGTTCGCAATGCACGCCACACAGCGCTATTGCACTTAAATCCTGATCCGAATGCAATCTGCCATGCTCGATCGCCTTTCTTGATCCTCCCCTTAGCCTCACAATAAGCAAGTTCGTACCACAAAGAACTACTAGAAGTGTTCCCAAATCTATACAGAGTCATCCTCGAGGGCTCCATATTCCATTGACTGAGCCTCAGGCTCCTCTCTAGCTCATCGAGCACAGCTTTCCCTCCTGCATGTATGCAAAAGTGCTCAAAAGCCAACTTGAAATCTGGAACATATTGTTTTATCTTCGCCTTAAAAATATTTCTTCCAACTACATTTGCCAAAAACCGGAGTTTTTCGGACATGGGAAGGACCAAGTGCCCCAAATCTGTAATGTTGGCTTTAAGGGCATCACCGGCGACAGACACTAGGTCTTTGGAGAGGACAATGCCAATTTTTTTGGTGTCGTCTTCTGTTTGGAAAATACAGTTGTAAGAATTATGGTTGGAACCCTTGTGTGTACGCAAAGTGTGAAGGAGTTGGTACTTTGAGCGGCAACGATCGGATGAGCGACTTGACAAGAGTATAGCAGCAGCACCCATACGGAAGAGACAGTTTGTAATGAGCATTGAGCGGTTATTGCCACCATACCAATTTAGAGTCATGCTTTCCATGCTCACCACAAGCGCATACGACTCGTGCCGCACCTGTGCGTGTTACATGATACATACAGAGAAACCTTATATTACATACATATATAGCCATTTAAGGGTTAAAAACATCTAGTTGATTGAATTTTATCAACAAATTAATCCCATTGCCATGAACTTTCAATCAGTGAAATAACCAAATAAATTAGATTTCCACAAAATGATACGGATTATTTCGTATATCTTGTGAAAAGTGGGTGTTAAAAATAGAACACAAATAATTAAATCTACTTCATCTAATACATTAATCTGCTTTTAGAACGAGTGGTGATTTTATACGTAGTTATCTTATTTCATAAAAATAAGTATGAGAAAACAGAGATTTTGACAAAATTAAGAAGCCTTTTACAAATGACTTTAATTTTGATCATTTTTCAAGAAATCATGTTCACCTGATCAGCGTTTTGGCATGCATATATTTTTTACAAACCTGTAACAAGCGTTTGGCAAGATCCACAGCAACTAGTCCAGCACTGCAACCCATCCCACCAAGATTATAACTCGAAATGCTCCCTCGAAGCCTGTACCGATTAATAACCATGGCTGCCAATGACGGAGTTGGATTGAAGACGCTGCAATTCACTACAAGAATCCCTATATCCCTACAATTCACCCCGGTTTTCACCAACAACTCGTCGATCGCTCCAAACATCACCATCTCTGCCTCATTTCTTGCCGCCTCCACATTCTTGTTCATTGGCACTTCCAACAGTGATTTCGATGCATATGTCTTCTCCCCATACCCTGACCTCTCCAGAATCTTCTTTTGAAACGCTAAACTTTCTTCCGAGAAACTCCCAGTAAGCTCAGAACTTTTCATAAAAGTTTCATTACTGCACATCAGTGTTGGCTCGGGCTTGTAACAAGCAAAATCCAACAAGTAAACTTCATGTGTTGGACGCCTCATCAAGTAAATGGTTGCAAGGATACCCGTAATTAGGATGGTCCATGCATGAACTACTAAGACCAAATTAAGCTCAAGGTTGTTGACGAAATGGACGTAATATCGGACAGAAAGATGAGTCAAAGCTATGGTGAGAGGCACAAGGATGAGATATACAGCGACGTTAGAGATCATCAAATAGTGATAACCAATCTTCAAGTACCTATATTCAGTTGAATTTGATTCGTTTCCTAGGTCTTGCAGCTTCCTCGGGTACGCCATTTTTGAACGAGAACTCACACTTTTTGAACTTTTGTAGACAAAGACGAAGCAGGGACGCTACTGATGACTTAACTGGGGCAGAAATCGACGTTCCTTGTATTAATATTCCTAGCAGCTTGTTGAATTCTTGTACGGGAATAATTCTATTATAAGCCATGCATCTATACCACACATCTCTCATAAATTTTAAAATTTTAATATTATAAATCAAATTAAATCGTGTGTAGTGTCGAGACTTCAGAAATAATAATAATTATATTATAACGTCTATTTTCCTTGTTTATTATTATTATTATTATTTTATCAAAAATTAATGAAATAGTGATTCAGAGACTGTTTGGATAGTACTGAATGATACCCATGCAGAGGCCTTAAGGAAACATATCGCACTACTCGAACAATTTTATAATATTTTAAATCTTTTTTATAATTTGAAGAGAAACACGTATATAGTTTGTGGAAACAAAAACGTCTACCTTTTTAGTTAAAATAATATCTGCAGAGCGTTATTTTATTTTCACCAATTCCTTGTCAACATATATAGTTTCTATTTGACCAAAATTTTATTTGGAAGTCAATGTATAAAATACATTCTCTATTTTATTGACATGTAAAAACTTGATTGGTTAATTGAGAACTTTAAAATTAAAATTCTTTACAAATTTGATTTGTAATTATTGAATAATAATTAGATAAAAAAATTAAATATTTAAAATTAAATAATATTTATATTTAAATAATATTTAAAAAGAATGAGACAAGATGAAATCCATATTTTAAACCAACCCTTAAGCCTTGGCAGAAGGCTTATGTACTTCTAGACAAAATTAGAAGATGTGTTAAAAAAAAAATAGTAAACCGATAAAAGGGACCAGACCGGTGGATTTGGTTTGGTAGATTTGGTCTGTTACAGAGTTTGATTCATTCCGATATCTGTTTTATTTTTATTAAAATTGGATCTAGTTCTTTTTTTTTTTTTTAAATCGGTTTATATATATTAATTTGTTATATTGTATATAATTTTTATATATAATTATGTATAAAATAATTTTATATTTTATATTTTATAATAAATCACTAATTAATATATTAAAATTAAAAAATTAGATCAAGGAGACTAAAATCGATAAAATCGAAAAAATCAATTTAAGAGAATATCCGACACGTAATCTAATCTGATTCATATCGATTTCCTCTTAAATTTTATGAAAGAGCGGTGCTACAGTCACCGCTCGTGGCCAGCTACGGCTTAAGTAAAAAAAAAAATTTATTTTTTTATTTTTTTAAAATCATTTTTTAATACTTTTAAATATTTTTAAAAAATATAAATAATTTATAATAATATTAAATAATTTCTTCTTAATTATTAAGAAAAATAAAAAATAAAAAAAAAAATTTTAGGCCAGAGCCACCAGCGGTGGCTTTAGGATTTTCCTTTATGAAAACCGGACCAAACTGAAGCTGTTACGATCGTAGGCAGAAGAACTCGTTTAACGCCTACTAGCTCCTCCTGCGTATCATCAATTTCACCATCTCCTACATACAGAGTATCTATTTTCTCTGTCCCTGAACTCTGGAGACTAAAATCGATAAAATCGGAAAAATCAATTTAAGAGAATAACCAGTACGTAATCTGTTCTGATTCGTATCGATTCCGTCTTAAGTTTTATTGAGAATCGGGCCAAACTGAAGCTGTTACGATCATAGGCAGAAGAACTCGTTTAACGCCTACTAGCTAGTTCCTCCTGCCTATCATCAATTTCACCATCACCTACATACAGAGTATCCATTTTCTCTGTCCCTGAACTGCCAGCCAAACCATGTGATGAATGCAGACAACTTTCACATCTCCAACACCTTTTGATGAATGCAGATAATTTTCACATCTCCATAACACCTTTAAAGACACTTTCATCTAGGTCCACCCAAACATGTACGTGTAACTTAATTTAATTTACTTCCTCAAGTACTCAGTTGAACTAGCAATAGCATTGAATTGCAAGGAGACGCGATTGAAATTTCATGCAGCAAAACCAATGTTGCCCAGCATGCAGTTCTCGGCATACAAACCATTTCCGGGCACAAAAATAAATTCATGCAGATCGAGAACCATAAATTTGTTCTGAACTAAAATCGGTATCTGTAATTAGTTCTAGCTATCTCATGATCTGTCGATCGTAATCGTCCATTACTGATTACCCATTAAGTAGTCCTTTTGAAAATGGCAATGCGTTTGCAGCACTCGTTCTGAGTTCTGATCTGATCTGTCAATCGCAATAAATCCGCTTCTTTGAAAATGGCAATACGTTGCACTCAGTCTCCATTGTATGCGGTAATAAAGCCACGGCCAGTTTTTCTCAGATGGTGTTGTTGAGAAGTAATAAATTATGGTAGGTTCGGTCTATACGTGCCATTGTACGTTCGGTTTATATGTGTTCGGGTAGTTGTACGTACGTGTTCGGTAACATCAATCAGGCCGGCACGTACCTGCGAAAGCAAACGAGCCCTGTTGTTATGTACAGTAATTTTGCTAGGGAAGTGCTACGCCCACAGACCGAGAATCTTCACCGAACAGCAACAAATTTTTTTTTTCAAACATATTTTAAAACTATTTAAATATTTTTTAAAAATATATAAAAAAATCACAAATTCATTTAAAAACAGTTTCTTAATCATAAAGTAAAAAAAATATTAAAAAAATAAAATTCAATTCGGTAAGAAATTTATGTGGGAATAGTATTTTTCATACATAAATCTACACATTACATATTATATATTTTTAAAATTTTTTTATAAATTTATTTTTTTAAAATTAATTAAATTATTTTACTAATTATTCATATACTAAAAATTTAGTAAAAGAAAAGAATTTTAAAAATTAAAAAATATATATATAGTGTGTAGGGTAGACTTTATGTTTGAGAATTTTCTTTTACCTAAAAGTATCGCGCACGTACATAGTTGGCATGCATGAGGATAAGATAAAAGTAGTTGTTCCAGTCTTCCAGACAATCCAAATTTGCTATGCTTTGACCATTCAATGACTTGCATGCAGTACTATATATTAGCCTATAGGACGGTGCTGCACAACTGGTGGCTTGCCTCGAATTGTGTTATCATCCGAATATTTTAATCGGTTAACAGTCCAAATCAATGAATTATTTTTTTTTATACAATTTATCAATTAGATCAAAAAGCAATCCAATTCAGTAAGGGGTTTGTATTTATTCAATTTATCAGTTGTGTCATTACGCAATCTAAATCAGTGAGTGATTTTTATTTATTCAGTTATATAGTTGTGTCAGTCCAGCATGCGGTCTTGGTCAGTACATGCGTATAAATAACATGTTTTTGTGATATAAATGACAGTCATGCTTACAGGCGGGTTGACATGCATCTCAACTAGCCAATAAATATATAAAAGTCGAGAAAACAAATAAATGATATAAATGACAGTCATCTTTACAGTCCAATTTACATGCATCTCATCTAGCCAATAAATAAATAAAAGCCTATAAAACAAATAAAAAATTACAAACAGACCGATTTACATGCATGTCTCATCTAACCAATAAATAAATAAATATCTAGAAAAATAATGAACAGTAAATTTCCTTTCCGTTTCCGTTTATCCTTTTTTGTGCATATTGTCCGTGCAAGTGCCTTGGTATTGCCTTGAATTGTGTTATCATCTGAATATTTTAACCGGTTGACATTCCAAATCAGCGAATTGTTTTTATTTATATAATTTACCAATTGTGTCAGTAAACAGTCCAAATCAGTGAGTGGCTTTTATTTATTCAATATACCAATTGTGTCATTACGCAGTCCAAATCAGTGAGTGATTTTTATTTATTCAATTTACCAGTTGTGTAGTTGTGTTAGTCCAGCATGCGTCCTGGTCAGTGCATGCGTATAGATAACTTGTTTTTGTGATATAAATGACAGTCATCCTTACAGCTCGGTTTACATGCATCTCAGCTAGCCAATAAATAAATAAAAGCCTATAAAACAAATAAAAAACCACAAACAGACCGGTTTACATGCATGTCTCATCTAACCAATAAATAAATAAATATCTAGAAAAATAATGAACAGTAAATTTCCTTTCCGTTTCCGTTTATCCTTTTTTGTGCATATTGTTCGTGCAAGTGCATTGGTATTGCCTTGAATTGTGTTATCATCTGAATATTTTAACCGGTTGACAGTCCAAATCAGTGAATTGTTTTTATTTATACAATTTACCAATTGTGTCAGTAAACAATCCAAATCAGTGAGTGGCTTTTATTTATTCAATTTACCAGTTGTGTCAGTACGTAGTCCAAATCAGTGAGTGATTTTTATTTATTCAATTTACCAGTTGTGTAGTTGTGTCAGTCCAGCATGCGTCCTGGTCAGTGCATGCGTATAGATAACTTGTTTTTGTGATATAAATGACAGTCATCCTTACAGCCCGGTTTACATGCATCTCAGCTAGCCAATAAATAAATAAAAGTCTAGAAAACAAATAAAAAATCACAAACAGGCCGGTTTACACGTATGTCTCATCTAACCAATAAATAAATAAATACCTAGAAAATTAATGAACAGTAAATTTCCTTTCCGTTTCCATTTATCATTTTTTGTGCATATTGTCCGTGCAAGTGCCTTGGTATTGCCTTGAATTGTGTTATCATCTGAATATTTTAACCGGTTGACAGTCCAAATCAGTGAATTGTTTTTATTTATACAATTTACCAATTATATCAAAAAGCAATCCAAATCAATGAGTGGCTTTTATTTATTCAATTTACCAGTTGTGTCAGTACGCAGTCCAAATCAGTGAGTGATTTTTATTTATTCAATTTATCAGTTGTGTAGTTGTGTCAGTCCAGCATGCGTCCTGGTCAGTGCATGCGTATAGATAACGTGTTTTTGTGATATAAATGGCAGTCATGCTTACAGGCCGGTTTACATGCATCTCAGCTAGCCAATAAATATATAAAAGTCGAGAAAACAAATAAATGATATAAATGACAGTCATCCTTACAGCCCAGTTTACGTGCATCTCAGCTAGCCAATAAATAAATAAAAGCCTAGAAAACAAATAAAAAATCACCAACAGACCGGTTTACATGCATGTTTCATCTAACCAATAAATAAATAAATACCTAGAAAAGTAATGAACAGTAAATTTCCTTTCCGTTTATCCTTTTTTGTGCATATTGTCGTTGCAAGTGCCTTGGTATTGCCTTGAATTGTGTTATCATCTGAATATTTTAACCGGTTGACAGTCCAAATCAGTGAATTGTTTTTATTTATACAATTTACCAATTGTGTCAGTAAACAGTCCAAATCAGTGAGTGGCTTTTATTTTTTCAATTTACCAGTTGTGTCAGTACGCGGTCCAAATTAGTGAGTGATTTTTATTTATTCAATTTACCAGTTGTGTAGTTGTGTCAGTCCAGCATGCGTCCTGGTCAGTGCATGCGTATAGATAACTTGTTTTTATGATATAAATGACAGTCATGCTTACAAACCGGTTTACATGCATCTCAGTTAACCAATAAATATATAAAAGCCAAGAAAACAAATAAATAATATAAATTACAGTCATCCTTACAGCCCGGTTTACATGCATCTCAGCTAGCCAATAAATAAATAAAATCCTAGAAAACAAATAAAAAATCACAAACAGGCCGGTTTACATGCATGTCTCATCTAACCAATAAATAAATAAATATCTAGAAAACAAATAAAAAAATCACAAAAAACATTAAACCAACTATGAATCTAACTAATAAAAAAATCAAAACCCACTAAAAAATCATAAAATACATTAAATCATTAAATCATAAAAATCATAAAATAAAATCCATGCATCTCTTTCTACACTTTCTGATCCTTTTTTTTCTGTCATCCATATTGTGCTTTCCTGCAAAATAAAATTAAATACATATCAAAGTTTTTTAAAGAAGAATGCATGTCAATGGATTTCAACGTACCTAAACCCCATTCTAAACAACAGGTGCAACTATGCAAGCCATTGATTTGTTGAGCTGAGAAAGGGTCTGATTATTACTATGCCATCACACTTTCGTAGTTCTTAAAGAAATAAAATGCCACTTTCATTACTGAACAAAAAAGGAAAAAAAAAACCATGCATCATTTCGTCAGTTCATCATAGTCATGACTCATGACATTCTATCAACACTTTAATCTGTTTAGCAGTTCATCATTTCCCATATTTGTTTCATTGGTTTTTCAGCAATTTAATTGGTTTCACCAGTTTAATCTGTTTAGCAGGTGATAGACGTCCTGGGAGATTTAAATAAAGAGAGAGATGATGTTTTCCCTTTTCTTAGAACTCTATGATTGGTTTTCCAGCAGTCTAATTGGTTCCAGTAGTGGTTTTGTAGGGTGATAGGACATCCTGGAGGATTGAGGGGAACATTGCACTTTAAAAGGGTCTCTATGGCTCATCTGTGATTTACTGCTGGCTTTTTTCGTACGACTAATTTGGTGTTTTCCTTTCAGAGGTACATATTTCATAGTCTGTTATTTCTTTGTTCTTCTTTCTTCTTTATAGAACAGTACACTTTAAAATGGTCTTTATGGCTTATTTTTTGTTTACTGCTAGCTGGTTGTGAGAGCTAATTTGGATTTTTTCAGAGTTACCTATTTCCTTAGTAGGCTATTTCTTACTTCTTTTTTCTTCTTTATGGGTTATTTTCGATTCTTGCTAAGTTTTCTTACTTCTCTGTAGTTATTCTGGTGAAAGTCATATAGTTCAATATTATTTTAGCTGTTATGATCCACTTCAGTATCCATTGTTATTTCCTCTTGACGATACTGGTTGGCATCAATGCATTCAAATGGTCAATAGAGGAAGCACATTAACATGTAAATTGTAATGAAACAACCTGATCAATATATCCTCACCAATCAATGTCTGCAGAAGAATTACTTAAGAGAACAGCGAGGTTATAGTGTAATCTTAATCTTCCCATTTTTGTACTTAGTTTGTAGACGTCCAATTTTGTGACATTTCATTCCTCTATAACTTTTGCAGCATTAAACAGAAAAAGGAATGATCCAATTGTTTCGTGCCGTGAATATTATTGCTACAAGTTACAAATCAGAGAAAATGTCAGAGCAATTTTGTTACTGTCTGGTCGCCTATTGCAACAATTTGTTGTTGATATGTATGTTAAGATCGAGACGTCAATATTAAATGATTTCTGTAGCAAACAACAACATATTCGATCTGAGTTATATCAAAGTATTGTTGATACCATTACACTTGGGAAAACTGATGCTTCTAATGTTGGAAAACGAATTATTCTGCCTTCGTCATTTATTGGCGGTCCAAGAGATATGCGAAAAAGATATGGAAGCAATGGTTTTAGTTCAGCGTTATGGTAAACCAGACATTTTTTGAACAATGACGTGCAATCCAAACTGGCCATAAATTTCAAATGAATTACATCTGCATGAGGAGAGTCAAAATCGGTCTGATTTGGTTGCTCGGGTCTTTCATGCAAAATTAGAAGAATTAAATGATCAATTATTCAAGCAGCAAATATTTGAAAAAGTCTCAGCATATGTTTATGTTATTGAGCATAAAAAAAAGGGCTTCCACATGCGCATTTTTTAATTATATTACAGAGGGATTGGAAACTCTATGCGCCTAAATCTTTTGATGAGATTGTATTGGCAGAAATACCTGATAAAAATACAAATTTGCACTTGCATAATGCTGTTATCAAGCATATGATGCATGGACCATGCGGAGTGTTGAATCCAACAAATGTTTGCATGAAAAAAATGGTTGTTGCAAAAGCCAATATCCAAAAATTTTTGCCTCAGGTACTACTGTTGGAAATGATTGCTTCCCAATATATAAACATTCTGACAATGAAATAACTGTCAAAGTTAGAGGCCATGATTTGGATAACCGTTGGGTCATTCCATTTAATCCGTATTTGCTTGCAACATTTGACTGTCACATTAATGTTGAGATTTGTTCTACGATAAAAGCAGTCAAATATCTTTATAAGTACATTTACAAATGGCATGATCGTGTTGCTTTCAATTTGGTTTTCGAACAAAATAATCAACAAATTGATGAAATTCAACAATACCAATCTGCCCGATGGATTGTTCTACCTGAAGCTATGTGGAGAATATATGGCTTTATTATTAATGAAATGTACCCAGCAGTATATAGCTTACATTTACATCTTGAGGATCAACACCAAGTAACTTTTCGAGCAAATGAAGACTTAATCAATGTTCTCAACTCTAATCGGTCTGCAAAATTAATGTTAACAGAATTCTTTGCATTAAACCGAGTGGATGAAAATGCCAAGACATTGTTATACAAAGAATTTCCATAATTTTATGTTTGGAACCAACAATACAAAGAGTGGACCCGCCGAAAAAAAAACTGTTATAGGTCGAATTGTTACAGCAAATCCATTTGAAGGTGAGAGGTATTATCTGCGGATATTGTTAAATCATATAAGAGGACCTTTGTCATTTGAAGATCTTAGGACAGTTGATGGTGTTGTGGCTCCAACATTTCGTGAGGCAGCAACTATGCATGGTTTGCTATAAAGAGACAGTAGTTTAGAAGATTGTTTACATGAAGCATCTCTATATCAAATGCCATCCAGTTTGAGACGACTATTTGCAACTATTTTAGTTTATTGTAATCCAACCAATTCGAGAGAGCTTTGGGAACGTTTTGAGCAAGATATGTCAATTGATTTTAAGTCAACTGAATATTCTATGTTAAATGTAAGAATGCAAGTTTTGCGCTCAATCTCTTTTACACTTGAATCAATGGGGAAAGACATTAATTCGTTCCATCTTCTTGATGACGACATTTGTTTTGATGAAGACTAACTCGAATCTAGAGAAATCGATGATAAATTGGCTGTTGAAATTCCAGAATAAGATATTGTTGCATCAGAAGCCCTTAATAGTAAACAACGACATGTTTATAATTCAGTTTTGGAAAAAGTTTTTTCAAATGAAACTGCTACATTCTTTGTTGATGGCCCTGGTGAGACGGGGAAGACATTCATGTACAAGGCACTTCTTGCCGTAGTAAGATCAAGAAAATTAGTCGCACTTGCAACTGCTTCATCCGGTGTTGCTGCATCTATCCTTCCTGGAGGTCGAACAGCACACTTGCGCTTTAAGATTTCACTGGATATTGATGAACATAGCATGTGTTGTGTCAGTAAATAAAGTGCCCTCGCAAAGTTACTACGTGTGGCAAGGTTAATTATATGGAATGAGGCCCCTATGTGAACAAACTAACATATTGAAGCATTAGATAAAATGCTGCGAGACATTAATGATTCAGAGTTAACATTCGGTGGAAAAGTTGTCGTTTTTGTGGAGATTTTCGCCAGGTTTTACCTGTGGTTCGTAAAGGAACAAGACAAGAACATGTTGACGCTAGTTTGGTTTCTTCTCATTTGGCCTACATTGATAAAGTTTCATTTGATTGAAAATATGTGAGCAAGATTGGATCCAGTCTTTTTCAGAATATGTGTTAGAATTGGCCAATGGAATGCCACCAATCACAGTTGATGAAACTATAAAAATTCCTGATGGCATGCTTGTTCCCTATGAAGATGACTGTACTTCTTTAGATCATTTAATGGATGCTGTTTTCTATGATATTCATGAATATTCGATAAATATTTCAGTTATGATGAATCGGGCCATATTAACACCAAAGAACAGTTATGTTAATGAAATAAATGCATTACTAATTCATAGATTTCCTGGTGAGCTTAAGCGATATTATAGCTTTGATGAAGCAATAGATGCATCTGAACAATCAGATATGGAGGATTTTTTAAATACTCTAACCCCATATGAACTTCCTCCTCATGAATTGTTACTGAAGATAAACTGTCCTATCATGCTGCTTAGAAATATTAATCCTTCAGAAGGACTGTGCAACGCATTACGTCTAATTTGTCGAGCTTTTGATCGAAATGTCATTGATGCAGAAATCGCAAGTTGGCACCACAATGGAAAAAGAGTCTTTATTCCAAGGATCTCATTCTTACCAATTGTTGATGAAAATATTGGCTTCCCATTCAAACGAACTCAGTTCCCTATCAGATTAAGTTTTGTAATGACTATAAATAAGTCACAGGGCAAACATTGGATTTTGTTAGAATATATTTACCTCAACTTTTTTTATCACATAGTCAATTATATGTGGCTTTATCAAGGGCTAAGACTGCATCTATAGTAAGAATTTTAATACGGACAGTGTCTACTGAACGATTAGAGAAGAACTGCACAAAAAATATTGTCTATACAGAATTATTAAGATTAGCAAGTTCAGATTGATGTTAAATGGGTAATGATTCAATTGTATAATTTGAGTTTAATTACTTCAACAAAATTACGCATTTAATAGAATTCTATTTTCTGTATGTTTAGTATTGTGTTTTTAATTTATTATACTCTTCAATTCTCTTTGCAATCTTTTTTGATTTAGTATTGGGTTTACTATACTTGTATATATATTTGTATATGAACAGCTTTAAAGATGCGGACGGTTTATACATCGATAAAAGACATTACTCCAAGTACAAGAGACTAAAAAATCAAAATGATTGTGGCAGAGAAGTCACCCAAATGAATAGGCCAATGTTCACCAATGAAGTACCAAAACCTAACATTGATTGATCCAGAGGAATAGTATTTATTTCTATCTATTGTCTTTTATTTATTTTTAGTGTACTAAAAGCTGGTAAATGATTTAGTTATTTTTGCATTCTATCTATTAAGTTTTGTTTTGTTTTTTTTTTTTACTACTAATTTGTTGGGTCTTTTGATGTTTGATTTTTTAAATCTTTGGCTTCCTTATATAAATGTCAATGATGTTCTGTTAGTTTAGTTCTCTTCCTGTAACACATTTAGAAACAAAAATTTTGCACATAACTCAAAACAATTTAAGATCAAACAAAATTATTATACTCAATTATTTATTACAAATATTTTTTTTTTGTAAATTATTCGTTACAATTGTTTATATTATACAGGGAAATCGACTGCAAGCTACGATATTTGATAAAAATATCGAGTCACAAAAAGATACTTTGCACATTTTCCAGTCATATTACATCAGTAATGCATATGCGAAGCCATTGGATCCAAAGTATAGAATTGAAACACATGAATATCAATGGATCTTAAATGCTAAAACGATAATTGAGGAAGTTCCAAAGGATGAAGAACAATTGGAGCCACCAAAGTACCAATTCATTCCGTTCAATGAATTAGATGCTTATAAGAATTCAATTGCAGAAATAGGTAATTCACTCTTTATTTTAGATTATTAAATTATCAATATACTAAAAATTTAAATCTTATTTGTCAGATGTTTTAGCTGTTGCAATCCGTATCAAGCCATGTAGAGAGATAACTACAGCACATGGACCAACAACTATTCAAGAAATTCTTTTTTTTATTCCAATTTTGTAGCTTAAACCCCATATGTTTAACTATGTGGGGTCAATTTGTGCAAGATGAATGCAAAAAAATCTCAGAAATAATTGAGACAAAGCCAGTTATACTTGCAACAAAAATAAGAGTTGGTTCTTATAATGGTATTTTTAATAATTAACAATCTTATATTTTCTTTTAGATTGTATATGCTTGCATTAATTATGATGCCTATTTTCAATGAAGGATTATCTCTATCATCACGTCCGAAAAGTAAATTTATGATCAATCTGTTATTCCTGAGGCAACTTCATTGCAAGAGTGGTAATCGTCACAAATAAGTCATTATTTGTTTCATACCATTTGAATATTGAAATCTCCGTATTTTTATTTCTTATGTTGTATTTGTTTTTATGAATTTTAAGGGCGGCGATTAATGATTTATTACTCAAGAGTATTATTGCAAAAAACTTGACATACCCATCTGCATCTCTATCTTCTGTTGGTATTCGGGAAATAATCAAGAATTGTGATGTTGCTGAGTTCATCAAAAGTTTGCAACCCATGGCGGTAAAATTCTATTCTTAGTAACAAATTCAAATATTTATTCAATCAATTCTTCTAAAAAATTATTTCTAATGTGATGCAGAAAACAAAATTTTGGATAAAGGCGAAGATAATTGTGGTTGATTTGCGCAGATATTTTTTTACATGTCATGTATTGGCTGTAATAAAGGAACTGGATATGATTACAATGATACATTCCTTTGTTACCATTGCAAACACCAAAACATTTCCCAACCACAGTATGTATTTTTCAAATTTTTGTTTGATAATTTATGTAATAGATTTAACTTATAATTTTTATTGATTTTAACTTAAAATGATATTTTCATCAAATTTATAGCTGCCGAGCATATGTTGAACTCGATGATGGTACAAGAAGACTATCTGCTATTATGTTTGGTGAAGTTGTAGAAGAAGCATTCGGTTGTTTGGCAGTTGAGCTTATGAATCATATTGGAGATGTAGGTTTTCTTATTTCCATTGGCTTTATTGTTGCGAGTAGAAAAGTCTATCTCAAAATTTTTAACATATTTAATACATTACCTATAAATACATTGAGGTTTATATTAAAAAAAAACTATTAAAAGTAAATTGTAACAAAAATCATTTAAATTGATTTTTATATCTTTGTCTATTATGTCAATTTTATTTTTATTTAAAACATGCATAGTAATTTAATTAAAAACATTGCATTCAAAAATTTGTGTTAATTTAAAAGACATAAATTTCCCGCATATATAAGGTCTTTAAATTCTTATTAATCATGCAATTATAATTAAAAATTCCCTTTGCAGGAACATTTGTCATATATAGAAAATCTTGTGGCACAAGTTTCACAGAAAGAGTATAAGATTGAACTTTTAGTAGACCTCAATCGACTCAACTAAAAGCAGTACAAGAATTTCAATGTCGTCTCTATTGATGCTGTAAAGGATGATACAAATGATGGATCAGAGTAAAAACATCAAATGACTCATATTTTGAATTGATGTTTTTGTTGGGCTTGTTTTAAACTTATCGCAAGCAATTTTGCTAAAACTATCGATGCTATGAATATGTGTTGGATTATCTTATATTTTGAACTAATGTTTTGTTGGGCTTGTATTAAACTTATCACCTGAAACTTTGCTAAAACTATCGATGTTATAAATATGCATTAGACTATGTTATATTTTGAACTATTATTTTTATCTTTTAATCTATACAACCATGTAATTATTATACTCTACTTAACTATTATTACCTCAAATATTTGCTAGATTTCACATTTGTTTTTCATATGCTTTAAATTATTGATTGAAATCAATTTTTTTTTATGAAATATATATTATTTTTTAAATAATTATTTCATTAAACTAGATAAACGTGCCTGATACGTTACTCCTACTTAGTATATATATATAAGGAAAAGCTTGTATGTGCCTGAGCTTGATCGCCTTAGTTGGCTGTTGGTCATTTTTTTTTCAGTAATTAAGGAAGTGATTTTAAATGTATTTATATATATTTTTTAAAAAAATATTTAAATATATTAAAAATATATGAAAAAATATATATATTCCTAGATGGCACGCGCAGTGATAAATGCTGGACGACATGATATATAGCCCGGTCCATATATATATATATATATATATATATATATATATATAATATAGCTAAATGCATGCAGGTGAGTTAATTTTTAACCTTTATTCAGTTATATATCACTATGTCTTAATTTCTTCTTCTTCGTATATATGTTTTAGACAATAAACAGTTGAATAACGTGCTTGCCCCCATGCATCAAGATCGATATACATAGCTGCAACAAAAAGCTGGTTTTTTTTCCCCTTTTTTTATTTTGAATCTGATCGATCTCGATTCCTTTCTAACTGGCCGGATTTATTAATTCATGCTTGGACGAAGGAAAAGCCTTAATTATGGCTTTTCTTAGCTTCCATATATTCTCCTTCTTGAGGAAAATGCCATGACGCTCGGGGCATTATAATTTATATTGTCAGAGCACATTTATTATTATTGATGTTATTATTTTTGAGTAAAAAGGCTATATATTATACGTACGTATCCCATCAGATCGACCACATGAATTAATAAATGGTATTTGGATATATACATATAGAATAATTCTACTGATACTCATTCTTGCCTATACCATACACTACACATAAATTTTTATTTTATTTTTAAATAAATATGTAGTTTTTAATTTAAAATAAAGAAAACAAAAAAATTAAAACATGTGTAGTGTATTGTAATATTATAGAATAATGTGTAGCAAAGCTATACTAGGGGTGTTCATCCGGGTTCCAATCCGGAAATCCGGGTAGATCCAAACCGGAATCCGGATTTCAAATCCGGGCCGAAACCCGGACCGGATTGATCCAGGTCAGAAATGAGCTGAAATCTGAATTTATCCGGATTTTTTAAAACCTGGATTCCGGGTTCCGGATACAACCCGGATTGAATTTTTTTTTTTTTTTTTTTTTAAGACAAGGACTGAGAGGCTGACAAAGACTGAACCGGTGGGTTATCGAACTCAAGGATTCAGAGCTACCCGATTGCATCTCAGCATACAACAACCAAAAAAGAATTGAAAAGCCCTAGCTTCACAAACAAACCACCTGTAAAAACCAACCAAGAAATGGAGGGATTCACCAAAGTGACCCCATTAGACAAGAAAACAAGGACGACCCAGAAATCTTCATGGATCCCACAATCAGCTCCTTCATTAAAGCAAAAAGTGCCCTTCGGCAAAGAAGGCACGAGGATGAAAACAGAGACGACGGCAGAGGAGGCTAGGGTTTCGGCTTGAGACAGAGAGAGAGAAGAGACAGTGAGACGAGGACGAAGACGAAGCCACAAAACAGAGACGACGGCATGACGCTTTGATTGGCAGCAAGCAAGGTTTTGATGGTGAAGAATCCCAAAACTGATGAGAATGAGAGAGAATGAGTAAAGCGGCTAGGGTTTCGGAATGTTAGATGATCGAGAGAGAGAGAAGATGGAGAGGGAGTGATGGTGAAGCCCCACGGCTGATGAGAGTGAGAGAGAATGAGTTAAGCGGCTAGGGTTCAGAATGTTAGATGAACGAGAAAGATATTTACCCGCGGGGGGTGGGGGGGGGGGGGGGGAATTAAACGAAACCGGGTACCGGGTTTTTAATCCAGTACCCGAACCGTATAGGTCTGGGTTTTGCAATCTGGGTTCTGGCCCGGATTTAATCCGGGCCGAAACCCAGAACCGGAATCCGGACCGAGCCGGATAAAATCCGGCCCGGATGAACAGTCCTAAGCCATACACATATATGTGTGTGTGTGGTCATTAAGCTAACACGCATCTTCAGCATGCAACACGAATTAGGGAAGGCATTAATTAATTATGCGTGCACGAACGTAAAAATAGCACTAAAAGGCTTACCTCGTTTAATTGCACAGGTGATGAGATTAGATGAGAAATATGTGAATAATCATGAGATAATTTTTGAATAATAGTAAAATAGTCTAATTTAAGGTATTTTATAAAATGAGATAAAAAAAATGTTGAATAGAATATGATAAAGTTAAAATATTTTTATTTTTGAATTTGAAAAAATTGAATTGTTTTTTATGTTTTATTTAAAAATTTGAAAAAGTTGTAATGATTATATAATAATTATATGAAAAAGTTAAAAATTTGAAAATTTAAAATTGAAAAGTATTTGTGTTTAAATGGTGTGTAAAATTTTAAATGTTGAAATGAGATGGATTGAAACTATTTATAAAACCAAACGGGGCTTAAAATTACTGTCATAGAGTATGCGAGTGTCACGTATTTATTTATAAAAAAACAAGTAAATGAAAGACTCATATAAAAAGATAATTAAATTTTACTCTTTTAAAAAAAAATGTGACACTTGTACAATTAATAATTGTATCTTATTATTCACTGTATAATCGTCGTAAAGACGACATTTAATTTTGGTAGGTTAGAAAGAATATTATTATTATTATTATTATATATGAAAAGAAAAAAATATTAATTACATATCAATTATTAGGCTGGTCCACTCAAATTAAGATGGGTTCTGAATCTGTACTTATGTTTTTAATCATGTTTGCTATTTAAATGTGTCCGCTTAGATTGTGGAATCTCGTCACGTGGGCTAACTTGTTCTAATAGCAATATCTGCAGGCGAGAAGCAAAATTTTGTAGTGCTAGCTCGTAAGGCCCGATCGACCATATATACGTGCATGTGTGGAACATTCGACCTCAAAGATCTTATTTTTGCTTGGACATTAAGAATTTTTAGATAAAAATTTTGAGTTTTAAGATAATTATATTTTAATATTATTATTATTTTGAGATTTAAAAAAGTTAAATTATTTATTATATTTTGTATTAAAATTTGAAAAAATTATAATAATGAAATGAAAATTTAAAATTTGAGATGAAAATTTCAAATAGTCAAACACAACGTTATGTACCGATCACACTAGTTGAGGGAGGCCAGGAGGGGCGCTTGTAGTGCATGGTATGTACTAAGTAAAACATTATTAAATAGTTAAAAACTGACAATAAACAGTGTAAAATTGATAAAGAGTAATTAAACAGAATAAAATAGTAAATAAACAGTATAAAATTTACATAACAGTACATGAACAGTAAAATCTGGTACTCTCGAGACTGTCACCTTTGCAAATCCTGAAAAGTCTAATAAAAATTGTCTAAATACACTTTTTTAATAAATAATTTCATCTCATTTTAATTAAAAATTTTTATTATTATTTAAAATATTACATCTCATCAAAATTTCATAACTAAACAAGACTTTAGACTATATTTAAATATTTAGATAAATTGAATTGAGTTGTAAATAATAATACTATTTTATAAATTTTATTGAGATAAATTTAATTTTTTAAGTTAAGTTAAAATGTACGAAATAAATTAATAAGTTTAAAACTTTTATATAAAGTTAAAAAAATAATAAATCTTATCAATAATTTATTTAAATTTTGTTCAAGAACGAAAGCACAACCTTAATATCATAAAGCAACACACTTAATTATAAAATAGAAAAACTCTGTATACAACCGGCTCATGCAACCGTAGGATAGTCGCCAGTGCCCTATTAGATAAATGAAACACACCGTTTCATTTAAGTTTTTAACAGGCTGTGAGATGAAAACCACACTCACAAAAGATTTCATCTTTAATAATTTTTTAACATTGTGTTTCATATAAAGTCACCGTTTTGACTCCTCTAATTTGGAGCTTCTCCTTCAATGTCTTCCTTCCCTAAGCTTTTTCTTTCATTGCGTCCCCAGGTTCTATTCTTCTTTGTTTTTTTCTTTTGTTTTTTAACTCTCAAAACACATGCACACACAATTGGGTAATCTAAGGAAAGAAAAATAATTCTGCATTTTTAAAAAGTGGAGAAAAGGACAAGAAGAAAGTATTTTAAAGCACTTAGGGCAGAGGCAAACTTAGAGAAGAAATGGGTTTGAGACCTGGTTTTTCTTCTCAATCGGGGGGCATTTTTCTTCTCTATTGGAAATGGATTTGGGCGTTTCCTTCTCCAATGGGTTTCAGTATTTTGGGGTACCAATATCTCCTTCTCCGTCGAGATGCTCTGACTTGAAATGGGTTTTGGCATTTTTATTCTCAGATGGTCTTTTTTTCTTTCCGTTGAAATGAGTTTCGGCATGGGTTTTGGTGTTTATATTCTCGGATAATCTCCTTTCTTTCCGTTAAAATGAGTTTCAGCGTTTTCCTTCTCAAGTGACTTCTTCCTATTCGTCGAAATGCCCTCACTTTAAACCAAGTTTGGGCATTCTTCTTCTCAGCAATTTTGCTACCCGAGTTTTAGATAGTTTCTTCTTCGTCGAAATGCCCTCACTCAATGACTTCTCAATTTTATTTATTTATTTTTTTTTAAATTTCTGTTAGATGTTGATGTGGCAGCTAGTTACAGGCGATTGCATCCTATGGTTGTACTAGCAGAATTGATTTATAAGGATTCTCGTACGTACTACATGATACATGATTTCAATCATCATATTTGGTACTGTAGTCATTTGGACCTGTCTATTTGAAGCACCGGGTCATGTACATATGGCTAGATTATTAAAGAGTATTTGCTAGAGTGCCGCAATTGCTAGGCGTACTCTTAAAGGCAAAATTTACTTATATGATTTTTTTATTCATATTTTTTTAACATATTTAAATATTTTTAAAAAATATAAACAATACCAATATATTAATAATCACTGTCTTAATATAGAAGTACAAAAATAAAAAAAATTAAATGCATGAACGGTACTCAAAATAAGAACGAAATAAAATGAAGGGATAAAAGAGCATTATTCATTAATAAATAAAAAGCAGTAATATTATGATCCATTATGATTATGATTGATCTATTAATTGTGGTACTCCTAAGGTACCATTACACTGGCCTGCATTTATTTGAATAATTCGATAGATAAAGACATGAGTACGTTTTCATGAGCAGGAGATGGAGGGGGAACAAACAGTACAGACAATTAACACATACGACATATACGTAGATCGATATATTAATATTGTTCCATGTAAGTCCTACGAAGTGGTCTCGTTCAGAATTAATGCGTGCATGCCGGCTCCCTTTAAGGCACATGAACAGGAAATTCATCAATCTCTTCCATCCAAGGATTGTTCTTTTCCATTGTCGGATCAATGGTACGCAAAGCTCGCCACACAGCACTGTTACACTTGAATCCTGATCCAAATGCAATTTGCCAAGCCCGATCTCCTTTCTTGATCCTCCCTTTAGCCTCACAATAAGCCAGTTCATACCACAAAGAGCTGCTAGAGGTGTTCCCAAATCTATAAAGAGTCATCCTTGAGGGCTCCATATGCCACTCAGTCAATCCAAGGTTCTTCTCTAACTCATCTAGCACGGCCCTCCCACCAGCGTGTATGCAAAAATGCTCAAAAGCCAACTTAAAGTCAGGAACATAATGCTTTATCCTCATTTTGAACACCCTTTTCGCAATAAAGTTTGTCAAAAATAGGATTTGTTCAGACATGGGAAGGACCAAAGGCCCCAAAGTTACGATGTTGGCTTTAAGGGCTTCACCAGCCACCGTCAAAAGGTCTTTGGAGAGTACGATGCCAAGTCTTTTCTCCATGTCTTCTTTTTGAAAGACACAGTTGTAACTTTTATCATCTGCACCTTTGTGTGTTCGTAAAGTGTGAACGAGCTGGTACTTTGAACGATGACGATCAGATAATGAGTTTGATAAGAGGATCGCAGCTGCACCCAGACGGAAGAGGCAATTTGTGATGAGCATCGAACGGTTATTACCACCATACCAGTTGAGAGTCATGCTTTCCATGCTCACTACAAGCGCATACGAGTTGGGTTGTACCTGTAACACAGATATCAAAAAGCTGGTTGGTTTGATAACGATCATGCATGCAGAAAATTAAGGAGTGTAACTCCTTTATACATGAAAAAAAATAAAATAAAATTCACCGAAGAAAATACTGTACGTCGTCTTTTATCGGTGAGTTTGATCACTTTCTTCTTAAGTTGATTGTACTAGGCATGAATAATGAAGATATAAAAAAGGTATCCCAACCTGTAACAAGCGTTTGGCCAGGTCTATGGAAATGAGGCCAGCACTGCAGCCCATTCCACCAAGGTTGTAGCTCAGAATGTTCCCTCTGAGCTTGTACCGGTTCACAACCATGGCTGACAACGACGGCGTTGGATTGAAGACGCTGCAATTCACAACAAGAATCCCTATATCCTTACAATTCACCCCAGTTTTCGCCAACAATTCGTCGATCGCTCCAAACATCACCATCTCTGCCTCATTTCTTGCTTCCTCCACACTCTTTTTCATTGGGACTTCCAACAGTGATTTTGATACATATGTCTTCTCGCCGTACCCTGACCTCTCCAGGATTTTCTTTTGAAACGCTAAACTTTCGTCCGAGAAACTCCCAGTAAGCTCAGAGCTTTTCATGAAAGTTTCTTCGCTGCACATTAGCGATGGGTCGGGCTTGAAACATGCAAAATTCATCAAGTAAACTGGTCTAGGACGACGTGCAAAGTAAAGGGATGCAAGGAAAACCGTAAGCGCGGTGCATATTGTAACTGAGATGATATTGAGCTTAAGGTGGCTGAACAAATGGAGGAAGTTTTCGCTGGAAAGATGAGCCCAAGCTATAGTGATCAGTGGCACAAGACAAAGATACATGGCGTTGGAGATCAAGTAGTGGTAACCAATCTTCACATATTTAAGTTTAACTGAATTCGATTCAGTCCCTAGACCGATTTGTTTCTTCTCAAATCCCATTGTTGCCTTTGATCTTTTCACTTAAATTTTCTTTTCCCTTGGTATATATTCTAGCGTCCTAAATTTTGAAAAATTCTAGACTTTATTCTCGGGGGGGAAAAAAAACGAAAATCCAACGCTAGCTAGTGTTACGAGCTATATATATTTTATATATATAGAAGGTTTGATCTAGTTGAAAATGACAACGAAAAGAAGAAAACAAAAGAAAAAAAAGGCAAAAGAAGTTGGGAGGAACTTAACATGAGCGAAAGAGTGGTGGATTGAAAAACGTTCTAATTAAGATAGATCGATGGAAGTATGGTAGTGTTGGGGGCAGTTTGGAATATGATCTCAAGAGGGTTTTATAATGTTTTGAAGAGTGGATGTTACGTCACCATTGACGCAGGCCTTAGCTAGGAGAGTCGTGAGTATGATGAGAATGATCTCTCATATTTAATATTGGAGTGGTGCTAGTAGTCTACTGCCGCTGAACTTTTACAGTTGGGCTAGCTTGTCATCATTAAATATTTTATATTTTATTTTTTAAAATTTTTAAATATCTTTAAATATTTTTAAAAATTAAAAATATATATAGCAATAATTTAAAAGTCAATTTCTTAAACGTTAAATAAAAAAAATTAAATAGGTCAAAATAAGCCAATTGCATTTTGGGGTGTGTTACTAAATTAATACTCTTCAATTCGATCCATATGTAACCTACATGGAGGTGAAGCATTGGCAGCTTTCATTGGTATAACTATGGCAGTAGGCAAGCATTGCAAAAATATTATCATTGAAGGAGACTCACATGTGGTTACTTCAGCCCTTAATAGCTCCCAGCCAATCTCAGATTCGACCATTAGAAGCAAGATAAGAGACTCCAGAATAATGCTCAACAACTTTGATAAATGGGGGACTATCAAAATATACTGGATTCAAAATTGGTGCGTGTATGCTTTGACGCAACGGACATCTTCAAATAATTTTTTTGAAGATGTACCACTCATCAATTGCATGTTTGAATTTCACGGACCCACCCCAAGCTTATTCTGATGTTCTGCAATATTAGTTATTGCTTTTAGTGGTGATTTGGTAAATATCTACTATCTTGGATGACATTATAAATTCTCTAAAGTTGCATCCCGGTTAGAGTTTCAACAAGATAGATCAATCTCAAAAATCGACTTATGCATTTAATTGTGTAATGAGCACCTACGAACTTATTGTTTGGTAACATTTTATTAGAATTTATTTTTTTTAGTATTTTACTTTTAGACTGAGAAAGATCTTCCAAATAATTTGTAATATTTTTATTAATATCTACATGCTTGATTAGGAAAAAGAAGAAGACGAAGATTTTCTACACTTTATTTTATGGCCCTGGTACGAACTTTGTCTTTCTCAGTATTAATGAAGGCTTCATAGTTTGGAAGACAAAAACAAAGCCGGTGGCATTTTCCTTGTTATTAAGTCCATGCGCTCTCTCCTTTATGGCATTCCATTGATTCATCAGAATCGCATGCATGTGTTGTCGGCTAGGTAATCGCTAATTAATACAAGCATTCATGGCCGGGGTGGGCCGGTGGTTAGAGCGATCAGCCGTGCATGCATGAAAAATGAGGAATAAAACTAATCGTTTTACCCATTTTTCTTGTAGTGGTCACGCAAGAAGCATTAATTAATTCACTGTTGGAGCTCCCATAAATTTAAATGATATATAACTTGCTCGGTTTGGATTGAGAGATGGAGTCATCTTATCTCGTTATTATAATTTTTATAAATTTTTATATAAAATATAATAAATAATTCAACTTTTTCAAATTTAAAAATAATAATAATACTAAAAAATAATATTTTAATAATATTTTATTTAACTTAAAACTATCATCTCAACTCACTATAAATGCATATGGATGTGTCCATTCAATAGTATTGCTCGTAGTCTCTAACTGATCGATTACACAAAAAAAACCCACAAATTAATATGACTTAATCTGATACATCAAATTATAAAGTTATTTTTATTGTAAAGTAGATCTAACGAATCTTATGAATTCACGTCAATTTGTAGGTTTACTTATATGCATAAATTTTTTTTTTTGTTTGTAGAGATTCTCCTCAACAAAACGTATCTTGTTTCAAGATTTGTCCAACCAGATGCATGGTTGTCAACAAATCAAGCATGGTCATTATATATATATATATATATATATATATATATATAAATCCTAGTCCTGCGGTCACGAAACCATCCATTTTTTACATCAGGAAATTTCGGGTACACATTACTTGTGCTGAATGTTAAACCGATCTCCAAGTTCATTAATTGCCACATGAACATGATGATCTTAAGCCACATTATACTTTAATGGTGGAAATTAGGAAAATCAAACAACTCATTACTGAGAAAAGAAAAGATCATGATCAATATAACACATAACGTACATTATATATATATATATGCACAGACATGCGTTTCTTTAGAAGTTGGCTTTTGACCTAATTAAACCCATCTTTTGAGTCATCATGTTCTCTCTCATATATATGTCTGCTGACTGATTTATACGATAACTTCTCTAAATCGTCGGCGTGCAGAATATAAAAATCGATTTTAAAATAAAAACATTGTTTAAATCCTTCAACGATTTGTATTAATTGCCCAGCTGGTCCATAACATTAAAAATATCGAACCAACTTCTTCTCAACCACCATTTGATCCTGTCAACAGTTTAATTTCCCAGCACTTCACTTAAATATTGCGGCTTGAGACACGTATAATTCTTTTTACAAAAATATCTTCTAGACTACGTAATATTAAATTTAGAATATTTCTATAAAATGATGTTACTCTTATAAGTTATTTTATAAAAATATCCATCATTTAAAGTAAAGTAGTAGTGAAAATAGTAATTGCATGTGTATCATTTTCCTAATGTCTTTAATCTTATAGCTAGCTAGTCTCTATTACAATAATGTTCTTTTAATCAATTGCCATTCATCGACATCGATTTACATAACTTGCAAGTAACCTGTTATTAACAAGTACTTGGTTCTAGAGATATATATATATATGGTTATTATACGAAGGAAAACCCATTTTGACCCGACAATCCACTATGATGTTGAGTATATATTTCATTTTCAGGTCTTCATGTTATAAAATTTTAATATGACTAATCTAGAGAACGTTTCTTTCCCTCGTTTTAGACATGACCAGGTCCTTAGAAATTTAGAATATAGCTATTATCTTTTGCAATTGTTTTGGTTTTGAGATTTATATAACTTTATGTATTTCTCCATCATGTTATAAAGGTTATTAATAAAATTAGAGTACCGTCATTTTTTCTTAAAAGAGTAATGCTAGTGTGCCACCCAACTTTGACCGCTGGACATGCCCACTAGTACAAATTTCTCAACTTAATTTTTTCTTCTTTTCTTTTTTACATTTTTTAAATAAAATATTTAAATATTTTTTAAAAAATACAAATACACTACAAATCACTTCTTTAATCATTAAGTAAAAAAATAAATAAATACCCAAATAATTAAAATAAGAAGATAAACTTAGATGACATACTAGCCTTTTCCTCTTTAAAAATAAAAGAATAGAAAGAATTTACCAAATAATCGTCTGTATGTAGAAATCCGAATGGCCGAGGGCCCGAGAGCATGGCTGGTTAGCTGTTTCTAGCCTTCATGTACTTAATTGAGACAAATGGTTGGGCCTTGGGGAATGGACCGGAAAGAATCCCTTTTCCTGCGTGGTAGATATATTGTCTTTAGGCCTGATATATATGCACGTTAATTCGGTGAATTTGGTGGGTTTGGGTGTTAAAAGTGTTGAAAATAATTGTGGATAATAATAAAAAGTTAGTGAAAAATAATAATAAAATAATGAATAGTAATAAAAATAGGTGAAAAGTAATTAATTGTAGTAAAAGTAAGTAAAAGTAATAATAAAGTAACGAATAATAATAAGAAGTGTTGAGAGTATGTGAGGTACTCTTGGTACCCAAACGCAGCCAATTATTAAAGGTCAGAGTTGAGGTTGGAATTAGAAATTTTATTTGTTTACTTATTTTAAAAAATTATTAAACTAATAAAAGTATATAAATTTAATTATTTATTTTATATATCGACAACATAATAATCCTTAAGTAATAGATATGACTGAAGCAATGTAACAGCCCGCTAAAATTATCAGTTTTGGATTTTTTCCCGACAGCAATCACATCTCTCTTGTCTTTACCCTCATCTGGAATCACGCGTATAGATTATCTTTTCCGTAAATCACGTAATTTGTTCTTCACCGACAGCTGTAAAATTATGAACAGTTCTATCCTAAGCGTTGTACCTCGATGGCGTTTTTCCGGATCTTATCCATCGAATTTCAAAGTATTAAATAAGCTTGTTTTTAAAGTAGCACAATTATAATAATTTAATGAGTTCTGAAAATATTATAATTGTGGATATTTATTTAGATTAAATATTTTAATTATTTTAAGATATTAAGACGTTTAATTTTACGTTGAAAATTCTTATTTAAATTTAAGTGTTTTATGCACTTTGATTAATTAACGGTACTTTATCATTTTTATATAATGATGAAGAAATATTATTTTTATAAATTTTAGTTTATAAAATAATATTCTACCTTAATTCATCATAGTGTTTTATTTAAAGTGTTTTATTTAAAATAAGACATTTAAGCGTTTTTAATCAGTGTTTTAACTCACTGTTGGTTTATTTGAGGATCCCGAAATGTAGAATTGAAGTGATATACTCTGGCCCTACCTTTTTTTCTCTTCACTTTTTCTCTTCTTATTTTTATTTTCTTTTTTTCTCTCCCTTTCTCTCTCTTTGGCCGACGGATGCGTGAACTCTCCACCATTGCCGTTCGGGTTTGAGCTCCAGCCGGCGCCACCTCCGGCCGCCGGACCCCACCTCCCACTCCGGCCTCTCCCCCTCCCTCCGGCGAGTCCAACCACGCCGGTGGTGTACTAAACCGGCCTCTCCTTCTCTCTCTCTTACCGTTCTCTTCCTTCTTGTCTCATTACCGTCGCCGCCCCTTTGACCGCCCGTTTCTCCGCCGTCCGGTGGAGGTGTCGTACACCGTCCCCGCCATTCTCTTCCTCTCTCACCAAAGTTCATCCCCTCCAATTTTCAGAGCCATCGGACCAGCCGTTAGTCTCCGAGAGCCGCCGGAAGTTGCTGCCCCTGCCCTGTTTTCTCCCCTGTTGCCGATTTCTTTCTCCGCCCAGAACCGCCGCTCGCCGGCGGCGTGGACTACACCACCCACCCAGATTTCTTCCCCTCTCACCGGTGAACATCCCCTCCAAGTTTCACCTCCATCCGAGCCACCGTTAGCCGCCACTCTCGCCTCCAAACAAATGGGTTTTTAAGGTTTTTCACCATTTTGGACCACCATACACGGCCAAATCAGCCACCAAGCACCACCATTGGACTCACCTCATCAAGGGCTTCCTCCCCATGTCTTTCTTTTTCCCAAACTCTCACTTTTTTCATATGGGTTTCTCAAAACACCCGTTCGGTTGCACCACCGTGCGCCGCCGTACACGGCCACCCGTGGTGTTTCACCACCACCATCTTGTTCCTCTCATCCTCATGAACCTCTCCAAGAAATTTCATGGCCAACGGAGCTTCGTAGAGCTCACACTCTCCCTCACTCTCCAAGGCCAAAAATGGTTTCAAACGGCCGATCCGCCGCCGTTAGCCACCGTCCGACCACCACCTCACCACCACAGCTCCACCACATGTTCCTTTACCTTTCCCTAGCTTTCCATGAAGTTCTATGGCTTTTCGCTACCTCGCGTCTCCTCCGCTCACCGTTCGGAGTTACTATTCACGGCGTGACGCCGCCGTGCTCCGCCACCTTTGACCACCACGAGGCGACCGTGAGTCTTCCAAGACCACGCCTAGCCTTTCTCAAGCCCAAACTACCACTTTATGTGGTGGACAGACACCGTACCGCCACGTACGCTCCTCCGACGCATGTTCGTGACGAACAACGAGCGACGCACGGGTTATCCCGTCGATGGTATAACCTTCTATCTCTAGTTATTTTACGTTTAAAATAGTTAGTTGGTTGGTTTGTGAATTGTGTAGTTGTATTTGTGGAGTTCGTTGCGTAGTTGTGAAGGGAAGTGTGGTTGTGAAGTGTTGAGTTTGATTGTGTATTTTGTGGACTGTGCTGTGAAGTATAGGCGTGAGATGGATGCCGTAGATGTGATACGGCGGGTTGTGTGAAGAGAATACGCGTGTAGCGTACTCTGTGTAATGCAGCGACGCGCCGCGCGACGTGCGCTGTAATGATGTGTGTCGTAGAAGGAAGGGAGTACGCATGTAGTGTACTCCGTGTTGTATGGCGATGCATCGTGTGATGTGCATCGTGTTGATGAGTGTTGTAGCGAAGGAAGTACGCGTAGTGCGTACTCCGTGTCGCGTAGCGATGCACTGTGAGACGTGTATCGCAGTGATGGGTTTTGTAGTGTGGATGGAAGAGAGTTCACGTGAGTGTACTCTGTATTAAGTCGTGAAACACCGGATGGCGTGTCACGAAGGGTTGGATGGCGTAACAGAGAAGTGTAGAGCATGGTGTAGTGTTGGGAAACTGTATGACAGTGTCCCGAAGCAGTGGTGTTATGGATTATAGTCTGGGGTGACTGGTGTCATCTTGTGGTTGACTATGGCTAAGAGTATATGGATTGAGAAAGGAATTGTTTGTTGGTTATTATTGATAATTTTAATGAACTTGTTTTAGTGCAAAGGCTTTATGAAGTCAAATTATCTCTT